>JAQQRF010000123.1:0-380616 GCA_030523145.1 Trissolcus brochymenae
TATATTTAATCGCGAGTATTTTAATACCTCATTGTAAAATAATTTGTGTAGATCTTTATTTGAATTTTAATTAAAGTCGAAATAAGTGTTATAAAAAAGGGATGTTGTTTTTTATTACACGACAAATTGATTAAGTAAAATTTGAACTCATTCATATCTAATTTTCCCTATGATTAAATAGGTATACTATTTCGGTCAAATTTTAGATTTGATGAGACCTGGGCATTTTTTTCCTAGACTCAGAACCAAATAGCACAAAATGTAAATGATGAAATATTCGTAAACAAATATGCACATGTCTTTATATTCAACTAAAGAAACATGGAATTTGTTCAAACAATACTTATCAGGCAAACTCGCAACTTTTGTCGAAAAGTTGGTGTATAAATTACAGTTTGGTCTTAGACGTCGGAATTCCAGTGGTTTGCCCAATACAGAAGGTGTCTTTGCAGTGAATTTCTCTTAGATTAATATCCTTATCTCTTTTGCTCTCTTACCCAACATACACGAAATATTTTGCTATAAGAATGTGTAACATACTAACTGGTACTTTTGAAAGGCACTGAATGAAGTTATGAATTTATGATACTTCTCTTACTTTTTTCAGAATTTTTACTGTTCTTAGACAATTACGATTGTAAGGTAATTTTTAGATGGCAAATTTACCATTATTCTTTTAACAGATTGTGGAGGTGAGAAATATAGATTTACAATGTTGAACAAAAGAACTTCAGTATAAGATCAAAGTGTATTCCACATAGTATGTTTTAGAAGTTTAAATATTATTTAAATGAAATTATCAATAACTAGCTGAAAATCCGCATGACTTTATCCGGAATTTTACAAAACAGAAATTGAATTTAATCGAATTAAATTATAAAACATTGTTTTCGATTCCTTTCTCTTAAATTTTAGCTTGCAATCCTTGCATAAAATTAACTTTTCTTTTTCTTTGTTTGCAAAAACAAGATTACGACAGTCGTTATTAACTACAATATTTTACCATTGTTTTAATGTTTACAGCCATTTTCTTTGTCAAATATAACTCAAAATTAATTTCTGAATAGTCTTTGTAACTTTTAGGGCTCCAAAGAATCACCGTATGCTATTATTTTTTGAACTTTTTGCTTAATAATTGGTTTGTCATGAGACACATAAAATTTGTCTGTGTCATAACATAACACTGATCCAAATAAAAAACACGACACTTTACATGTGTTTCTTATGAGAAGTGTTGCGTTTTTTATTTGAATCAATGTATTTAACTCAAAACTTTAATTCAAAGTTATATAAACTACTTAACCGTAACTGAATAAAGTAGATGAAAATTTTCTTAATGGACTAAATAAAATGGCATTCTTGGGAACATTTATCCAGATTACGTTATTTAGCTTAAAATTTTCAACTTTTGCATGTTTTATCGGCAATAGCTTTTTTACATCATATAAATATTATATAAATCATCTATAAATAATATCTTTGAATAAAGAAAAACCATGTTATTATATTGGGTGCCACAAAAAACAAGCAAACATATATTTATATTTTCATTATATGTTATGTTTATTATTCAATTAGATATCATGTTGAGTGTATATGCATTCAAGTATATTTCACCCTGGCAGCACCATATTTTTGTGTGAATAAAATTGAACGAATGAAAAAAAGTCGAACGGTTACAATTCTGTGATAATCCAGACAAAGTTTCCAATATAAAAATGTTTCAATGAGTATGCTGCCGAAAAATAAAAACAAAAATAAGAAATAAGTTTAACGTAATTGTTATAATAATTATGACAAAAAAAACATTTAATTCCCCTCCAATAAATGCTCAGAATCTTCTAATTCCCTCTAGAAGAGCCAGAAATTAACCAAAACGCTTCAAAACGCCTTAAAACCGGTGAAAACTACCAAAAAAAACCCTTAGAACACCCCAATGAACGATCAGAAACATCTGATTCCCTCGATTAAATCAAGAAATTGAAAAAAAAATTTTTTTTGAAAAAATTCGAAACAATCAAAATGAATATTGAAAAAAAAATTTCCAGAACATTTCGAAAATAAATTAAAATTAAAGCAATAATGAAAAAGATTCCGATGGATGATGAGATGCGATGATGTCACGAAAATGTTAAAACCGTATATGAAAAACGAATTTTATAAGAAACATCGATTTTAGACCTTTCATAACTCCGTCAAAAATCGGTCTTTTTCGCAATTTTTGTTTCTATCTTATCAGCTCTGTAAATCCGTAGAAAACTCTTGTTTATTATGTTGATCAAAGTGGTTCCTAGAGTTTTTAGGGTACGAATAACGCCATTTGTTGTCACGTGATAAAAATACACGGCAGTCAATGGCTTTTTTCCGTACTTGGCCACAGACACTGCCGTGTCTCCTGATCAAAACTGTGGTGATCAAACTTGCGGAATGTGATTGAAGGAGAAAAGTAGTCGCGGTATTTCTTGCCCAAGTCTAAGGAATTGAATACCTTCAACTGAAGACCTTTTACGTTAAACTATAAACGATTGGCTGTAAAAGTTCACGCCGTTAATTGATATACAGACTAATTAATTATTTACAACTGTGCCTAATGAGGTTCGTCGTTTATCACTTTCGGATTAAGATTAATATGGATAATTTTTTACTTGGTAATATTTTATAAGACTAGAGTACACTCATCCATTTCGCAAGTAATGTTATTGCATGAAATTACATGTAATACACATACACGGTCACATACAAAATCATATTTAAAAGTTACATTGATATCACGAACAACTTTAAATTTGTTATATTATCATTTATTCTGCACAAATTACAATTGTCATGGAGAAAGAGGAGCGGGAGAATTTGAAAATATCAAAATCATCACAGAAATAATAGTTGTAAAATATTGAATTTTCTTTGAATTTCTATGAATTTTTTATGCGTATGATGCATGTATAAATGCCATGAATCAATCAAATTCTATAGAATAATTTATGTAACTTACATGTACAATGTGTAAACAATGCAGAAAAAATAAAAGATTAATTTCGCATCATTTCTGACTTTTAATATTTATTTCTATGTTTATTTCGATATGTCATGTGATATTTTTGTCTGTGATGTAGCACATCAATTGACTGCATAACTACTGCAATGAACATACTAAATTTATATTTTCTACCTGTAATTTAATATTATTTCAATTTTTTAAATTCAATTCAGTTCTACAAATTGAAAAATGGATTTTATTCATCCTTCAATAGTTTTAGCAGTCATAGTATCATGTTTTATTCTGAACCTATATGATAGTTTGTATGACTATTGTGAATTTCAATTTGCAGATTAATATATAACAAGCACGTTCATGACGACTTTCAGAGAATAGATAAAAGGATTTTCGAGTAACCAGTAAGTCTGAAGTTCCACGGTATGTAACTATCGTATCTTTAATCACTAGAATAGGGAATCCAGAACACACCCAACTGATAATATGTACGATTGTAATTTTGCAACAGCACATATCATTGAGCTTGTATATTTTATTTCTAAATTGAATATTGCAAGATTCTATTAAAATTTAAATAATTTATGTCTACGATTTAATGTCTAAAATGAAAGAATTCAAATGAATTCAAAAAATACAGTTTAAAACTGTTATAAGTTCTAAAAGTATAGAATGTTGTTTGAAAGTTCGTTATTAGAATAATTCAGTATAATGTTACATTAATAAGTCTTACTGTTGCGTTTACAGTCCATATCTTCCATATGATATATATCATATATCATATATATTCATATATCTTCAAATTAATCGCATTTTTCGAATTTCTAATTTTTGTATTATAGTATTTTCAATTTTGATTTCACTCGTTTTCAAATATTCTGCGTATACAAGGGACATGTCCCATTATTTTGTGTGTCAGATCTCGTCTTTGTCAAAAGATTTTGTTTTTGTCAGAATAAAAGATAATTTCAAAAATCGTGGCTCAATTTTTCAGATACACTAAGGTAAATGTCCCAATTTGCGCTATGGTACGGCTTGTGTTATGTTTTGAGTATTATCTTATATTAAAAGTGTTACAAATGCAATATATATTGAAAAAAATTGCGGTTCATTTTCTATTTTATAATTATTTTAATTCGTTGCAAACGTTGTACTAAGAGCAAAATAAAATTGCAAAACAAATTCAGACAATGTACACGTTCCAAATCAGTGCGAATGACGTTTGAAAGGTCGCATTAACAGCGCGAACATCAGTTGACATAAGTTTTTGAAATTCGTTTTGGCAAGAATATGACAAAAGAATCTAGATTAAAAAATCACTATAGCACGAATAGGTACAGCTAAAACGCATAATGTACTAAATAAGGTTAGCATATATGTTTGGGCTATAATCGAATTATTTGTCGTTTATCAGTGCCGCCATCTACCGGCTCAAAACTGTACTTTGCGAACATTCCTCTAGATAGTTCCCTATCTCACAAATACGTTAAAAACCTCACATTAAGAAAACTAGGAGAAATGATTCAAGCCGTTCGACGCCAATTCCTGGAAAGCAAGATCACTAGGTTCGAACCGAAACTCGAGGCAGTGATTTATCCTCCCGTAAAAGAGGAACTAACATCATCACTTGCATCAGCTGCAACAACACCAATATCATATGTCTTCTCTGGCTGATTAAGCAAGTTGAAACGATACCGCCGATTTATATAGTTAGTTCCTTAAAGTGAAGCATAAGACAATATTTGTTTTACCTGTTTGACACTTGCAAATCCTATCTTTTCGCGAAAAAGTAAAATTTCTATTATCAGTGTTTCTTTTTTAGACACAAATTGTCCATTAAAAATATAGGAACAAAAGCAATAATATATAAAAAATTTCTTAAATAAAAAATAATTTTTTTATAAATCAAGATATTCTCATAATATAAATTAATACATCTCGAAATATATTTTTTGTCTTATAAAATATGTTATATATTTAAAAAAATGAAAAAAGTCTCATG
The DNA here is from genome assembly GCA_030523145.1 of Trissolcus brochymenae. Classification (NCBI taxonomy): domain Eukaryota; kingdom Metazoa; phylum Arthropoda; class Insecta; order Hymenoptera; family Scelionidae; genus Trissolcus; species Trissolcus brochymenae. Next base: position 4,995 of record JAQQRF010000123.1, read on the forward strand.
ACCGTGGTGAGATACATATTTACACACAAATGTGCTGCTGATTTTGAATTTTTGAAAGTGACACATTATATTCCTGGACTCCTGAGCTCAAAATCGTGTTTGTGATACATTTTAAACCTCAATTTACGCACTACACAGTCAGCGGAGATAGATTTAGCAACTGCTTTCTTCTTGGCTATAAATACCTTTCCTGATCATTCAAATAAAAATCAACAGTTTTCAAATTGGACCCACTGTTCAAAAAAATTTTAATTCAGTTCCTGGGACTTGTAAGTCCTGAAAATTTTTTTGGACATACATCTAAGGATCTTAAACATACCCTATAAATTCCAGCTACAAATTGTACGCGCGAAAAAAGTTATGATTTTTTTATTTCGTTCTGAACTTTGATGGCGTTCGGGAAAATTTTCAGAATCGGTTCCTGTCACTTGTAAGTCCTGAAAAGTTATTTGGACATCAATTTTAAGCTTTTGAATAAATCTTATGAGTTTCATTTATGAATCGTGCGCGCGACAAGTGATACAATATTTTAAAGCAGATCTGAACGTTTTATTTTTCAAAAATTTTCAAAATATATGTATATGATTTTCTAAAAATTTGTTCTGGTGTTTTAGTGTAGTGGAATAATTATTCTGTGGTAAGTGTCTCCGATTTCGTATGCCTTTTTTTATTTAAACAACGGTAAGTACGTTTTTCGTTTAAACGATTTTAAACTTTCATTTGTTCTAAAATGACATAAAGGTTAATTCTTCGTATCAGTTTGTTATAGTAGTTTTTTCGCAACATTCATGTTTCTGAAATAAATATCGTTTCTCTTTTGATTTCCTTAATTTGATTCACGCACAGCAGGTAAAGCTATAATGTCTATTTTCACTTGTGCAGTATAGAGTGCATAGTTCATTTATTGAACACTTTATATTTTAGGAATGACTCAAGCTCGACAGCAATATACCAATCGGGAGCGTTTGAACATCGTGAGGTGTTACTACCAGTCGGATTGTGTTGCTAATCGTGCTCGAGAAATGTACCGGGAAACCTTTGGTGCACCTGTTCCAAGTGTGAAAACGATAATGAATCAGGTTAAAAAAACATATTATTATATTAATATATTATGTTATATTTTGTTTTATGTATATATTATTATATTAAATTAATATCCATTAAATCTATAAGTATCATATATCGTCGAATAGATAATTGCGAGAGGGATTTATTGGTTATCATGCGATGATGATTCGATAATGATGATTGTGAGAAATCATCAAAATATCAATATAACAAACATTATAAGGTTGTTGTATATCATGGCTTAGATAATTGATAAAAGAATTCATATTGATCAGCGTAGGATGATGATTCGATAATGATGATTGTGAGAAATCATCAAAATATCATTATAACAAAGATTATGAAGTTGTCGTATATCATTGCATAGGTAATTGAAAAAGGAATCTCATCGAAATTATGATGCTGTATATCATTGGACAGTTAATTAAAATAAAAATTTAACGATCATTATGGAAAAAAGGAATGAGAAAAGAGAAAGCAAATAAAAGAAAAAGTATAAAAATGTAGAAAAACGAAGGGAAAAAAACAACAACAACAACATTTTTTTTCAACAAATTTCGATTTTTTTTTGTTTATCAACGGGTTTTGAATTTTTGTTATCTGTTTTAGAAAGAACAAAAATATGCAAATGCAAATATTTGGTTTTGTTAATTAAGTTTTTCAATTTTTGGTTTTCATATTGTTTTTCATATCAGAATTTTTTTCCAATAAACAAACATCACATACAATACAGTTTGAAATTACTAGATATATACATGGAATGTAAAATATATATCGCCAAGTTAATGAGCGTTTCACCTATATATTATGTATATAACATATTACTCTGCTCTTATTGAAAAGTAAGCGCGCAGCAAGGTCATCTATAGGTATTCATAGGTATTATATAGGTACTTCAATTTTATTTTTTAATTAATAATATTATGGGTATGTGATACACGGGATATCAAATAATTAATCGCTATCAATATAATTTTGATATCTTAAAAAATTCTATACTATATACTCAGTGTTCTTATGAATGATAAATCGCATACAATATTAAAAAAAAAAATCGCCGAAAATTAAAAAAAAAATGAATAAAATTACATAAATCAGTTAATAACAAAATCTGACCGAAACTGTAGGGAAAAACACGAATAAAACAAAACAAATTTACAATTTCGCGACACTAGCGCCACCTAGCGGCAGAAATCGAAAACTCCAATTCGATGAGGATACCTGTTTTTGTAAAAATTTGAACATAAAAATGCGAATTGTTCAAAAACTAGTCATTTTTGTCCGGTTTTTTTTGCATGAAATAATTTATATTGACGACTTCCTTCGATCTGTAGAATTCTTTTTTCCAAAAACTATCCAGAAAAAAAATAATCGACATTTATCGTTTTTAAATCTTATCCCCACCCCTCCCCCCTATGATGCCTCAGGATAAAGAGTGCTGTAGCATCAACTTGGCGTAGAAATGCTACCGCATCTCTCGAGTAACAGAGTCCACACCTCTGTTAGCGCAACAACAGTCGTGTTTCTGATCATAAAATGACTTTTCTTTATCTGTCTTTTGTTTGAACTCACATTGTAATTGATCGCTACGCTCTGTCTGCTGTGACTACACTCATATTCCGTCGGGCAGGAATTTATGTCTGATTCTCGTACAAGCTGCCACTGTGAACATCGTAACTAGCAGTTGTTCACATACTAGTCATAGAGATAAACTCAGTGGTAGTGGATATTCCGGTTACACCAACAACAACTAGTAAGGTAACAGCTGAAGCAAGCACCACAGCAGTAAATACGGTAGATATGCTGAAACCCAGAAAACTTCTCCTGCCAAACAGGGTTCTGCAGTCTTCACCTTTGAGACAGAGTCCATCCGTCAACTACAATCCCAAGAACTCAATGAAATTGTTTTTCTCGTTTATTCAAGTATCTACAAGATAAGTTCAAAACCGTCAACCTTGTCGGCTATTGAGTCGATGCTCAAAAAAACACTTAACATTTACGAAATTGTGAAAATATTAAAATAAAATGTGAATATTATAACGCACTGCGATGTTTTTTATCAAACATTTCGAAAGGTTATCACTACAAGAAGTCGATTTTTAAGATATTTATTTGGCAGTGAAGGTAAATAAGTCGGATATTTTAAAGTTTAATTAACTATAAAAAAACTACTTGAAAAGAAACTAAAAATGTCATTTCAAGGTTGCTACAATTTTCGGGATCAGCAGGGCTTATAGGCTACCATAATTACATGACTTTAAAGTGCTGTATGTGGTTCATGAAGGAAACATCATCGTTGTAACCATCCCAAATGGTTTCTCTCGATTTTTAGGAAAACAAGTTGTCAAAACCTGAGCACGGGAGTCCCTCAGGACTTTGTATTGGGACTTCTATTGTTCTCAATTGTTATCAATAACTTTCCCCAGGTCATAACTTACAGTAAACGTCTGCTGCCGACGACTTGCAAATTTACTTAGCAGATCTACCTGCAGATCTATTGATGAAGAGCTTTCTTCATCAATCTGGGAAGTGATTGAAAAAATCAAGTTTGATTTCTTGGCTATCCATAATTGGTCTTCACTGTTTTTGGCTCATCTAAACATCTTGCGAGCATAGATCTTTATTCTCTACCTCAGATCAAACTAGGAGACAAAGTCATTTCCTATGTTGATAGTACTAGAAATCTTGGAGTACTTATGAATTCCAACCTTTCCTGGGCTACGCAAATCAATGACGTCTCTAGACATGTCTGGCTCAGCCTTAGACTAATTAAATAAAGCATACCTCTCATACAAACTCGGGAAATAGATGGTTTAATCGCTGTGAAAAACTCCGTTCCATCTTATTATTGAGACTACAATGGCTAAAAGTGGAAAACCATCAAAAATGGTTCCTGAGAGCATTCATTTACGGCCTCTTTCAGCACCACAGAACTTATATTGCTGGTCACCTCATTCGAAGTTCTTCGGTGCATCATAGAACTTTTAGAAGGTCTTTTTGTCTACTTGTTGTACTCTTGTATCGAGCAACCTCTCTTACAATTCATTTATAGTATCAGCAACAAGATTCTTGAATGCTCTTTCTGGTGAGTTGTGTCTTGCTCCGTCACTTGGTTCCTTCAGAAAAGAACTCTGATTTTCTCCTCCAACAACAACGTGAACTCGATAATTAGCCCACGTGTTTCTTAATATCTTTTGTTGGCTGTGTATTTAATTGATTTATCTATGGATTACTGATCTCACATTAAACCAACACTACTTTTTTAATGCTAATCAACGATACTAATCAACATTTGTTTGTAAATATATTTTTCAATATATAAATCACCCATGCTGTTGTTGACCAGAGACACAATTTGAATAAACATATATACATACATATTTAGTTAGTATTTCAATTCTATATTTCAATGAATATCCAATTTGATAACCACCCAGTTATTGAGATTATAATAATTTCCATACAATATACTCATTCTACTCTCGATCTGCTATATTATATTGCTATAACATACATGATCAAATATAACATACGTACAAGAAATGTAAATTATATATCGCCAAGTTGATGAGTGCACGTTACAAGTTAATCCGTATACATGAACTTCATTTTATTTATTTTATGATATTTCGTGTACGTAATACACGGGACATGAAATCATGAATCACCATTCATATAGTTTATTCGTTACCACTTCAACAATGCTTCATTGACAACTAATGTATTCCAGAAAAAATTTCTCAAACTGTTAACCAAATGAAATTAATACAAAGTGAAATTATTTGATTTTGTTAGACTGATTTATGTAAAACTATAATGCTTCTTTGTTAACTTAACAAATTCAATTGAATTTGATTGAAAATGATAATTTGGTAGTTTCTTACTGTAAATGATTTTTTTTCAACATCACTGTTGAATTATACTAAAATTATTAATTATTCATTATTTTATAAATCTAATTTTCATACATGAATTATTGAATGATGTATCGAAATATTTGATACACAATTCATATATTTTAATTTCTGTCATTATTTTCAAGAGCGTTCACCAAAAAAAATTTTACAAATCATAGATAACCACGAAACTAATTCATCGGTTTCAGTATTTTACAATAATATAAAGATTAAGAATTTCCTTTTACCTCCTCCGAAGTAATAATAAACAAATGTCTTCATTTATTTGGGTAATTCATTGACTATTCGCTAAAAATTTCTTAATTTTCTTCGGTAATTAAGTATTTGGATTGTGAACTTTCATATTTCAAAATTCGTAATTAATTTTTTCATTAGATATAATTAGAAATTAACCCAATAAATAATCCGCAACTCGGGTGATTTATTTTTGTCAAACTCGTCCCTTTAAAATGAAGGTAAATTTTTTATTTGTTTGTTTGTTTGTTTAATATCAGAGCAATGTGATCTCTTTAGGCAATTTATAAATAAATGTTGCATTTGCACTTAAAAAAAGGCTAAGAAACATTCACATGTTTCGAGGAAAAAAATAAAACTTCACTCTCAAGATGATGTTTTACTCCTTAAGTGAGTAGAACATTCTTGAATTTTTATCTTGAGATTGCTAAATGTGAAATTGTTGCGTGCAGGTTTAGCATGTATAAACTATTTCTTCGACTAAGAGCAATTAATTTTCAAAAAGATCTCTTCGTCCTATTCGGCACCTCATCACCAAACTTGTCAATGTACAACTTCTTCGTAAGTAAGTTGCGGAAGTCCTAAATCAATTGAACTTTCAGCTAGCTATATCAACAATATCATCATGTACTAAACAGTCAACTTATAAATATATGTTATAAAAATATATTCCTACAAGAAATGTTCGAACATTTTTTTATAAAACTTTATATAGTCATTATATCGTAATAATTGTGATCACGATTACTTAATAAACTGATACGCTATACAAAAATTCCAATCCTACGGTCGGGTTAATTTTAAAAGAAAACTTATCAGCGTTCAAACTTAAAATTAATAAAGATATAAAAATATTTTTTTATAAATTCTTATAAAAAATATATAATATATAAAATATATAATAAAACAAGTCAGCAAAGTAAAGTAATTAATTGAGATTTTACTTGTTATTCATTTTTTAATTTAGATAATATTAATAGAATTTTTCATCAAATATAAAATTGATATTTGGCTTGTTAGTCTAAGATTTTTTATCAATTTTTAATCGTATGGTATAAAATAATATGTTATCATTTAATATGACTTTCTTATCTGTTCAGCGATGAAGCATCATTTCTACTTTAATCTTCGCTGCAGCTCACGGAAATCAGGGTGCATACAAACGTTGATTTGTGAGAAAACGGTGTCGTGGCATATCGTCATGCTGTAATGCACAGTTCGAAGTAATTAATTTCTCGAGACAAGATTTTGCATAAGTTTTGACTAAGACGTATATTCAGCATAGCTCCAACAAGCGCAGAATTGACGAAGAACGCTCTATCTTGCAAGTTGCTTCACTCTTGCTTGGATTTGAGTTAAGTACATGCCCAACAGCCGAAGGTTAGCAATACAAGTGTATGCCAGCAGGATCCTCATCCAAGGCGTATTTTCTCTTCGGAAGTTGCAAATAACCGACAAGATAAATATACAAAATGATTTGAAAGAAAGGTTCGTTCAAAGTTCACTGAAAACGTGCGACACGTTTGAAATGGTTTTTTAAATTTACTTTTCATATTATATTACAATAAAACAGAGCTTTTTTCAAAATAATAGCTGTTAAATGATTTGTGACCAAACAATTAAAATATTCGACTGACTTGCACTAGTGATTTTAAATCAATCAGTAAAGTTATATTGACATTGATGAAATAAAATGCCATTCATTGAAGCCATTCATTAATATATATATCATAAAAAAGTTCGGACTCAATAGACAATGCAATAAAATGTTCAACTCACATTTAATTTTAACTACAGAATGATTTTCATGAATAAATCAAATACAGATATAGTTAAAAGATTTTATCTTATATTATGAATTTTTAATTGTAGTGGAATGCGATCATGCGTACGTTATATTTTAAGTGAAATTTTATTTTACTGATTGAATAAATAAACAAACAAATATTTGTGAATCCAATGTTAGATCATAATTGTGTTGTAATTTTGGTCAAACTCTGAATGCCAATGATGAATTTTCAGAATTGTTCCAACATGTTGTTGGATAAACACTGAATGTCACCATTGCATGAACGATAAATGCCTGTGTTGGCTATCCGAATTTTGTGTGACTCTGAAAATTCAACTTTATAAACATCGATAAAACGTTGGCTGCCAACATTGAATCATTTGTTCACTTTGGCATATCGGAAACATTTTTTACATTAGGCATTTTTATGTAAGTTATCTTTCAAACTTCTTTATAGTTTTCGAATTCCTACATTTAAATTATTTCTAACAGTGGCAGTCGTTTCTTTGATCCATTCCAAAGTTTGTATTTCATTTCAAAAAATGATATGTAAAGAAATAAATTATGTAGAATTCACTCTAATGAATTATTAGGAATTGAGGAAAAATTGTAAAATTAGATTATTTTTTATACACAAAAATTAAGAAAACCCCGGTTTCGTATATAAAATTTCTTCTTTTCAGTCGACTGACAGGGGATTTTTTCTGCTGTTATAGTGCAAACAATTTATAAATTATAAGCGAAATTATGACTTCATTCAAAACCGTTTCTCTACGCGTTGAAGTACGTGTCAAGGGTGGGTATAAATTCAGTGCAAGGGAATGGTAGGTAAGTAGTCCCTATTGTACTTTTAAACGCCCTAAAGTTTCTATTCAACAAACCTTAGCGATTACTTAGCGATGACAAACGACTGTCTCACCATGTTAAACTACTTATTCATATTGGCCTATATCACCCACATTTCTTTGTCGATATATAAACCATAAACTGATGTTTGAAAGCTTTTCATCAAAGTTCTCACACGCTTAAGTAAAAGGTAAGATTTCGTTGCATATAGTAGAAGAAGATTGAAACAATTTTCGAATGGATTTGATTTGATTCGTAAAATTCTATGATTCTCAATTTTCACCAATAAATAGAATGAATGACGATGCAAATCGTTATTTGTAGAAAAAGCTAAAAATTAATGCTGAAGTAAACAACACGGCATGCATTTATGTATGCGGGATATACACAGGACTTTGCAAATGTCTGTATTACCAATAACGCAGTCACAGGCAAGGCTTCTGCGTCTGCGTTGGTACTTAATTGCAATGTTTGATCGCAGCATTAGTTTAGCAAACTTGCCAATGTGGTTAAAGAACATGTGTTAACATACATGAACGAACCTACATGAATGCATGGATTCCTCGTGTACAGGGACAAATTACATTAAGGGGGGCGTTTGTAGAAATCATCTGTCATTATAGACTAGACTTGCCATCGCTTTAGAAAATGATCAAGCAATGTTTGCAGCATCTATCAAAATTTCACCATAAGAACAATGATCTGTTTCAATTTTATTGGACACAAGATAGAATGAATAATGAGAGGTGCAAATTTAATCATGACTATGAAATACCGAATAACTTTTCTAAGGATGATTAAAATTCAAAAATTTAGTTCAGTATAGGTATGAAAGATTTATCGAACATAACTTATGGCTCTAAAAAACAGTACAAGGTGATATATTTTGTTTGCTTTCCTCCGCCGTTATTTGTAAATAAGACAGGCTTAGCGAGAATTCCAAGACATTAATTACCATTAGAAGAACGAGCAAGAGAGCGAAAAAATTCGCTGCGATAAATGAAGAATAAAACTCCACTTTATTCAAATGACAAAAACCGAGTGGTAGTTGGAGGTAAGGTGATATGACGTATTACTAGACTTTTTATCCCCGATCATTCTTGCATTTACCATTTTTAATACGAACTTTGAACATCTGAATTCAGTCTTCGATCATTTATCATGGCCAATCATGACAATTTCTTAGAATGTTCGCAATACTCATAATGTACCATCACGATTTTACACCTCTGATGAACCCCGAATCAAAGTATATATTTTTAGATTTTCCAATTTCCTCATTCAACATTTTATTTTTGGAGAAAATATTTATATAATTAAAATCAATACTTTGTCAACTTAGATTGTTATAACTCCATTGTTTGTTTTGCGCAAAATTTATGAAGTTGATTACGAAAATTTTATCAAATATAATTAGTGGAATTGCCTATGATGTTGTTATACATTTTCCTTCAATAATCATGAACAGTTTCCAAAGCCACTACTTTTCATAAGTTATCGCTATTATCAGACAGAATGAAGCGTGCCCGCTCAAACGTTAACACCAATACTTATGGGGCAGACGGTTTCGTACGTTATCTATACATTCATCTTGACGTAACATTGTGTACGACGGTCATACATTAAAGCTATCCACGTGCACGCAAACGTATGTATAATCAGTCCGGCGAATATTACGTTCAATGAGCAGCCACAAACCCCACCAGCTCTTTGATGCAGATATGTGCAACGTAGTGATTTTCGAGCTGCTGTAGCAATGGGACACCTCGCTGCGTTAAACCATATAATTTAACTAGAAAACAACGACGCTTCAGTGTCACTTAGAAAGAACTTAACTTCATCCAAAAACCCATAACAATTAGTGCATCATTGAAGGTATCATTACTTTAACATCTCGAGTTTCATCGTAAACTTGTAAGGTAAACCACTTGAATGAATCCCTAGCAGTTAATACGTTTTGGATCATTTGAATGCAAAAACTGCTTTTGTAAATATTTTTGTAAGTATTAAGAATCCTCATAAAACATGACCTATTTACATCTCCCTCTACTACTAATAAAATTTTGTTTTATAATTTGCTAGACGTAGCTAGCGGATTACAGTGTTAATGGAGCTGTGTGTTAATGGTTCAATGTAGTTACAAAGAAAACAAAGCAGAAGATGCAAATTTTTGTAAGTTTTTATAATATTGAAAAGATTATAATGTCAAAGATTTTTTATGATCGTCTATTACAACCAAACAACTTAGCTAATACAGTTATAATAGCAAGGAATAACTCAGAAATTGATCGAATAACTGACAAAATATTGAAAAAAATACTGAGTAATGAAACGACATATGATAGCATTGATTCTGCTTTTTATATAAAAATATTGTACATATACATAAACTTAAAAATTTTAATTTGAAAATATTTCATGAATAACAGTCCCAGTTAAGAGATAAAAGTAGTTTTTAAAGGAAAAGTATAAATGAAAAAATATGACATGGATAGAGAATTTTATTGAACCGCGCCCAATAATGATAAAGTTACTGTGGAACAAAAAAGAGATAAGATGTTCAACAACAAGTGCTAAGCATTGTGTGCAGGACGTTACAGATTAAAAAGTATTTTGAAATACACAATCATGTGTAGACAAAGAGGATGACGAGGCAAGAGGGGTTATATTCGTGCAGATAGGACTTTTACCCGACAGAACTGGCGATTTGCCAGAAAAGCGCAATATCATAGCAGCAGACACGCCAGGAGGGAATCCTGTAACTGTAACTTGCTGTCATTCCGCAAACGACACTCATCTATATACGCTCGTAACTTTGCAGTGGTTTCGGGTGTGCGCCGCAGCTATCGAAGAAATTGTACGACACAGAACATTGTTCTGTTAAAGAACTTAGTAGTCAAATTCACAACTCCTAACCTTATATATCAAGTTACGCTTTATAACCCCAAGAAGATACCGACAAAACACAGTCATTTTCAAAGAAGTCGTTAGAAGCCACTTCCGAGTCGTTCGTTAAAGTGACAAGACTAATATATTTTTATTGAAATTCATAGTTCGAATGTTTCACTGACACCAGCTTGTACGATAAAACAATTGAAAATAGCTTTCAAAGATATTTTCAACAACATTTTTTTTTTTTTTTTTCAAACATTGATATTCAAGAGATTTGATATTTCAGCAAATAATGAAAATGAAAAAGTGAGAAAGAGTCGCTGCAAACAGAATCAGAGATAGAAGAAGATAAAGCGAGGAAATTAATTGAAGTTCCTGTCAAAGCTCTAGAGACAAGGTTTTCAAATTTATCAAACAGAAGATGAAACTGTGATAAGAATTCAGCGGAAAATCTAAAGTTATTTTCATTATAGATCTTGTGATTTTTTTATGACAAATTTTCATTTTATATGAAGCCATTTTGTTTCATTTACATAGTACACAATGATTTTTAAAAATGTATAGAAATTGAAAGGCAATTGTGCACTCAAGAATCAATAAATTTACATGGTCATGTTTGCACTGCACGACGTAAATAAGTCAAACACAGGCATCTCAGTCAAATATCTAAATATTAATCTTATAAAATGTCATCTTAGACAATAAAACTTTTTTTAAATTCTGCATTGTACACATTTATACTTTTTGTTCTCTTCCAAACCGAGTATAGAATCAGTAAGAAACAAACAAGTTGTTTTTATTATATCAAATTAAGATGATAAAATATCTGGCCCTCTTCAGGCAATCTTATAAAAAACAGCTCAACAATGTGCATGATCTCTGGACGCACCGTAATAAATCTTCGGTAAGCTACGGACTAAACTTAGGGAAAAAATATTTAGTATCAAGAATACTTAATGCAATTTGTTTTGCTTTTTTTATTAAGTACAATAAAATGACTAAACTGTTTGTTATAAGCCAAACGTAGAGATGCTGAACAACTTTCAAAATATATGATACAAATTGCAAAGTACAGTATAAAACTTACAAAGTTTCAGCCGGTTATTTTTTTCTATCTTTATGTCCATATCTCTGTTCTTTATTATATAAAAACACTTTTCAGATTATAGGCGTATTTCCCAATGTAAACAGGTCATATTTGCTTTTAATCCAAAAGTATAACTATATGATATCAAGTCGAACTGATTGAAAAGACATTTCTACAAAATGATACCACTAACTTCTGCAACGGCTGTCACCATGGTAGTTAGGCAAGGTTTCAAAGCACTGTTATATTTGTCACCAAGGAAGTTATTTGAAAGCACGATTCTGGAAGTCAACGGTGCCAAGTGTGAAGACAACAGTGTAAATGCAACTGGCCTCAATGGTTCACAGTTTTTACTATAGTTTTATTATGTCCAAAGTAATCATAAGAAGAAATAAAATATCATATATTCCGTAAGATCAATTCATAAAGTCTTGGATTTTTTTACTTTATTGAATAAAATACGATGTGGTCGTTTATCGAGAAACTAACATAGTCTGATATTGATAAACTAATAAGTTGATAATCACTTTCTATAAGCAATTTGAAAGCAAATTAAACCTCACAAATATAAGTGATAATTGACCGAAATTACACCGAGAAAAAAATAGAGTTTAACTATATGTTGCAGTAATAATTTGAATTATTGTGGCTACTAGTTCAATCCAAAAGATATGGTTGCTGTATTAAGCTATGATTTTAAATAATACAATTTATTTCGTGTATTTTTTTGTTATTAAGCTGTAAATGTAAATGATGAAATTATTGTTTACCGAGTTAATTTCGTCTGTTAATTTCATCAGTCTGTCAGCCTCAACATATCCCTTTTTAAATATTTACATAAAATCAATATCTGTGCGAGATAGAACGAATTAAATTACTGCTAACAAATCCTGGAAAATTTATGAACATTTTATAATGGTCTCTATTCCTATATAAAAGGTGCTTGAAAATAAAATGTCTTTATTTAGTGTTTAGTTTTTGCTTTGATGTTTACGGAAATTTTGTAACCATGCTAAAACTAGCTGCACTTATAGATGGTTATTTCTTGTAAGTACAATTATAATAAAATATTTATGATGTAGACTCTTTTTGGATTATATTCACTTTCACATTACGTATAACTGCTCTTAACAGTATTTTACACTTATCGTTTGGTATTCACATTAAACCAATATGATTATAAATTTTTAAACTGTAAAGAAAGTTGCAATTTATTTCAGTATTATTTTAGAAATGAAAATGTTTCGACAAATAATATGTAAATAAATAATGGATTATAAAAGAAATATACTATACTATATAGCTGACGTTTAATGAGCAGCCAAAAAGCGTTACACCACCTACTTCAGTTTTCTCAAGTTTTTACAATAACTAAATGACGATCGCGACATTCAAATTCGCACCCCATTCGGACATGCAACATGTAACAGTATTATCAGGAAACACTACGGTTGCACAAAATAGAAATTTTGATCAGGCTTAATTATAGAACTGGCCATGGTACCATAGAACAAAATCAGATTCTGACCAGTGGACAATCGAATTCAAATGCCTAGACAAAATACCCAGTCAAGGCCTATAGGGCTTTGACTGTGTCGATTACTCTTAACAAAGACGGTAGCTCCAAAAAAGTACCCGTAGATTCGTCCAACCATGAATTATCGACTGGTCAAGGCCACAGAGCCATGAAGTTGTGGTAGATTTATTCGACTCGATGTGGATTTCGAATCTAATTCCGTTGCTTTGATCAATGGTCTCTTGGTTTTCCGCGAACTCTTGCCCACTATAAAGGTTTTCTAATACACATCTCTCCAGGACTCTTTTCAATGTCTCTACTCAATGAAACGAAAAACAATTCAAGAGCTTTGCAAATAAACTACACCTATTCGATTCATTATTAATTCTACAAAAACTTGATATAAACTGAAAACTGAAAAAATATTTCAATTCTTCTAATGTTGATACTTGGTTTATTCATTTGAGTAGTGCGTTCATTATCATTTTATAATCCAATATTTAAAGGAGTTGAAAAATATATTCGTATATAATTCGGATGAAAGAAATTATTATTTTGTTTACATTTGTGTAATATACGTGCTTTTACTATCATGATACTTGATAGATAAACACTTCTGTGAAATATAATAATAAATATTACACTTACTACTCGTAATGATGAGATGTGTGTTCACGTGAAATTTAACTCAAAAACGTACTTGTATGAACAGTTAAAGAGCCTATGCATCATATGCTCCGGTTTTTATTTAAATTCGATTCTCTTTTAAATTGATTCGTATTAAATTTTTTTATTCGCTCGTTTTTTTTCTATTACAAAAACTGTTTAAAATAAAATAACATTATCTAAAACAGTATTGGAGAAGCAGAATCATGAAAAGCAGTCAAAAAACTACTAGAAATGCTTTAACAAAAAAAATAAAAAAAAAATTACAAAAAATCTTTGCTGGCCTGAGTTGTAATAAAACAGTAAATGTCTGGACTTATTCTGGTGTACTATTTCTCTTTGTTTGAAATTCTAATAAGTGAGGATCCAACGCCTACATCGCATGCTTCAGATGAATGTTTCCGAAAGTAGGTCTGTAATATAAAGGGTGATGTTCGGATATATGGATTTGCTTGATATTTCCAACACTGTTAAGTAATTATTGAATCGCGATTAAAACAACGAACTACATAACTGATGTTCGAAAAATCATATACGATTGTTTTATGTTCTATCTTTTTTATCAGTAGATAGCGAATTTATAAAAAAAAAGTTATTCACTATAAGAAAAACAAATTATTTAGTTTTTGTATTTAATAATTTTAATAACTACAAAATGGGTATTGTTAATTTGTTTGATCATAGTAAATAAAAAAGTTCATTTATAACTTTATTCAAAAGCCCTCATATACGTGTTCAAACCGTAACGAACTGAAATCTAATAATTCATTACAGAAAGTTATCAAGCGAGATTTTTCAAACTCTTAAAACCTTGCGAATTTGCAGTACCTTCTTTTTTTAGTTTCTAAATCAGATAACGTAATTTCGACAAATAATCTATGAACTTTTGTGATTAATTTTATTCCTCAGCATTCAGTCGTATCAAAGTAGATACGGATGTCTGACCAAACGTATCTACACTACTGAAAAATAAAACTTTGTAATCAAGAAGATACAAAGGATATTTTTTCAAAAAATGTTGAACCGTATTATTAATAAAATCTTAAAAAACATTTCAGACATAGAATTAAAATTGTTTTAATATTTGACATTAACAACAATCTTGTTATATTGATAATTAAAATTAAACATTTAGTAATTCAAGTTATTCCATACCTTGTTTACGTTGATTATTTAGCTCCTGGATAGAACATTTATTCATGTCCAATGATGGTCATAAATTCACATCAATGATTAGTTTTAAATCTTAAAACATGAATTTTGAAACATTTACCATGAACATTTCATGAATCTTAAAAATGATCAAAATATTTGAACTTCCACAAAAATTTCAGGTAACACCACACACCACAATCAATATCACAAGTTTTACTTTCGCAAGATATGCATATGATAATTAAAAATCACGGACCCACAATTGTGAAATACGACAAATTGGATGCAATTTACCGCGGCGCCTAAACTGTGACGTAAACCGATCAGCTGATGCGAAAATACCAAAGGAGGAACGTTGCACATAAGATGAACAGACAACCCTCTGGCCGTCCTCTACCGCGTATAGTTTGAATCACAGTATAGAATGCTGCCGGTAAAATTGTTTGAAATCAATACTTGAAATGAAATGTTGTTTCACAAATTATTAAAATCGGATTATTCTCGTTTCAATTAAATTTATCTAAACGACAGATTTTTTATATCAAAATAATTCCATAAAGAGAATTATTGTAAATAAAAATCTATTATATATTTTTATTTTACAATGTAACATTATCTGATGGGCAGAACCAGGAACTTTTTAGGGAATAAGTCATTATTTATAAAATCAATAATGGAGGCAACAATGGTGTACATGTTAAATATTAATTATAATTAGCATAGTTTTAACATTATATAAATAGAGACTAAAATCCAAAAAACGAAAAAAAAAATTTGTTTCTGAAACACGTTTGCATGAAAATTTTTTCATTTTTTGTTGAAAAAATTATTTCAACTGAATTTATTCACTCTTAAAAATCTTTTTTTTTCAATTGAGAAATCGAAATTCTGAGCATTTTTGTTTTGATCTAGAATGATTTTCGTACACTAAGAATTTTTCTTTTTTATTTAAGAGGTTTCTCTTCCAGCAAGAATAATTTTTTTAGTCTAAGGAAATTTAATTCTTAGCTATTATTAAGGATAGAATTAGGGTAGGTCCAAGAATATTATTTTTGCTTAAACCGATCATTTTTAGAGTATTTGAACCACATTTTTCGTATAATTCAATCTTTTAAAATGTAAAAACAAAAAACACAAACTTTGTTTGAAACGAGGTTCACCAGCAACACTGTTGATTTGAAAAATTGATTTTTAAAACTGAAATACGTTTCAATTAAAAACTTACTTAGCGTGGTGTTCAGTTAATTAGTTTTTTATATCAGGAAATATTTGATGAAAAACGTAAAAATTGCCTGGAATTTAAACTTATTATTAGCAACCTTCATTTTTGTTTGAAAACTAATTTGCCTTAAACACGGTGAATTTATTTGTTGAAAAACATACTGAAATTGAAGCACATTCATTTTGAAACTTAGTTTGTGTGGATGTTGAATAAAATTATAAAACATATTTTTTGCGGTTTAACAGTAATTAAAATATCGCAAAAATTTTATATTCATCTCTAAAACTCACATTGGATTTCAATTCACGATATACACTAAACGATTCACCAGCTTCGATTAGAACTTGAAAAATCGTGTAAGTATAATGATCAACTAAAAATATAGAAATTCTAGCATCTCTTAATATGTCATTGTCAGAAAATGGAGTACAATTATTTTACAATAAGTGTAAATGTAGTTTAATAAAACATGGTTGGTTATTCCTTCAAAATTTATTTGCTGAATAACTACAAAGGACACTTTACCATCGACTGTGTATAATGTGTAATTTTGTTGTGTACATGTAAAATAACTGGTATCATAAATATTACATTTTTACAGATTTATTATTTTTTGTTGTTTCCTGTAGTAAGTGTTTGTTCTGTGTGTGACCGTGTATGCGTGTTTCATGTCTGCGCCAAAAAGCTACTCGAACTAATGTCAAACATGTTCAACATTTCATAGCGATTGTATTCTTTGAGGCTGTGTATGTTAAGTATATAAATAAAATAACTTTTCGTACATATGAAAATCGATGTATAAGAATATATAGGTAGAACTTTTCGCGTAATTTCGTAATTTGCTGCAGGCTACAACAGCACCCGTCTCACTTCACTATCATATACAAAGCAGACAAAAAAGAAAAAAACAACATCAATATATCATAATAGTACGACGGTACACCAGATTTCTTTGATATGACTGTGGCATGGACTTTTGATACATAATATTCATTGACAATGTTTAGTCTAAGGCATTTTTTTAAAACACTCGTTTTATTTCGTTATTATTCGAACAACAACATTGCGACACTGATCCCAGCTTTTTTTATATCAGATGACATAATATGCAATAGCTAATCTGACATTTCATAACGTTAATAGTATCTATATGCTATCAAGCGAAATAAATATCACATATTAGCTAATCTATTGCACAAAGCACTATACACTGTCGTTAAAATTAAAATGAAAAAGTAATGTTTCGGTTGCTATTAATCAACATCTCGGCACATCAATTGATAAAAGTCCATTTGAATTTGTTGCACAAAAGCTGGGATAAGAACCGACGACAATACGTTGAATTACAAAAAAGAAAAATTAAAACTCATCTGTGCGTAAGTTGGATTCAAATCGATAAGCATAATCGACTTTCTATTCAGATGTTGATTCAACATTTACAGTTGACCGAGGTGTAAACTAATTACATCGTTTGTTCGAATCATTTTCGTTTTTTTTTTTTTTTTTCATTTCATTACAACATAGATTATCGTTTTTGTTTAAATTATATTGTATTATTTTTCATATCATTTTAGTATTTGTGTCATCATCTAATAATGAGAACTCTCTTTTTATTTTGCTTTGGATCGTCTACGACAGTTTCGATTTGGCGCAATCGGGACAGATGATATCGTCACCATCAGTGATGAAACCGCGACCAACGAGGGATGTTGAACAGCCCGCGCAAATAAAGCAGTCATTGTGCCAATGCCTATCTTCGAAAGAGATGAAACGTGTGCCACCAATGCCTGAAAGAAATAAAAAAAAAAGAATGTCATCCACTTTGAATCTAACGGAAAGTTTAACAATCGAAATACGAATTACAAATCAACTTAATTTACCAGTAATCGGTTTGCTGCAAGCAGTGCACCTCTTTGCGAAAAGTTCTCCAAAGCAATCGGCACAATAAGGCTTGTCATCGCGAGATGTGAATCTCTGGCCGGCTAATGACATGTCACAATTGGTGCAAGTAAAACAGTCCCGGTGCCAGGGCTCGTTTTTATATGTCACGCCACCGCTGGTGATGATCTGTTAAAGAAAATGTAATATCATTTTGAACAGCGAGCGATAACCTGATGAACTCGAGAGCCAATTTCAATTCAGCCGTGCTACTGAAATTCAATTTACGAAAATTGAATTGACTCGCAAAACAATTCATCATTCTTTAGATTATACCTTGTTGCACTTGATGCATCTAGTAGCAAACTTATCCTCGTAGCAACCGGCGCAGTAAATTTCCTGTTCGCGGGGAATGAAGCTCTTAGTGCCGATGGGGTTCTTGCAGACGCAGCAGCAGAAACACTTCTCATGCCATTGCCGGGTCTTGTATTCCATCTTTTTAGTACCTAAAACAAAAAGCAGATATTTTTTGTAACAGCCAAAACTTATCAACACATTTTGCAATTGGTTCTGTTGAAAACATTCTGGTAAGATTCCAAGCAATAATTTATATACTGCTTATGTGCCATATATGGGAAATATTAGTATTTTATATACGGACTGTAGTTGATATTCGTGACTCGTACACGCCGCAATAAATAAAACTCTTTTGTTTCATAAATAATTACATTTTAAGGATGGATGAAAACATAAATGTGTAATTGATGAACAATTATTGAAGTATTTAACATTGTTATACAATTTTGTACCACTTATGGGCAGTTTATGGAGTCATATATACCACTTTTTACTTTGAACGATCTGTGACCGATGAATGAACATTTACGTTGTTTCATGAGATTATGTTTATCACGGCGTCAAAGTTATTGTATTGTGTGTTTATTAATTGAGTACACATTTACAAACTTATGTACCCACAAATTAATTCGTTACTCGGAACATATGTATGCAGAACAAACGACATGATCAATGAAATATTTGGTAACAGAAAGTGGATAATTGCTGACTGATATATTGATTGAATTATGATTCAGCAATGCGATGGTCCGTTAGACTGATAGTAACACATTACGTCAACAATGATTGACATCAGCGTTTCATCATATTCCCTCAAGCATTTGAATTTTATATTCGAATAAAAAACACATCAATTTTCAGAACTATAGCGTTTTAGAAAAAAATTCAATGTTGACCATATCTTTGTTGTGCACTCTTAGCCATTGAAGAGTACAAGCTTTGATTTGCAAATACCAAACCACTTCCTAAAAGCGTGGGATTTTTATCCATCAAGGAATTATGATAATGCGATGCGTCATTTCTCCTGATTATGCTACTTTTTTTTTATTCTCGCACAACCTTCCTCCATTCGATGTTTTTTGTGTCAACATTTTTCACCATACAAAAATCATCATTTCATTATTAAAAAAATGTTCGATCAAAAAATTACGCCTCAAAAAAATGTGCTTCTTGCCAACTATTACGATTTCATAATTGAATGTTTTTAATCATTACTGCTTGCAAATTGAAAGTCATTATTTCATTCAAGTATAATTTATCAAATATATTATATTTTTTTGTAGTCAGAAACATAATTGTGCATTGACTCATTTTTTTTGTAAAATGCTCTCAACCTTTTGAAAATTATTTTTAAAGATGATATGGTATAATTTGACATTCAAAATATTTGGCATGCAACATTAACAGTGGAATGTTAAAATATTCCGCTAATAAATTTGTAGTCATTAAAATGTATTTGTAAATTAGTTATGAAAAATTAAATCAAAATTCAATAATTTTGCAAATGACCCCGGAAAGGAACAAGACAACGATGAAATTGGTCCGCGTCTTTTATCAAAAAATGAAAGTGTTCGGATGATATTAACTCCAAACATGTTTGGTTGCTACACTCTGAGACCTTGGTCCATCCGAGATTATACATATACGGACGTGGATTGGAATACGTGACGTAACGTGGTGTTTTGACTCATGCTATACTTAAGGCTCAGCAATCACTATATACTATATAGGACCTCGGTGCCCTATTCTGTGACGTGATTCTCTAATTCAATTATATATTAATAATAACAGTAATAAAAAATATATGACAAGCTCTTTTATTATGCAAATACAAAACAATGAATAATAAAAATTGATCTTTACTTTGTCATATACATACTGTAATTCTGTAATCTGTAATTTGAATAAAAATATGCTAGACGAATAAATTAGATTTGTTTCAAGAGATACAGGGAATATATATATATATATATATATATATTTTTTTTTTCAATCAATAACTCGTACGCACATTACCCAATTTGGTCAAGTTCAACTACACGCGGGTACTTAAAGTGTGGTTTGGGCAATCTGCTGACGCTCGCTATCATAAAATAAACTGAGCATGCAAAAAGTTCACGTCACCGCTAAATATATACGAAAACATCTCGCACTCTTTCACGCATCATCTTTTTCTTGACCTACGTGAATGATTTAATTCATTTATGCAAAAATTAATTGCCGGAAGTATCATTGATTTTTCTGTGTAAGAAAACCTTATCAGTGACTTTTGTATTGAATTAACACACTACAGTTTTGTTTACACATCACAGGTTCGGATATTCACGAATGAGGAAGATTTACGTGATTAAAATAATCACTGAGGTTTTAACAGTGTACAAAATAAATCTGTCAGAAAAAATTAACAAAAATTAAACGTGATACACTCAACGTCAAATTTAATACATAATAAATGAGTCAGATGTATTTTCATCAGTTATTGTTGATGAAACTATATATAGATAAATGTGTGATGATCAAATATTTGAGATTATGATCTAATTAATGAGTTTGTAATTGATATTAATGAATTAGTATAAATAACATATTCTTTTTAAACATAATTTTTGTTATATTTTATATATTTTTGTATTATTTAATTTGTCTTTAGTTTAAAAAATATCTATTGATTTGTTTCCTAATTGACAAAAATAATCAATGAAATTGTTGAACGAAGATGCATCCGTTTTTAAACAATAATGTCACGTCATGTCATTAATCTTCAAACGAACTACAAACTATATTGTGCACCCTTATGATTGTATTATCGTTTATCAACGTTTACTCTAATGAACGCAATTAAAGAAAATAGTACGCAAAGCGCAAGAGCAAAATTTATGTTTGAGTATGATCGATTGAGTGGCGCAGCTCTCCGTTTGACCGTTGTCTCAGTCACGTTCGAGCATGACATCACTTTTATTAATATCTATGATAAGGATAATGAGACCCCAGCATCGATGCACTAAAAATCAGCTCTCGAACGGCATTACACGCGTGGGCCCGAGTCTTTGTAACGTAACATATTTGTTTCCACCTTTTCAACACGCGACATTTACATAAATTATAAAACCGCAAGATTCGAAAAGGAAATGACTTAATCAATTCTATTATACGATCTATACTGTGATCCATAAAAGAAAATTTTCTAGCATAGTATCGATTCTTGAACTTACGCATATTGAATAATGAATTTTAAAAGTCATAAATTTATTACGTGGTTTTTTGCTCGAAAATAAGAAAGAAGTGAGTTTAAGTAGAATAAGAGTAATGTATATGAAATACGAAAAGATATAAAAACTGTGCGATGCGAACAAAAAGTCAATTAGATAATTTTAGTTAGTCAAGGTCCCATCGAAATCAACCTTTTGTAAGCGACCGAAAAAACCTTCCTGACCGCAACAATATATGTGGGCCGAGGCAGCGCGATTCACGATACGTGTGCGAAACGCTTGCCGCGCAAAGCGCGACCTTATTGGAATCATAAACATGGTCATGCTTGTATAGTTGCTCTGTGTACCGACCAATTAGCTAATGAACTCGCTTATTCTTTCCCGTTCTGTGTAAAAATGTCTTCGGTCATAAATGTCTCTTTCTTAAATCAACATCAATTTATTTTTTCTCCTTTTTTTTTACGAGTAAACTCAATTTCACCGGAGACTTCGGTTTTTTACGCGAAAACACATTTACCGTTGGGATGGAAACTTTTCCAGAACATCAGGATATTTCGTTTGATAAGCATCACTTTTGTAGTGCTATCAATCAATGTCAGTCTTAACATAAGTTGAAACAATTGTTCATTATTTTTTTTAGTTTTTAATTACTCAAAAAGATATTTGATTGCCCTTGAGAAGAGCGCGATTTCCTTTTTTTTTTTGCGCACTAAGTTTTTTTCTGCATTTTACACGTAACACGAGTAAATTCAGTAACAAGAGAAAAAATAATAAAATTTACATAACTTTTGTGTGTCTAAAAAATAATATAATCTGTTCATTAACCAAAGCACCTAATGCTCTTAAAGTGATTAAGTGTTTTCGTGGAAATATTTTTCGCTTCTAATTTGTAAAAGTTAAAATTGTAGGATCACTATGTGGTAAGAGTGACACTTCAAATAACTTTTTCAAAAGTTTCCAAACCTATTTGCTTTTAATCAACATTTTAAATCATTAGTTAATGAACTAATTTATGAAATCACATTTATAAAAGTAATGAAAGTTTCAAAATTCAAAATTCTAGGTGTCACATTTTACCCTGGTTTACCGTACATAAATCTTATCGTTACCGATCGATTTGTTTGTTTTCAAAATGTTCTTTCGGTTTCGTACGTATCACAGCGCTCAACTCAATCGAATTTTTCTGCGAAAGGTGTCAGTGTCAAAAAATGTAAATAAAAGTTGACGAATTTATAGCATGAGATTCAAGTACATGGTGAATCATTTTTCAAAACATTTTCCATTTCGGCGCAACGCGGAAAATCACCTGGTTCTGCTTTTCTCGGATCGCCTAGATTGCAATCCCTCCCCAAACAGCATCTAAATTCAGGGTCTCCGTCCACGGGAACCATGCTGAATATCGCAATATCCTCATCCTGCTCTTTTGCTTGACGTATTCTCTCTTCGCCCACCGTTTTCGTTTGCAAGTGCAACTTGCTCGAAAGCCGCTCACTTAAAGAGTCAACGGCCATGTTTCCGTGCCGCAATTTTCCTCTACTTTGCGCGTTAGTTCGAATTCAAATCAAATAGTCGCGGATGGTTCTACAATCCACTTTGTCGCACACTTTTTCAACCTCTAATCGATTTACAGACTGTGCCAACCACCTAAAACTTTTCTTCTGTTAGAAAATTTTACGCGCGCGTTCTCCAGTACGAGTTCTCCAAGTTGGTCGGGGGAATAGTTCAATTCAATGAGTTTGCATGAAGATCTAATAAGAAAGCAATAAACTCAGTCGATAAATTTGGATCAAATTGTTTCACAGTTTATTCAGTTTGATGGAAAAAAAAATTCTTTTTCTTTTCGATTTAATTATTGTGGTGTTATTGAAAATTTAGTCAATTTCAACGATTGCGCGACTAAGTTTTCAAGATCAATATCAACACGATCCGATCAACTGAGTCCGGAGCTGCTCTTACTGGAGAAGTTGTCGACATGCGGTGACCGCACCGAGTACTGAATTATAATGCGTGGTTGTCCGTACATGTGATTCGACTGAAGGTTTGAGAGTTACTAAGAGAACAGGCCTATCCACGATGTGGGAGTTACCTGCGAGCAGGCGCAACATTATATGGTGATATGTGTGTACACATTGTGGTTCTTGAGAAACAAAAACCATTTAATTGATGACATATCGTTAAACAATATAATGCACTTTAATCTAGATACGATACGATAATATCGTTTGCGTTGTGTATTTCATTCGTGGCATGATATATATATATTTTTTTTAATCACAAAAGACTTTCTTTGAAACATATGTATCAGAATAAATTAGAAATTGACCGATATTTAAACTTGACTGTTCAATCGCTAATTTGGAAATCACATCTATAAAATTTATATAACGCCTGAACTAATGAGTTTGATATTTTGTTGTTTTTCGATTAAACAAAGGAACTATTTGAAAAACTAATTTGTCAAAATTGTACGCATTAATCAAAAAAGTATTTTATCGGCGTTTATGATTCGTTAGTTCTTTTTTATGAATGCGGCATACGTGCAAATGATTATACCCTGGAAAATTTATTTATCGAGGTAACGGTGTCGTAAATATTGACCCGGCACTGATATAAATCATCGAACGAAATCGAGACTCTGCAACGTGGTCTCAATAAGGCGATACGTCTCGCGAATTCATCGCTCGGTTGCGTCATTGGTATTTGATTTGCGAACTAAACGATCGACAATACGAACTTGCCAATGCGACACCGGCGAATGTTTGCTCGCGGTCGCGGCACGTGTTCGTTCGCAGACCTTTTATACGCGGAAATACATACAAATAATGGAACACACCAGATTATTATCGTCACATTT
This sequence comes from Trissolcus brochymenae, assembly GCA_030523145.1. Lineage (NCBI taxonomy): Eukaryota > Metazoa > Arthropoda > Insecta > Hymenoptera > Scelionidae > Trissolcus > Trissolcus brochymenae. The sequence continues at coordinate 29,685 of JAQQRF010000123.1, forward strand.
CAAAGCAAACATTCTGTTTGCCGATTGAGTATGCACTTTGATGCAAAAACTGGCGCTATCAAAATAGATGTAAAATTTTGTTTTTCGCTTGCTGGTGCAATGAAAAATCCATTAATGATTGAATGAGCAAATATTTCATCGCGCTCCAGGTGACTGTAATGCGAAATCGCGACACGCGCGAGAATCATGTTTGTAATTGAACCCGCGTCGGCAAACATTTGAACGTTTGACTAATTATGGAAATTTTGGGGTTCACAATGCACAGTTGCACATTGTAATTTTTTCAAGCGAGATTCAATTTGCATAGAATAATTAATAACTCGCTGGTAGTGTTTTGAATAAAGCTCAACGCTGATGTTTTTTTTTTCCACCTATTAAGAGTCGTCGGTCTGCGAAATAACCGAATGATATTCGAATACCAATTGAGATTCATATGTAATTACAATGTTAATAAATTAAAATAAAAACACAAATTTTGTTTGAAAATCAGAGAAATTTTTAATTCGAATATTATTTTAATTATGAATATTAATTGAAATAAAAATATTCCGTAATTGCGAAATATTCTGAATTTTTTAATTTGGATTATTTTTTTTTTATCTTATAAAATGCAAGTAGGTGTGATGTCCTTCTCGTATAAACGAATCGACGTAATTGCTTCATGTCTGGAGACCAGGTCCTTGACTCGTTTTTCTTATTAAGAAGAGCCGAATGCGATCTATCGCCTACCTGTCCTGAGCCTTAACGTTCTAGCCTTTATTACACACGTGTATTCAGTGTATGATTCATTATAATCTCACCGTTTGAACCATTTCAACTTTCGTTCAGCATCATACTGGATTACATAATGCAAAACATTTACTCTTCAACTGCCGCTTATTATTGATAATGAGGCAGTCATTGTTTATAGCTAATGAAAACTTCTTTAATTGGCCTAACTTATATAGAAAGCAAGTCTGTCAAATACTTTCAAAGTAACCGCGCTCACTTTGATGTAATGAACATTTATAAAACTTTCACTTAGGAAGATGAGAAATTATAAATTTATCTTTTAATTTTCCACCCCTTTTTATATAATATGATATAAAATATTCTTCAACAAATTATATTGTTAACTTTTGGCTTAATCTTAACTTGTCCAATTAAAAGGATATTTGATTTGAAGTCACGATAAATTAATGAAGGAAAGAAAAACTATAATTGTATGATTAAAAAATACTAACCAGCGCGGAAAATTTCTCCACATCCATCGCAGCGACTAGCAAATTGAGCATCGTAGCAGTTACCACAGTAGATCTTGTCCACCTTGCTTCCAAATTGTTTGTCCACCAAGGACACTCTGCATTTGTTGCAAAGGAAGCAAGCTTCATGCCAGTGCTTATCCTTGTAAGACAGATCCTGTACAAAAATATGGAATTTTAAAATAATGCAATTACAAATACCGCTCATAAAAATGTATCATTACTTTGAGTAAATTTCCTTATTATTTTCAGTTGTCGTTGATATCTCATAACGGAAATGAAATTTGATTAAAAAAATCGTTGACTAGTAATGAGTTGGAATAATTTTAAATGAATAATTGAAAATGAAAAAAAATAGGCATTTAAGAACGTTTTTCAAATTGGATGAATTAGTTGTTCGAAAAGTACAAAGTTATACGAGTTGGAAAATAAAATTTTTATTTTCGGGAATTCACGAGGCCACTGTGAGCTGCAAAGCCCGCATCAGCGCGTCTATTTGTAGAAATGAGTACATAAGTGAACGCCCATGCTACGTAATATTCGTACACCTTGTCAGTCTTAAAATTTTGTGACTTGTTTGATCAAAAAGAACTCTGTTCTTAACCATTCAACATTTTAGTGTTTGCCAGGTGCACCTGATAAAAATTCAAAGTTGCGTTCAAAAAATAACAAATGTTCTTGTTTGAAATTCAGGAAATACATCGGTCGAAACTAATGACGCCGAATTGGCGTTGCAAAATATTGTTTACGTTCCGATGATTTAACGTCAAGTTGTGTCAAATTGTGCATCTAATTTTAATGGCGTAACATTGGAAGAAACGCAAGTTCAAATGATAAACAGTGTTCGTTCCTAATATTACACTCAGTTTGTTATATAAAATTCGCCGGGCTTGAGTAAAACTGTCATTTGAATCTGCGATTCAATTGTTGAAGTTGGATTACATTTAGATAAACTTTCCGGAAAAATGGCAAATTTAACCCGAACTATTATAAAAGCCATCGTTGCATCAGAAATTTAGACTTGGATGCCAGCCCGGTGGACTCATATTGCAAACATGAATTGTTTATCATTCTTGGAACATCCGTCAACTAAAATATTTGAGCTTTTCTTACAATTAGTAGATTAACGAGTTTGCCAAAATCATACGAAATGATATTTTGAAATGTTGAAAAATGATTGCATATTTTTCTTTTTTTTTGTTTTACCAACAAAGTTTTATTGTATTTATTTTAGTTATAATATTCAAACAAGCAAAAGGTAATTTTAACTGGAACTTTAATGTAATCAATTCATCATTTATTCAAACGTTTCAAAAGTTTTCAAATTTGCCTAAAATTTGCTCAAAATTGCTCCAAATTTCACTTCAGTATACTTAGATTATTACAATTTTGCATAACTGTGTTACAAACGCAACTCTAGTATAATTAGAAACAATAATAAATATCATGAAAATTTAATTGATTGAATGGTAATTCACCTTTGAGTCAATTCCGATGATTTTGTTGCACTCTTCGCATCCATTGGCAAAAACGCTTTCGTAGCATTTGATACAGTAAGGATGTTCATCCCTGAGCACGTATCGTTGACCCGTCAACGATTCGTCACACTGCCAACAACAAAAGTGGCCGCTGTGCCAATCCTTGTTCATCGCCTTCGTGTATTCGCCACTGAAAATCAACTGCAGCAAGCAAAACAATAGATCAGTGCACTTAATTCAAAATGATGTTTAATTGCATTCACATTAAGATGTTGCGATTAATCGGCAACAGGTAAGAAAGCACTTAAACGTTTGACGGCTTGGATATAAATATCACGCAATGAAATCAACTAATAGTGTTTAAATGATTAGCTAATCCGAAACTCAATGAATATCAACAAACACCAAAAACAAAAGTCACCATTATTTATTTCTTATTAATAATTAATTACAAACAACAGTGGAACAATAAGTGATCATGTTAATTGTGCGGAATGTTTCTTGATTTTCAGTTGTGTTAACTGACATTATTTTGTATACGTTTATTTTTGTTCACATAGTTTCTTTTCATTTTTTTTTTTTTTTTTTCGATTTTTCAATATTTAAGAAGCAAAGCGCAGAAATAACATTTGTTTTGTGACGGATTTCGGTGACTATATGTACCTTAGTTGAGTACTGTGGTATGTGCTGGCTGAGCATGAGTGGATAAAAACAATCCGTTGGACATTGTTCGATTATGAATTTTCGTATAAAAAAGTAAAATCAAAGTCTATTCGCGTTTTCGGTGGAGCATCCACTATACAAATGTTTGACCTTCAACTTTTTATCCTTTTTTTTTATCCCTTTATCGTCATCTTTGAAAGGAATTGTAGCTGTAAGTCACGAAATGTCACGAAAACTGGTGGTATCAACAGACGAAAGCGCGCGGTTCGCGTGTTCAAACGGAAGTTGAGTATATATATATATATATTATCGGTATTTTTCAACTGCATTGCAAGACCTCTGAAACTTTAAGGGGTGAATCGAAGAAACGCATGCAACATTTCTCATACAAGTTTGTGCAATTAGCTGTGAAAAATAGGTATACATTTGTGGAGAAGATTCCGCTCGATTGAGTCAAAGTATTATGACTTTTAATTTTAGCACCGACGATTTGAAAATGAAAATGGCCCGTGGAATGTGAATAACAAATGATGTAACTTGTTGCTAATTTTGAATGTTACAAAATCTGGTGTGCTCCACATATTTGTATGGACACCAATATGGGGAATCAAATTCAGGACAGAGCTAAGATGCCGTAACCATGATTGTACAGATGACTCTGAATATACAGTTAATGAAGGGACATGATAATAATGGTCGAATAAAGTCAACCTACACTGAAAGCTAGACCCCAAGACAAATTCCAGCAGGATTCTAATAAGTTTGTACTTATGAAAGATTAGGTTTGATTTTTCCAGGTTTCAGTGTTGGTCGCAAGATGAAATCAAACTGATGATGTGGAACAAAGGAAATAATCTATTGGAAAAAAGGTGATGGAAAATAATGTGGATGCACACGGATGAAGATCGAACAAAGTATGAACAAGGTGCAACTAGTGGCGTCTAGTCCGTCAAGTTGGGGACGACACCCTGGGGCGACGAAACCAGGGTCCAAAACAGGCGTTACGTTCAGCCAGCACATACTCGTCGATAGCGCGGTGATTGTTGGATTGATCCCGGCTGTCGAGCTCGGTGATGGTAACTTCGGCATTCTGGTCACTGCTCTCCCTGCGCTTTGATGTTTTCTTCACTTTGCGCACTTTGCGCTCCGTGGTCGTCGTGTACACTGCACTTTCTACGTCCGCCATTGCTCTGATCAAACCCGCAAAAACGGATCAATCTGTGACCCTCTGATGATGTACAATAAAAACGACAAGTAGAAGAGCTTGTGTTCCTTTCGAGTTTGCGAACTGACTGAAATCTAGGATCCAACCGGCCAGGGCGTCATCATATTGGGACGCTATTTTCAGCGTCCTAACGATTCCAGAAACACGCCACTCTCCCTCTTCGTCGAATTTGCATTGAGCGCAAAAGCTCCGTCCCGCTTTTTCCGCCACTCATCTCGTTGCTCGCGATCCACCGACCGCGATCTCGCTCTTCCGTGCTCCCCTCCGTGGTTACTTGTGTGCCGGGTGCAATCTTCTACTTCGCACCCCGCAAAATAATATCCTTCCGACAGAGTATGATTATGTGGTCATTATATTTTAGGCAGGTCCATCCCAAATCAAACGATTGGAGTGTGAAATCAGGGCCATGGCAACTGGCCGTGATAATTGAACGTCACAAAGGGGACCGGTGTGTGGGTAGCTATCGCTTGATCCTCAACTTATTAACCAGCCAATCTGTCGGTCATTTTCACTTGTTCAGTTATATGATTTATCGTTTCAGTCAGTTCATTTCACTAAACACGCTGCATTTCTATTTCATAATGTCTGCCACTTCATATGCGCGCGCACTTCTCAGTTTATGTCGGCAAACTTCAAATTTTTTCAAACGACAAAATTCATATGAGTAATATGATATTTACTGAAAGAAAAGAGAAAAAAACTCGCAAATCTTTTTCAATTGAACTAAACAATTTCACTAAGATTAAACAAGTTTTTTTTTTTTTTTCAAAAATATTTTCGCATATTTTCATGGTAAATCAGCCAACGGTCAGACCAATTTTTTAACTTGTATATATTTATAACTCGTTTGTCATACACCATCACACGTCCGATGTGAAAAAATTCATCCATTAATTTTTCTATTTTTACATGCTTTATTATTTAAAATAAAAATAAGCCATTTATAATACCCAAAATAATATATGATTAATATTATTATTGAATCATTCGGAATTCAGCATCTAAATTTTCAGATGAAAAAAATATTTTTAGAAAACAAAATTTTTAAATAGTAGCATCCATCCATGAATGTAAGATCAATTTTTTATTTTTTGACAGTTATTTGCTTTATGATCTAACACGAAAACATGTTTAGTCAGAATTAGCACAAATTTTTAGAATGACATGGGGGCAGGGAGAGGGGGTGTCATAAAAATATTTTTTTCAGATCATAATAGATTAAATTGAAAAATAGATTCGTGGTCATCTTAGCTTTTATTTTAGCTTCATTTCAATTATATTCTGGTATTTTATCAAGCAATATTGTTTCATTTTCTATCAATGACTATCTAATTTTGAAAATTTTTTAATCGTATATGTAGTTATAAATTACTATTTATTTACCTACTGATCCCAAGAATAAATTTTGAAAATCATTTGAAGAGCTTGCTTCAATGCTTTCTTAAACAATTTATTACTTTGGTAATACACAATAATATGGTTTGGCAACGCAAAATATTGTTGAATGATGCCAATAATTTGTGTATCTTTTTTTTTTATTATTTACATAGGTATCATAATTACCGTAAACAATTGTATAAATATAAAATAAAAATTAACTGAAAAAATGATGTGATTGTAATCTAAGGAATGAAATCTTTCTCTGGAAACCACTTGGTAAACTAATGTAAATCTATTATTAAAAAAATGTTTTGAAAGTATGAAACACTATTTCTGAGTCACAAAAGAGGTGAAAACACGCGTGACAAATCCAAGAGAAGATAACAAGGAAAATGATGCGAATGAATTCAGAAAAATTGTACTAAAGTCGATAATATTCGAAAAAAAAATACAAAAAGTATATTTAAACACATGTGTAAATCATCATTATCATTTTAAAGTGTTTAAAATTGATTGAAAAATGCGTATAAAAAACCACAGATCAAACGATTAAGAGATTGAAAAAGAATATTGGATAAAATATAAACATTTTATCGCAAAGTTGAAATTAAAAAAACTCGACTCGTGAATCACAAAGCACATTTTATGAAGGACAAACAGATTGTAAATAATCCATCTAAACTTGCTAATCGTGAAGTAGATTTGTTAATAACTTATCAAACTTATCGTAGATAATATTTTTCATATTTGCAATCTCTTTTACAATTAAGATAAAGTTTCTATAACAATAATCTGAAGTGCGCATAAAACTCGAAAAGTTTTCTCAGTACGATACTACGATTCAAAAATGAATTTTATATTGATTTATATTGATTATCGGAGGATTAAAATATGTAGCTCTTTGCAGTTATCTCTGTAAGAATCTATTGTAATATGCATCATCACGAATAATGAAAACGATTTGATCGCGTGCCAACCGGGGGATTTCCGGTGGAAGTATATGCTCACGGGGTGACGGTCATTGAAGAATAAAATTAACGTAACGAAAATATGAAGAAAAGAGGTGAAAAAAGCTCAAATAATTAGGTCATAATATTTTATGCTCATCCATTAATTTGAATATTATTAGCATAATAAGAAACTCTAAAAGAAAAGATGACTAAATAATTACTACGAAACAATAAATAAATAATTGTTCAACGCGCAACATTATCTTGAAAATTTTCATTTATTTAGTTTTTTTTTGTCTTTTTTACGTCTGTTGCAGTTACAGAACAGTACCTCATCTCAACATCATATACAGCCAACATAAATATAATTCAAAAACTATAAAACTCTAACTTTAAATTGTCTGTAGGGGTAAATATAGCTCCCCATTTTACGCCTTAATTTAATATGGTTCTGTCCGGGTTAGAAATCTGACGAGTGGATGTTCAATATTTTCTCATGCTAAAATGTGGCATATTGTAAGCTATATATTTAAGTTACTTTTTATACGCTTAAATTCTTATGAATTGTACTTTTCAATTTCAGTATTTTGGAATCTATTTTGATATTGTTTCAACAAAATATAGTATATACCTATATATTTTTAAGTGCTTTCAATGAAATCAAAAATGTTTTTTTAATAAGAAAAGATTACCCAAAAAGCTTTACTCGAGTCGGTGTCTGGTATCACATATTCAATAGGTGCGCTACCTTCGTCATCTGCATCCTCATATTCATCCAACGATTCACTCTCCTGACTTCTAAAGCAATTTCCTTTGTCACCAACATTAATATCATTCGACTTTCCATTAATTATATTTTCCATTACGCTATAATCTTCTTTTTTTGCATGTTGAAAACTAGATATCCTGAATGGCTGAAGTTTATCACTGTTTTCTTCAACTTCTTGTTCATTATCAATTTTACGTGACGTCAAATTGTTCTTTTGCACATCATCAGTCCTTTTTTCACCTGTGAATTCAGCAAAGTTCGTTTGAACATGGACGGAAATAGTATTTTTGCTGCTTGACCTGGAGAGATCAGTGTCTGGAGGCGTTGTATTTGTCGATTCATCTTTGAACAGACTACCCGTTGTTTGTACCGATATGTCAGATCTACGTCTTTCCGGTTCTCTCTTTCTTTTAGATTTTTTAACTGTACTTAAATTTTCTGCGGACTTACTAACCACAGCGTGTTTGGACTTGAGACGCGTCGGCTTTCTATTAACAATGCTTGTACTTTTTATAATCTTTTTTTGGACAATCGGAATTTTTAAAGTATCTTCGGCGATGTTGATGTAAATTTCATGCTGTTTTTGCCCGGGCACGTGTACCTTATGCAAGCGCTCGTCCGATTTAGCAGGTGACCTGTCTCGCGATTTTGAAATACTCTTCGTTTTGACTATATTGTCCGGATTCAAAATCTTTTCTACAAATTCAACAGGCGAGGAGTCTGACGATGAATCATAATGATTGCTTGGAATAATCGGCAATTTGTCGTCCCTACGTTTCACAGATAAATCGGAATCCGACAGATTTTCTAATTCAGAGGATGAAGTGGACCTTGACAGTTCGTCTTCCAAATCACCGGGGATGGGAGTCGGAACTCTAACATAACCTTGATCCTGAGGGCAATATATATTGCGGATATCGTCATCTATCTGAAAGCTTAGTTCGGGGACATTTTCATTTGGTATTAGTTCGTCATCTCTCGGAAGGATCAAATCTGGTTCACAGCTCAATCTCGACTCCGCCCTAGACAAAAGGTCTCTGGTGCTGCATTCTGACAAGGTACTAATATCAAAATTCGGATCCAAGGCCTTGAGCTCGTTTCGCACACGTAAGCTGTATTCGTGCAAGTTTTCCAATTTGTGTTTGACACTTTCTGGGAACTCAACGTCCGCCGAGTGCGTGAAGCTGCAAATGGAATCGTGCATGCTCAAGTTCGGTTCGGACGGCGGGTGGTAATACAGACACGGCGTGGGCGGGCTGTTCGTCATGAAGATAGTGTCGGACACTTGTCGCGCGCATACCAACAGTTCCAGCACACCTGCACAGCCGATCAACACCGACAGAAGTAGACCCATTTTTGTCACGAATGTTTATCACTGTCACAAGGTAGCATTCATTAACATACAATCAACAGATTCGAGTCTATCAAATAATCCAATTTTGTTTTCAATTCGAGTCCGCACTGCCAGACTTCATGATCATATCGACTTCACTTCAACCACTCCGGCTCTATATTGATGGCTAAAGAGAAGAAATATCGGCTGTCATTCATCGTTTGGACTTGACGACATTCAGATGCGTTACGGTAGCCAGGCTAAAATTGTATCCATCTTCATTGTAATGTCTGAGCTAGTCAGACATGCACCAAGTATCGTATCGGAGAGTTACATAACATCAGCACCCACACGCGGTCAGCGTATCACGTTAATCTTGCACTTATTAAGTTATCCATTCCGGCGGATGGCAGGTCGTACACTGTTTTATTTTATGCGGGCAAAGCGCGACCGTCGGGCAAACGTTATGTCTCTCAGTTTGACGAGGACTCCGAGCTAAGGCTAAAGTTAGACCCAATGTCCCTGGACGCAGATTGTGTCCTTAATGCACGCACGATCGATGAGCTTGCAATAATTAACAGGCATGCCGTTGGCAACGAATTGGCGCCGATGACCCCAGACTCAGGCTACTGACAGGTCGGTCCAAGCTGGCTTTTCAGACGAAGGGCATTGATCCGTTAGACCAATTCAAATATTTATTACGTACTTCATTGTTCATTCATTCATACAATTTTTATCATATCGCGTATCGAAACATTTGAAAGCACATTCTCAATTCAATATACAAAGCAGGTATAACTGGGTTGCTAATTATTTTGATTCTGACAAGCTTACAGATTGTTAGTTCAATTCTGGTCAAAGTTTATAATTAAACTGTATTTCGCACCCAAGCGAACTGAATAAAGTTATTGTTTTCAATAAATCGACCGTCTAGACGAAAAAGTACAAGTTAAAATTGCTTGATTTATGGAAAAAAATATTATTTTTGGATCGAAAAAAGCTTAGTTCGAACGGTCTCAAGAAATGACAAAAAATTAATTCGATGAAATAGTGATTTATGATATTTAATGATCTTCATTGATAATGAAGGGAATGCCCGTTAGCATTGAGCTATATTATTTAAACAATCAATGGTTTTCTAAATTTTATTGAAATGTTGTTTTGAAAATATTAACTTTGATGCTAAGAAATATACAACGGTTTGAGTAAAACTTGTTTTTCGGTACTCCAAATAGTAATGTTGTTGCACAATGAAAACTACGCCAAGCCTACACAAATTCACATTTCATACGGCTAGGCAGACGTATTTGAAAAACCCTGACTCGCATATATGACGACTATAAGTGGCGTCAGTTGTGATCATCAATGCAAGCTCTGCTTGTGGAACATCATTTTGGCACTGATTCAACAATTTATCGAACTCTTCTGATAAATTATATTAAAAACACTCTTTGAAGCCATTCTAAACTACTTTGTCTTTAAACAAAAATACGATTCGAATCGTTCAATTACAATGGTACATCATCAGATATTCATTTCGTTTTTCTCTTTTACTTGACTAATAGTTATCAACAATATTTGATCTAATACATTAAGTATTGTTGATCAAACTATTGTTCAAAAAAAAAATAATATATCATTTATTTTTAAAATATTTCGATACTCGATTGCTTTTTGTGATATTTTCTTAATAGCTTTTCAGAGAGGAATTGAAGTTTATGGACGTCAAGAATTTCGCTGTCGAACCTGCCAATTCGGTCACGTCAAAGGGGTTTATAGGATCTGAGAGCAAATATACCCACTTTCTTCCGGCCGTGGCCATGTTCGATCATCATCGACGAAAATAGTATTGGCATTGTTCCGCTTTCTATCGGGAATCACCTCCAACACTTGTATTTGTAAAGAGGTCAGAGCTAAATCGGACCCTTTGGCAGACACACGTTTTTTAGCCCTTCGATTCGGGTCGAAGTTAAGTGAAACGCCCAACATGTGTGCCGGCCGATCATTTCATTAAAACCGTTTGATCTTCGAGCGCTGATTTGTATGAACGACTCAAGCTGCAGCCATTTATTTTTACTTACAAACGTCAATGTAAAATAATGGAGAAATGTCATTTTTGTAGTCTCATAAGTGTCATTCGAAGATCCGCGACAGACGTTTGCTTGTTTATAATGTTATGCAAAATATAATATATTTTATAAGCAGCTGACTAGACGTGCCAACAAATCTATCACAAAAGATTATGTGTTTTTCACGACTTGTACATGATGCATCTGATTTCTCCTACATAGTTCTGAATGACAGTGCAAAACACTCTTAGAGCTCATCAAATGTCGTTTTATTATTTTAAGATGAATTTTAACTCTTATTCAAATGACTAGACAGATGCAGATAAAGACAAACTGTATTAAAGTATAAACATCATTCAAATTGAAAACGAAATGGAAAACATTTAAAATTATTATTTATTTTAATAAGTTATTCATAAGTTTATCTTGATCATAACTTTTGATTCAAAGTTTCGACAGATAAGATTTCTGTTGATTTTCCATTATTTCGTGTTTCTATTATATTTGACGTTAAAGCAAAGTATATTTTAGCCCGTAGATGACTCTAAAACTTAATCCCAACAAAACTACATGGGCCGCAGTCAATTTAGCGTTCTTTGAGGTTTAAATTATTATAAAATGATTTCACAGTTTATTGTAAAAATAGCTTATATGAAAAGTATGATTTTTCTTTAAATATCTTGAATAGTTGTCTTTAACAGCTTAAGAAATGTTTTCCTTCCATCGAACACCATTTGATATCGTATTTTGATGACGTTCGTTGATGAAATTCTTCGAATCCTGTCATAGTTAAAACTAATGAAAAATTAAAGTAAAAATAAACAGCATATTTAAAATGTAAAATAAATCAGTTTTTTTTTTAATTTGCAGATGTTTAATATCATCTTATGACGATTTGAGAATAGATAATAATTAAAAAAGAAATAAGGTCATTGACTTGAACTGAATGTAAGATCAAGTTATTTAAGAATTGAAAGTTTCGTGAGGAGCGTATCTTGCAAGTTTTACACTCGCAAGATTTTCACCGACGATGTCTCACAGCAGACCGACCAAAAATGGATTGGCCTCTCGGTGAGATCAGCATTTGAAGCTGTCGAGATGTATCGTATGTCGGGTACGCATGCGCCTTCATCTTGTATACCGAACATCCGAACGCGACTCTTACAATAATAAATTCCATATCATTTTTTTTTCGTCTTCATTTATGTCCATCTCTGTTTTCTCAAGCGGAATTTCTTTCTTAAGATATTTGCCAGAGGATTCAACTTAGCTGAATGAACAAAATAAAATTGCTACTGAATTACAGCCTGCAGAGAAATTCGAGAACTCTTTTAATGGTTTTCAATCTCGGATGTAATTTGTTGAATGAAAACTCGCAGAGCAGATGCATTTTGAAGGAAAATAGCGATTTAGCCGGATCTTCAGGAGCTTGAATTAAATCCGAAAAATGTTTGACAGACTCGTCTTTTGTGTTTTCACCCACGTTGTTTCTGGCAACAGGTAGCGATTTGGCGTAAAGACCTCGCGCAGAATGCTTGACGCGCACGAAGAACGACCCCTCGTACACTGCTCTGCATTCCCCGCGAAGAGGAGCAGGTGTCGGCAAACGAATAGACTATAGTCTTCTAGACTATAGACTTCCTCTCGGGCGATTAAAACCCTCAGCTTTGCCTCGGGTTACAAACCTTATCCGAGAAATTGGATTTCGCGTTTCTTCTCACTCTTCGTTAAAAATATACCATTTCCTTATAGGCAGGATGAAAACATCGATTGCTTGAAATTTAATTTTTAAGAAACGATTTGTCAACGCTAAAATTCTGTTTAAAAAAATTTTCAAGTCGACTTTTGAACTACTCTTTCTAATATGATTTATGATTATGAACTATATTTTATTTTGAAAAACAGCTACAACTAAGTTATTAAGAAAAAACAAAATTCTTTTAATCATACCATATTAGTAAAGCCGAGCTATATCGAATGTCATAAGAAGGCTATGATAATTTGTCGCAGCCAATCCACAAGCCCGATACGCAATTTTATAGAAATTCGTCAAAAACGGATATGTCTCTCGCTTGAAATAGTAACGATTTTTATCAGTCGTTTCTTCCGCCCGCCAGTTACGTCAGATCGTGACTTCGCATTGTATAAAAGCCACCTCCATAGGCTTTTGATGCTCAGAATCGTTTGAGTCTCTGTCGAACGTTTGTTCTCATTGTCAAGTAGAAAAAAGAACTCTCTCTCATCGATGATCAAAATTGTATAACAAAACTTTTGTTTAGCAAATTCCAGAAACAATCGTCACATACACTTTTAGAAATCTTCCACTATCGAGATTGATTTACATTAGGTTCGTAGTTCCTGATGACTATTTTTATTTTATGAGTAAGCATCAAAAATACGTTTATTTATTCAGTCCACAACTGTTTGTCGAAAAAGAGATCAAAAGTGATTTATACGCACTGCGATAAACTTTTGTAAGCGCCAACTCATAACTTACCTGCAAAAAAAGTCAGTTCTTGTAACACTAAATCGAAATCGTTAGCGTACAGTCGTGTGACTGGTAAGCCAAAAATCTTCCGAAATTGTGGGTTGCAACTGACGAAAACTTGTCATCGACTGTTTGGTCAAGTTTCGTTTACGTTCAATGAATGTGGGCTCCAATAAGCGTTTGGTTCGGACAAGATTAAGCCATGGTGGTGGGAGCTTTGACGAGAAATCAAAATAGAATCCGAACACGACTACGATTTGCACTAAAGCAAATATTACTACTTTGGAAGTGAACCGGTCCAATTGCTGGAATTTGGAACGAGGACGCGAATTTGGTTGGTTTTGTTTATGCGTTTCGTGACATAAAGACATGCGGGCAAGAGTATAGCATTGTTCCAAAGTAAATACAAAAGGAGTCATAATATTTTTACACTTTTCAGCAATAAATTTGATTCAGTTCTATTCCGGTAATTGGAGGGCAAAAATATTTATAGCAAAAGGGATTAAAACAGTTTTAAAGACTTTAGTTGTTTAATAACGCTCAAAACTAGGTCAAATTTTAATGAAGTTTAGAAACGATCGTCAATTTTGATGAAATCAAGACTTTTCAATTTTCTTATAAGCAAATTCAAAGTTCGTAATTTATAAGTCTTATCTTATTGGATGAGAATCGTACGTATAACTCAAGTTCTACAATTTCTGTTTTGATGAAAAGATGGAAACTTTTTGCATAAATTCTTAATTTTTATTTGATGTATAGCTAATCAATGATTCGATTGAGATTAAATTGGTAACGACTAAATGGTGATAAGTTATAAAATGTTCATCACGTATGTGTGAAATGATTGACTTGAACTCGAAGAAAACAAGCTGTTAAGTGTTTTAACCAAGCAGAACTCAGATTGCGCCAATTTTTGAGTGATGAGGGACCGATGCTACGCACATCCATCTCTCTCTCTCTACCATTTTCTCGCTTGTCGCAGTTATTTTGGTATTTCTAAATAAAGACGGAAGCGGCCCAGTTTGAACGAAATGACGGTGACAACGCTCGACATTGCGCGACATTTACTATTCACCATTATGCTCCACATATTTCTGGCGCAACGATTCCTCCGCAGGATTGCGACATTGAATTATGATATTTGAAAATTGCGCGGATGCGAAAAAGAAATTGAATATATTTCAAAGGATTTTGCACTCATTCCAAGTGTCACGTTTTTGATTTTACAGATAGAAAGGTGCATATACGGCTGATACAATTTGATAACGCCGTATGAATAAAAAATTTGTCTTCCTTGACATATCTCACGAGATTTTAAAATCTATCCATTTTTCAATCAATGGTTAAACGACATTTCGCTAGCAATTTGTTTAATATCGTTATTTTATCATTGTATACATCATATTCAAGGAAACTACATTTTTTGTAGAACATAAAAACAAATATTATATATAACTTTATAGATGCTGCAATATATATATCACATTTATAGCCCATATATTGATGGCTCGTACGAAGAAAGTGCAATTTTAAAATTTCCAGTGTTATTTCAAATGGGAATTCTTGAATTGGTATTGTTTATGACCGAATCATCGATATGTGCTATTCATTTGGGCATTTGCTACCCATACGTAAATTTTACTATTTGAGAAAATCAAAGGAATTATAAAACTTATAGCTTGTTTTTTATTTGTTATTCTAAGATTATGGATCAGCAAAATGTGCGTTGAATAAAAAGGTGTTAAAACATCCGACACCACTTTCATAAAAGGACCATTTTTGAATCAATATGACGTAAAAATCCTTCAAAAGAACGACTTGCTACCGTCAGCACCAAAAATGGTGTTCTCTTTTGCATTTGACATTGGTGGAAGTATTCTTTAGTAATACCGATCAACTTTTTGTGTATGAAGATTATACATCATTAGCATACATTGAAGCTAATCATAAATCTATTTATAAAAGTAGAAGCATCCGAACATAATTCTTAATAATCAAGAAAAAAATTTTAACGAAAAATGTATTTATCATTGTTATCAAGAAGATGATTGAGTTGTTCAAAGTTTCAAATCTCATTTTAATTTGTTATAGTATATCCAGAAAAAATGTAAAATGTATATATGATCAAAAAATAATGAACATAGTTTGAAAAATTCAATTATCTTTTAGTGAATATTACCGAACGTCGAAAATGTTACCAGCCGATGTTATAAACTCTCGAGTGAAACATTTTCGTTTGTTGAGAACTCGACCAATCGTTGGTAAAGTAGAAACATTTTGATAAAATTTTGCAATGCATTCAAAATATATCAACAGTGAATTCAGTAATTATAATTACTGTTCATGCGTTTTGAACTTTGGATTAAAAACTAAAATATTTACACTGTTCTCTTTGCATTAATTAATAACAATTATATTATAACTATTTTAAACATACACTAAATTTTGAAAACAGAAACTAAAATCATTATTGAATGTGGAATTTGCAGAAAAATATTATTAGAATAAAATAAGGAACAAACTATTTTAAAGAAAATATTAGCTTTGAGTTGGATTATGATTGCAAAAAACAAAATTATTTTTTTATCTTACACAATCTGATAAATTGTATGCGTGATACTTATTAGGGAAGGGATGTAAAATGGTATTAAATTGTACTGATAAAAATATACGTTATTATTATGCTTCTGCATGATAATATACTTTTATCAGTAAAGCTCACCTCATCACAAGCCGCACATCTAGGTTTGAGTTGTTCTGCGTAATGGCGTTCACAATAAAGTGCATCATCGTGCACACAATATGCAAGATCAACCAGCAATTCTCTGCATTGCACGCATTGAAAACACATCGGATGATACAGTAGTCCGAGTTTGCTTGCGGAGACGGCGAGACTGCCATATTTTAAAGGCTCTTTACAGGTCCTACAGATCTAAATGTACAAAGAATAACACGTTTTAGAATTAATACCATAACCAGTTTGCATCTTATGGTGTAGACATATAAGGTAAATACATTTTTTATGTTTAAAACTAACTTTAAACCTATCAAATATTTTTATGAACTTGAATATTTTGAGGAAAAATTACTCGTAAATGATCAAGTCTATAAATTCGCGCATAATAATTAATCATGCTGTTGAATTTGCATGCACGCGATTCAATTTGACTAATCGTCTCAGACGTTTCAACGGATTCAATAAGGCTAATAAGCCGAAGAGTAAATAAACTGCTCGGATGATTTCAAAGCTCACAAATGTTTAAGTTCACAATCATTATTACATTTTGATTGAATATATTTGATGATAAATTTTGTTGGTTGTATTCAATACGTAATGACAAAATGAAGAGACAACAAATATCAAATTAACATTCAGAATTTAGATTTGATTAAATATTAATGTCTTATGATGGAACGAACTCAAGAATACGTACTAGTCCATTTTCTGAAACTTCTTGTACGCTACCAATATCAAGTGCTATCTCATTTCTCGCTGCCATAAAATCGTCAGCGCTGGTGGAATGTTCAGGTTCCAGGTGGCGACAATATGCTCTGGCAAGGTCCTGTTTTGGTAACTGGGTCGCCAATTGGCGATCCCTGTAGCGTTCTCCAGGCGTTCCCAGTCTGGCTACAGATATCTCAGGTAACATTGAAAAATATTCTTCTACCTAAAATCAATATTAATCTAATTAGAATCATTCATATAAAATGCATGATATACATTTATTTATCTATTAAAATAAAAATACATATCAGCGGCTTCCAAGCAAAAACGGATAACTCTATTCGTCAAAATGAAAATATTTTTACATAATTTGCAGTAATATGGCTAATCAATATTTTTCAATAATTACAATGAACAAATTTGAAGTACCTCATTCCAAGAAATATTTCTTGACATTCTTGAAAATGGAGTTATCTGTTTTTGCCTCTGACTTACTGAAATAAATTTTACGGTCAAACAGGAAGATGGTTTATATTATATAAATTAGACAATAATTTACATCGATTTTTGAAATGCTCATTCGAACGAAATAAGACTGGTGATATTTAAATTTTTATCTCTCGAATGTTCAACGTTTATTTGTTATTTCAATATGTACTAAATGAAATTGGGATTGAATTTATTGGCTTGAGTTGAGCCAAAGATAACTAATAAAGAATTAACAAAACCTGCACCTGCAACAATGTTATTAACAAAGGAAATATTGAGTAATGCATCAGAGAAAAGTACACTTTTGGTTCATGCAGACCCTTTTGAAGCGAAATGCATGCTTGATTGCACCACAACGTTGTACATATGACAAGCTTTTCCGAAAATATTGGTGCCGGGCGCAACGCCAAGCGTGGATACACGCGTGCTGCTTGCCACGTAAATAATCGTAACCCAAGCTCTATACAGCACGACCGCGCAGCAGACAACATACAGATTAAATCCGTAAACAAATTAAGATTCACTTTGGAATTGTTCAACAAAAATGACTATGCAAAATTGCATATAATTTTTCGTTAGCTGGTCAGTGATATAATTATCAACCTTTTGACAGGGTTCGAAGTTTTTCATAATCTGTGTGCACGTGTAAATCTTCTATCGTCGTTTTATGTTTCCTTTTATCACTGACCTGATATTATTCTAAATATACATATTTTTGTTATTACTACCGCAAATTCATAAGTCAAACAATTCTACACCTAAGAAGGATCGATTTTTGTAACAATCATATTTAATTAACAATGATAAATTAGTGAATGTAGTTATAGAGATGAATATAAGTGTGATTAATCAAATTAATTTTGTATCATTTTACAAAATGCAAAATATACTGACTCTATGTGCGGGTAATCCAGGAGGTGTCCACGCAAATCCTTTATCCCTAGGATCAAATACTATGGAAGGGTTGGGCTCGCCACCCTTTAGCCCCAAACGAGCTCTAACAGAAACCCACTCTTCATGGCATACTTCGTGAGCTTCTCTTGGACATTTACAGCTTGTACAATTTTTCCTGCAAAATAAAAGTTTCGTGTAAGAGACCAGAACGATTTAATTGCGATTTGATCTTGTCATATATCATTACAGATAATTCACTCTCATTCTCTCTCTATAATACGTCACAATATATGTTCACAATAAATGTTACTATTGAATTAAATTCAGAAGTAACTTTAGTTAGATATAAAAAAAATGTATTACCAAAACTGTTTGGTTACGATTAGAAAAAAAAATCAGATACCAAGGCAAAAATAAACATACATGCTGCAAATATGTTGCATTTATAGAGCATATATGTGTCATGTATGCAGTCATTTACTAAACTTAAATGCAACAGAAATGGCTGCATATATGCAGCATGTATAGAATTTTCACCTGGGTATTCATCTCTGTTTTGTTAACTGTTGTTTCAAATTTAAGAACAATAATTTGTGGTAAACATTGTCTTACAGGTTTTTTTTTTCATGATGTTTGCAGGGCCAAAGTTTTATGATCGTTCAGTGCAAAATGAAACATTTAATTGCCAATATGTTCATGAATAAACAGTTTTTATCTATTTCAAACAAATTCGTCTCAGACATAAATCTCTTCGTAACCATCAACGCTAAAAATGTTTGATTATCAACTTGGAAAGCCTTTTGTACACTCTGAATGTACACTTTAGCTCTTCAGTCTAATAGTAAAATAACGATATAAGATGAATTCGTAAGTTATTTTGCATTTCATTATTGAATTGAACAAACTTCACAAAAGTTGTAATCAAAAATAAAATTTCTCTTTAATAAATTAAAATAATAATTATAGTTAAAATTGACTATCAATCGTGAGTAACGCCCATCCTTAATTATTTCATTTCTTTCTACTGTGCGCGTATCTTAGCGCTTAAACGAGAACTCGCATATGTTTTGATCGACGGGATGCATTTATGTGCGACAGTTATTGTGAGAGCTACCGCACCCTTCCGGATGTCACAGTCTCAAGGCTACTACCAAGTCAAGAAAAGTAGTATTAACGCAGCTAAGTTCTGCCCTTCCTGACTCCGTCGTTCCTTTTTCTAATATACCCGTAGGCCAATTAAATGTAAATCAGGCCGACCGCAAAGAAAAGACACGAGACGTCTGTGCACTGCATGCTAAATGCGTCTCGCGGTGCAGAAAAATATGCTTTCGCGGAATCTTCAAATTTATTATTTCAATACGATGTGTATAATATTCAAGAAAGTGACAAAAATTTGGTCCAACTCCAAAATGCACATGCATTTTCAATTTTCGATTTGCAACCGTCGATCGATTTCAATATTGACTTAAAAAAATGATTCTGAAAATAGAGAAAAAAAAAAAAAAAAACTGTAAATGATTTTCATCAAAACCGAAACTTTTTAATTCTGTTTAGTATTTTTTGTCTTTTAGCAATTTAGTATATGCAATTTAATTTAAGAAAAAACAAACTTTTGTATCATTGAAAGACAAATTTTTTGGTCAATATCTAGGAGAATAAAAATAGACTATTGAACAGTCTACTTCTCTTCGTTTTTAACATTGATATTAATGATAACGCGTGGGCTGAAAACAAAAGAAGCATCTTGTAAAGCCGTTGGGGCATAAACCTAAACATTATCCAGGCAAATGCAACATAATTGATGCAAGTCAATTTTTCACTTTTACACAAAAATAGGATTACCTCCAATACTTTTCACGGCGTGACTTTGAAAAATTAACCTGACACTCAACGGTACTATTCACCCCGTTCTTTTCTTCTTGCCGGTTTTGGAGTCAAGGGAATAAAAGAAGGAACGTGAAAGACTCGAATGAATGCAACCTCGAATGCGACTATTTGTATTTTTGCAGACTTTGGTGCGTCTTTTAATAAACCGTGCCTGCTTAAATTGAAATGACAAGTGAAACTAAGTGAATGTAACTACATCTGTTATGATTTCATTGCTTTTATAAAGATGTTACTGAAAGCATCACTGACAGCTGACTTTTTTGAGACCTTTCTTTCGTTAACAGATATTACAAGTCACTTCTCAGTGTCACCAGGTTCACAATCACCAAAGACATCGTTCAACAAACTAATTGAACGGTTATCTCACTTGACCCTGTTTTCTCTCAAGTATTCAGAGACACTCGTTAGTGCACTTCGGACATGAATAAATCTGGTTTAAAAAAAAAATTTAAAAAAAAAAAAACAAGTATATAAAAAATAAAAAAAGAAAACACTCTGTATCTAAAACATTAAATGTAGTATATGAAAGTTTGAACGAACTGTGTCCGTTACAATTATTCAAGTTTCTTAATTAAAATGTTTTGACAGCGGCAGGCGATACGTCGACGCAAACTATTCGTGCAAAATACCAACTAGAAGTGAATCTAATGGCGTGCTATTCAGAAAACGCTGTAGTACTTGGGCAGGCCTCTCGGAAAAGAGGGTGGTTTACATGATGTAACACATTTAATGAGACAAATTCCGCTCGAGTCATGTGCCCACGTAAATGAGGAGTGGAAAGCGGCGTAGGTAGCTCGTTAACAAGCAAAACTCCTATCATTACACCGCTTGCGTGTAGATTAATAATCACTTTTAAACTCTTTCACATTCATTTTCTTTCGTCCGGTGCCTTGTCCTTATACAATTACTTTTTTGTTATTATTTACATTGAAAATTATTGTTCATTCCGCTTTTTTTATGAAATTTATTTTGAAAAAAAAAAAAAGAATTTATTGATGAAAAAAGAAGAAAGAATAATATAGAATGGCACAGATATCAAGTATCCTTCCTTTTTCATCAGACGTACCAAAACATGTAAGCGATTCTGTTGATGCTATCATGACGTTGTAACATATTTGCATGAATTTGTCTTCTCTAAAAAGATATATAGTGTAATGCACTTCAGTCACATCATCATTTGTTGTCAAATACACAAGTGGAAAACAAATCACAATTTGTAGACGGCTATCGTACGGTAATCGTGTACCATTAGCTCCGTGACTGCCGTAAGAATACATCACGTGCATTCGCTTGATACATGCGAAAAGGAAGTTCCACCATCGGCAACGAGTCACTAAACGTAGATAATTAAATTTACGCCAAGATAACATCAGTGTCGCCAGCTCTGATTATAATTATCGCTTTTAATCTTACTTATTCGAACTGACAGAAGATCATGATATTCATCGAGAATCGAGTTTTCATTTTTTTATTTATTTTTTTTTTAACAAAATAAATACATATTAAAAAGAGTTGATTTTACTAAACATTTTATTAAGATGTTTACTACAATTTTGTTACAAAATTAAATGAAATTAGATTTAAAAATAAAGAATTTTACATGTTTAATTTATTTTTTATGCAAAACTTGGTTGAAAAAAAAAAAAACAGCAAAACTAATGGATCTCATTCCCTGTTCTGTGATGTGATATAAAATTCATGTATATTAGCACGAATGGACTATTATTAGGATTATTAGAAGTCATGGTCAAAAATACAATTTTATGTCTCAATGCCTTCGAGCAAGAAAAAACTTGTTGCTGATGATAAATGGCGAATTTCAAAGATAATTAAACAAATGAAATTATGGGTTTTCGGTTCCTCTTCAACTGGGTAAAAAGATCAAAGTTTATGACACCAGATGTGAAACTGTAGCCTGAACTAATTTAGATAAAATAAATAAAAAATACTATAAACAATTTTTTCTTCTGGCTTCTTTTCTACTGGAATAAGAGAATTGAAATGGCGTGACGAATCTTGTCAATCAAATAATTGAAATTGACCATTAAAACAGAGAAGGTGTGTGATTAGAACTTGTACGACACTGTATTTATGGCTTGTCACGAAAACCACCTCAGACTAATTAACAAACAGATACAAGATACACCGTGAGCATGCCATTTTAATCAGAGAGTCGAATCACAACAGATTGTTATCAACGCGTAGTGTCATCCATTATAAAAGCACGTAAACTTTCAAGCGGTCTCCAAATAGTTTGCAAAAATTTACCTAACAATGAGTTCGAAGAGTTCAGTCTGGTCGAAGACCTTGCAATAGAGGTGCAAGACCCTGACACAAACCCATTTCATGCCCGGCCAGGGTGCCAAGCTGAGGTCAAGGCCATCCTCAAGTGGACACTTTCCAACCGCGAGGCTTCGTTTGAGTTCCGCTCCCGAGATAGTCGGGAAGCGATTTCGCCGGTCCAACATCGGATGACGTCTGCCGTTGCGTTGCGAAAGCTCCGCCAAACTCTTCTTGATCTCTGCCCCGGAGTGCGTTGAGTACCTTTCTCTCCGGTCGAGCGATGACGTCTTCCGGTACAGGTCCTGCTCCGAAATGGACGGGCAGCGAATCCGACTTGGGTCGACCCGCATCGGGGGACTCATGGGCCTCTTCTTTGGCTCGGGGATCTTCACGCGAATGGGCAGAGGGTTCGCCCCCGGCTCGGGCACACAGGACACGCGAACTTCGATCTTTGGGCAGTCCTGTCCGGGTACTTTCGGACTCATCCTGGGGCCCGAGGCGAGCAGGGTCGGCGTCGTGTGACGCCGTTTCAACCGCTCGTTCAGTGTGGACCGATGCTCAGACACACTCACATACTTCGCAGAAGATCATCTCCTCCCTTTGCACTATTAATACACAGTTCTGTTTTTCGATGTCATTGTTCTCTTGTTTTTCATCCAAATCATGATGCTTTCGCTTAACTGATTCGGTTCTCGCACCTTTCACGTCTTTTCAACTGTTTGAACGAAAACAAAAATTTTTGTTTTAATTTATCATTGGGATTTTTCAGGACAGTCAACGTCAATTTAAGATTAACTATTTAAATAAGTTTCGTGATTAAAAGAAGCAAAGTGGTGAGGAAAAAGATGAGATTTTCTTTTTTTTTTTTTTTCATTTCATTATAGTCGATGGAAACACTCCCTTTTTAGTAACCAAAACATTAAGACCTCTGACGCTCACGAAATGTAATTTGTATTCAGTTAATCGAGTTCATGAGATCTAGAAAAGGTACTGATTTCTGTCACAATGCCCCACCGGAAATGATTGAAGTGCTGTGCATCGTTATCGCATGACGTTCCCAATGAACTACCCCTCAAGATAATAACCCAGAGAACTCCCAAATGCAATAAAAATGATTCCTCCGAACACAAATCAGAGATATATTTCAAGTCAAAAAGTGCTGCCATTAATAACATCAGCATGTAAATCAAACTCGATAAGAAAAATTGCGATCATTTTGTTTGCCACCGAACTTTACGAAAGACGTCTTGTAAACTATATGTGCCCTTCTTTGATTGAAAGCTCAATATCTAACTGTAAAAAGTGGACTGTTTTTCGAGTTCAAAGATTCCTGGCTGAAAAAAAGTTTGACTGAGTCATCGATCCAGATGGCGAAGTGCAATTCGATAGTTTAATGAATGAAAAGTATAAGTGGCGATAAGTAGTCTAGGCTGAACAGTCGATTGTAAAGGTTTACACATAGAGCGCGATGCATCCGTATAATAAGCCCGATAGGACAGCGTCAGGAGTCTAAGCTAATGGGTATTAATTAGATAAAAGTTTTCTATATTAAGAGCTGCAATAGTCATCGTTGGAAATAGACGGTAGGATAAAACGCGATTTCGTCATTCTATTTGCAGCCAAGTTTACTTTCACGGGTACACTCGGGAGCTCCTAATCACACGCTAGGACGAGATGACCACCACAGTTTATCTGACCTATCGGAGTTGATGTTTCCAGAGTAAGTAATTCGCGTTGAAAAAGTAATCGAAAATATTTAATTTTTCTGTGAATTGTGTAACTTTTAAAATGCGATTTCTGTCAAGTTTCAAAAAACATTTAAAAACCAAAATTTTAAAAGCCCGACAAACGTTTTGATGTTAAGTATATTTATTATCCACATGAAACGTCAAATATTTACAGTAGACATTATCATTGCAAAGCGAAATTTATTCCATCGTTTCCGACGCACTTTTTTCTCATTTCAACTTTTTTTTTTTTTTTTTTTTTTTTTTTTTTCTTTTTTTTTTTTTTTTTTTTTTTTTTTTTATTACACCGTTCAAGCGAAAATATCTTTCTTTGTCAAGATCAGCGACATAATTGGTTCGCGAAATTCATCACAGTATCATGTAAATTGATTTCTTTCAAAACGATTTCAAACAAACCGCTCAATTAATTATTGAATCGTAATAGCAGTTTATCAAACATAACAACTTCATTGTGGAATTGACACAAATGCTTTGCGAACGTAAGAGAATGGGAAATGTTGAATAACTAATTGTTACCTCAAACTTGCGCAAAAAAAAAAATTATTCAACCTCTGTAACGCGCAAATTAGTATAACATTACTCGCATAAGACTTAATTTAAAAGTCTGTTCGAATTAAGTGAAGACATCAAGGGCGGCTGTTTTGTTATCTATATATATACTTTGTTCGTATATGTGCTTAAGTGTAACTATCTCCATTTGATATATCGATTAAAAATTTATTACTTTCTCACGCCTGCTCGTATCATTAATAACTCCAATAAAGTTAAAAAAAACATTTTTGGTTCTAAAAAAAATCACTGTACTGGTGATCATCTTTCGGGTACACAGAAATTATTACAAAATGAATAACACGGAATTAAACATCATTGGGATATATTAAAACTATACCTTTCAAAATTGTCAAGCGTTTTTAAGAACATAAACAAAAACACGCACGGTTAAAAGAAACAACGTTGATTCATGGACATTTCTTAATAGCGTCATATATGGCTCACTGTCGACAGATATTTTTGAATGCCAGTGCAAGTATGTGTGCTGTCACGTGTAAACGACAGCCCGGTGGCGTAGATCGCGTCCAAGACGTCATTCAATGCAGTAAACTGACGAATTTGGACACACGAAATGATCTTGTATCATCGCGGTCAATATAGGTTGTCACGCAAAACCGAAACCTACGATGAAGAATCTCAAAGAAGGACCATTCTTAAGTCAATATGAAACGAACAAGAAAAAACACCGTGGATGAGATGTTTTAGGTCACGAATTAAAATCACTAAGTGTCAAGTTGAAAACGTCACCATTTTTAGAATAAACCACTTCAAGAGAGAACTTTGTAAAAGGAGATTAGTTATATCGAGACGAAAAATGTTGCCTCTTTTTTTTTTTCACCAAACAAAAAATGTGACGATAAGAAAAGAGGAGGAGGAGAAGGGACAATTATGGTCGGGGAATTACTCTTTGCATGGTTGCGAGGATTCATCAAATCACGATGAACGAAGCGCGATGCCGCGTGTCCAAACCGAGTGCATCCGCGCAAGGAGCGTTCTTCAAACTGGCGCCACGCGGTTCGCCGAGTACGTTGGTAGGTGTTACTATACGAGGTGGCGCAGGCGCGACTCACCGATGTCATCGAAATCTCAACGCGGCTTGTGCAGCAGCTCCCGCAAGTCAACGGACTTGTGTTCCAACTGCAACAAAACATGAGTCTTGTTGCGTTTCCCCGGATCGGACCGAGAGAGTGTTTAATAAACGAACGCCAAACGACAGAACCGCGTTCGCACATTTTAATGTTGCAACTTGTTACATCAGTATTGTTCTGTTTCCGATATGTTTCATTGACGCGAAAACCGACCTGCTGTTTGATAATTCAATTGATGATTCATTGAGTAATTTCATCGAAGAACAACAAGAGATTATTCGAATTAATTTCAATTCAACTTTTGATCAGTCAATTTTTCCAGTGGGAGGCAATAAAACAGTAAAATTTAACACGTTCATTAAAAAAAAAAGCGGACCGACAAATAATGACTACATAATTCGTATAAGAAATTCGAATATGAATTTTAATAGAAATTTCAAAGCGGAAATCTCGGCACTGATAAAAGCAAACGCAAACGTAAAAATCACACGCGGGAGCAAATAATTCGCATAATTTATATCTGCAATGGCCTTTATTTAATTAATTCGTCGTTAAAATACGCGACATTAAGGCGTGCATTGCGCGTTCTCACGTGTATGCCTGAAACAATAAATAACGCACGAAAAATAAACCCCACAGTCGGGTTGATATGAAAAAAATTTTTTTTTCATTGAAAAACAGGACTTTCTTGTTTTGATCACGAGTGACATTATTCACTGTGTCGACTGATGGTCGAATGCGTGCAAATGTACTTTGCCGGAATACGGACATCAATTTTTTCCAATTTGCCTTGGCAGTGACTCCGCGAATTATTCTAGTCCGCTCGTGGTCAAAGTAGGCTGCGCCTTGGCTCGCTCGCTTGACCTAGTCTAAGCACACGAAAATCAAAGGAACACTTCCGGTTTCGCTGCAAGACGCAGGTCGCTCAAAAAATCACGACGAAAATAGTTCTTTCAAGTATAAAAATAAGTTTCATGATATATTGTGTTTTACGACCAGTTGAAGCAGTTTGAAATTTTGGTCAAACATTTTTTTTTCTTTTACATTTCTTCAAGCTAAAAATTTTATAAATTACATCAAACATTTTCATTTCAGTTCATTCCATTTTCTTATTTATTTATTGATGTGTATATAATTATGTTTTCAAAATAAATGGAACGTTAAAACAGTGATTTCATACGTTGTAGAGATGTGAAAGAATATCCGGTCTTGATGAAAAAGATACGCCTCTAAGAAAAAAGCCTTTTGCCATCAGCCGCACCGAGGCAAAGTAAGCCTTTTTGTTTTGCAATCGACATATGACAACATCTTTGCTCTTTTCATTGTAATCGATACGAACATATATTGAGTTAATGCTTACCTTCACCCTGTATCATTACTTTCGTGAGTCATGAGCATGATAAGTAAAAAAATTATCCTCATGTTCGAATAATTTCGCTCTATTTTCCATATTTTTTGAACCACTATGAAACTCATAATTTTGTCATGAGTTAAACCTACAAGTTTAGCATATATCCTTGCATCCAAAATGTAGAACCAGTTTATATCAATGCATACATTCTTTAACGTATTACCTAACAATTCAATCGCATAATAGAAAAAAATTATATAATCAGTTCTACGTTCAAAACAAAAAAAAATACACAATGCAGCCCATTAAATGGAAATTTAAATTTGTTCATTATAAAACTCAATTGCAGAACGTGGAATCACGGAAAAAAATAACTATATAAATGCAAAATGCAAGTGTACGCATTTGTGTTGAAAAAAATTTAATATCTTACAAGTCGCGGTCGCTACAAGCCTCCTCCTGGATGATGCTGCGCAAAAATTGTTCCCGCAGATGGTCTACAGAACACGATGGCACACTCATAGAAGTGTTGGGGATCTCTGTCGGGAGCGAAGCGGATCTTCGCGGTCCTCGACGGCGCACCGCAAAATTGCGCTCTCTCGACGGGAACCGAGGGGTCTTCTTTTTCTCAAGTGTAACCTCGCTCACCGACAAGTGGTCCTCCAAAACCATATTTTGATTCAACCGCGACACGAATCACGCGATATTTCTGCACACTCTTGTCTCCGCCTGCTTGATATTCTGACTGATGACCACTTCCAATCGGCTCGCACAAAACCACTTATACGTATAATTCAATTACGGTTTCTAATGTGAATGCAGTCTTGACTGAAAAACAATTGCAAAAACTGAACAAATTGATTTTTACTTTTTTTTTTGTTTATTCTTTGTTTTCGTTTGTTCTGTTGTTTAGTTTCTTTTTAATTGTTTGTTTGAAATATATATTATCAAACTGTTGATTTAAAAAATTATTCCAGTATGCTATGCAAGAATTTTTTGTTAGCTAATTCTAATGCATTGAGACTACAAATGAGACGTTCCAAGGGTTTTAGCATGGCGCAATGAGTTTTACCGCGAAAATCATCCGAGTTTCACCACGATCACGGTACTTGTCATTGGATGAACGTATACGTATAACCGACGCGTGATCGTGTGCGTTAGTCTCGAGAACTGCTGCCTTAAATGACATTTGTAAATGTAAACTCGTTGACCCTTGTACCAAATTAGATTTTTTTTTTTTCACATACAACTATCATCCCATCAGGATTGATTTATCAACTGCAATTTGGAATTTCAATTTGCTCTTCTATTTTTCTTTTTTTTTTTTTTTTTTTTTTAATCAATTTCAGTTCGTTCGATCGATTTCATTCTCGTTGTTTATGAAAAATTAATTGTTGCTCAAAAAATGCGAAGCAATAAAAACACTTGATTTGTTTTGAAACCAGAAGGAAAATAAAGAGTTGTCGACTTATTCAAAAAGTATTGCGCCATTTTTTAAACATGAAAATAATGTCCGGTCAGAAATGAAAAACTTTACGAGAAAGAATAATATTCGCGTCGAATTGTGCGAGTTAAGACTTGTTTGCACACCGATTCGTAAATTTCGACTGACAATGTAGGCTCGCGTGGGGACTTGCTGTTCTCCTCCGAATGAAGACGGCATATTAGCCTTCAGGCATTGGTTTGCATTATGAACCACTTTGTTTCTATCTCAGTTCACCACGTGACAGAGCTCGGACACTTCGTTATGACTGACACTCATCTCGAGACGTGTCGGTGCTGTTAATTAAGCCACTAAAATATGGGATAGCATAGAGGAAAAAATGCTTAATCTTTAATAGCCCGATAAACGAATAAATTAATAAGCGAATCAAAAACTTTGCAGTTAAGGGACCTTGACTTATTCACTTCTTGACTTTTTTTTGTCGTAAAAAGCGGTCTTTGTTATTAGGGATATATGTCAACTTTGCACTTGAGAAAGTGAATGTCACACTGATGACATTTCTGTAGTTCCATTTGTACGAATAAATTATTATTTATGATAATTTAATTACGATTTTTTCGTTACTAAACATTTTTTTAGTTTTTTTTAAATAAATAGTGTCTGTTCAGATTTTTTTTCTGCATTGATAAAAAAAAAATTTGAGTAAATATAAAGCTGACGCGATATCTGAGTTATTTATTCAAAACTATAATAAAAATAAATAGTAAAGCAAATTTTATAAATTTCTTCGAAGTAGCAAAAGCTTTTATGTCAAATTCATATTAGTCGAGATATATCTTTCTGGACAATTGACAATCACCAGACACATTCGTACAAATTAGAAGGAAAACGATTCTTTTGGCCAATTAGCAGTGACAGTGGAATGCGCCTTTATTCCTATAACTCTTGATGCTTTTACGTAAACAAACTTATCTCAATAGAAATATCATTATAACTTCAATACAATTAAACCATTTATACTAATTTACAACATTGAATCAATCATTTTCATATCGTTTGTCTTCATTCAAATCATAATTCATAATCCCTGACAATTTTCTGCTGAATAACAAATTTCTTGAAATCGAACAAACTTTTATTTATCTGATTGTTCGATTCTCGAAATTTAAATTTCAAAATCAAATCTCTTACATAAAAAAGTGTGAACAAATCTGTAAAGAATAAATTGCCATCTCATTTTGTTACTTAACCTTCGACCTCTTCGTCAAATGACCTATTTATTTATGGTGCTCCACGCCCCATATACGCATTAGGAGCACTAAGTGATTGATATATGCAAGGTGACGGTTAACACTATAATTCAAAATGGTTGTCATTTAGCACGAGATTTTGCAAACTTTGCATCAACTCGAGATAACATTCACTTTATGGCCAAACAAAGCGCTCCCCCGAGTACGTGAGATACAAACAATATTCTCTGTAAATGTCACACAATAAAAAAAATTTATTTCACCGTGATTTGTATTCTTTTCTTTGTCAGTTAATTCCTAAATGACCAAGCAAAAAATAAACGCAACAGTTAATTTCATAAAATATCTCAGAAATGGTACAAGAAGATGAGGTGTTTAGAAAATAAATTAAATTTCGGTTGGAATTTTGATTCGAATTTAGGTTGCTTCTATTTGAACGAGTGAAATGTAATTTCTTTCGAAAATTACGATATCCGCGAATAAAAATATTGTAAGCTGTGACCGTAACATCAGTCAAACCAAAGTTAATCTCCCTAGAAAAGGCGTGGGCGCACAGTTCGCAATGCGCCCGCACCTATAAAATACATACAGTATATACACAGAGAGCAAGACTCTATAACTAGGTGAACTGTGCTTTCTCAAATAAACAAAACTGTAGATACACGAAACGATGTCGAACATGTCACGCAAAATTACAAACTTTTTCATACGACTTGATTCTATTCATCAAATTGAATAACGTCATTTATTCCTTTTTCAAAATTTATTATTTTCAATAAGAAATTATAAACTATTCATTTACTTATTTTAAATTATTTTGCCTCTGGAAACCAATTTGACTTATATTATTGATAACATGAATAATTTTTTTCCATTGTTCTTTGAATGTGATTCAATCAATGTTTCTGATATTAGAAGCAGAGCTTCCATGTCACTCACGTAAAGCAACATTGACGTGCAGAAAACAGAAACATTTTCACTTTTACGTTGCACACACCGTTTGACAGTGGACACGTGTCTGTCATAAAAATCATAATGCTGCTCACTCCACATCCTTAATACAGCGAAACTTATAACTTTCTCTGCGCGTGAGCATTTTCTTTTCGGACTTGGACCGTTCAAGTCCGTAAAAGGATAAGCTCCGATGTCCCAGTATTAATGCTGTGTGATCAATCGTAACACTTTTTTGAATATCAAACAACACGCCTACAAATGTTCACAACACTTGCAGATTTACTTTTTTCAAACAGTAATTCGACCAGATATTATAGTACATGATTTGGACTGATCAGGTATCGATTTCAGAGAAAACACCTTATACAGCACTAACAACAATAAATCAATCTGTTTCACGAATTGTAATCAATTTTTTATATACAGGTGGAATGAAAAAATTTATCCGATTACATTTAAATTTGAAGATATTTTAAGTTTCACCACATTCAGCTTTTTCTCTGTAAATGTTATTAGAGTGCAGTCTAAAAATGTGGCATGGGCGTTCAAAAATAAAGCAAAACTAAAAAAAATGAATAACGATACATATATTCTGAGTTATTTTAAAACATTTTCACGTTCTCTGTTTCATTCTGAAATGCACTCTAAGAACAGTTGACACTTTGGTATACAATAATGAATGAATGCAACATGATTTGTTTGGGATAATGAGAAAATGAGTTTATTAAAACTCTACCCTATGGTAGAAATTTCGATCAAGCTGAATTGTGAACCTGTACAGGGAACAAGATTTTCACATAACTATGATCTAAAATCTAATTTGACTTGCTGCTCTGTACCAATCTTGTTAAGTTAAAAAGCATCACTACAAAAACTCAAATCTATGAAAAAAATTATATCACAAGAGGTCTGTTGAATTTTGAAGAATCTTCAAAATCAATTTCAAACAATACATTTTTTTTTTTTTTTTTTTTTTTTCAAAGAACGACTATTTTTGTTGGTGTCACTATTGAAGTGTTTGAAGTTTGAATGATTTTGTTCAATGTTCGAGAAACCATCGGAGCACAGAAAAAAAAATTGGAAATATATATATATTACTGTGTAGAACTAATTGGGTAATAGAAAATCGCAGTAAGGAAGCAAACTCATGATTTGTGCAACAAAATATACGAAAGGAAAAAGACTGCACGGATGTGACACTGGTCGCGAGCCGGCACTCTCGCGGGCACGTGTGCTGCTGCACGACTTCGTGCTCAACAACACGGTACAGATGCAAGTAAACTAACCGCCTGTCGGCGAATGAGTCACGTCTTTTACGTGACTGCATATGTGTGCTAAGGAATCGAATGCATACGATGGACTCTCGCGAACCAGTGACATGCCCGAGTTGGTCCATATAGAGTGCTGCAACTTGCAATCAAACAATGCACTTATCGCGTGGCTTATCGCGCCGTTACAGTGCCTGTGTGTTTTGCAATAATATAGGAGACTTTTTTATGCGAGATAAGGGTAACACGCAAAAGAAAACGACAACCCTACGTTTTACTCAACACTTGGACTCGAAATGAACATTAATTTGATAACAGTATATTAATTAATGAACTGTTCTCATTACTTTGTTTATATATAATATATTTGTTTTGTTCGAAAATTAAAAAATGATGTCTAAGTATGAAATTAATCTTCTAAAATGCTCTTCTACAAAAAATAACAATGACAATTTCTTATATAATAATAAGGTAATGATTAATCATATGTTTATGGTTAAGTGTTCTTTTGCAATTGTTGTGTTTTATAAGCCTTCAAAACATTTTTTCTTTTGACAGCGATGTATCCTGGGTTGCAATCCAACAGGCGGCGTATAGTACCTAGCCTAAGTATATTTCAATTTCTATCAAATTTTCTCTTAAAACTATTTTTAACAAAATTAAATTTCCATAAAGAAATAAAATTTAAAATACACTAAAAAAAAATATTTTTTAATTTTCTTATAACGAAGATACTTGACAAAGCCTAAGTGAAACAGACCTAGACTTTACCGACTTGTGATTTGGTAAAACGTGAAAGTATAATTAAACTTCAAAGTTATGTGATAATTAATTGCACATGCATTTCGTGTTAATTTTTTGCAGTGTCATGAAATGAGTTCATTGTCGCATTATTTCATATATCATTTTTGTTCTACACCAGACATCTACATTGTATGAGTATTATGGGATGAACGTGCAAATGATCATTGCACACGAACTTTTAATGCTTGCAAATACGCGTTGAAATAATTAATATAGTGTTTTAATTTTTTACCTGCAATTTTTGAATACTAATGATTTTTTTAATAATTTTAATTAAATTAAAAAACAAAGAAAAAGTATCCATTACTACTAATAAAGAATTTTTGTTTTGGTATACCTATAGAAAGGTATTGATTAAAGGAGACATTTTTGTATTTATTGTCCGATGAATTTACATTAATTGCCTACAGACACGAAATTATCATAAAATTGTCCAGTCACTCAATCCAATTCCAACGTCATCAAAATGTTTATAAATAGCCTTTTATATCCTTACCTCCAATCATGAGGTGAAAATCCTGAACACAGTTCGCCACACTCGGAACAAGGTTGTCCATTTTCTATATCCGTGATTTGTACTCCCTGAAACCGAGTTAACAAAAACTCAATGAAAAAAATGTTTTACTATTTCTACTTATTCATTTGAAAAAAAGAAATCAAGATAGGCTGATGTCTAACTAAAGTCTGAATAATAAACCAAAAATTAATCTGAATTTCACAAATTTAATATTCCCAATAAAACACTTCATCATTTATTGATTATTATAGATTTTTAATTTATGATTAATCAAATTTTTATGAAAACAAACAATATCTTCCATTAAAGTAATATATTTTTGCATCAAGAATTTTAACTCTTTTAAGCCGGAATTGATGGTTTTGGGCCAAGGATTTTTAAGCCAAGGATTTCCTTATTCAAGAGTTATGATCTTTATGAAAATGTGATTTTTTTTTAATATTTTTAAATGAACAAGGTGAAAATTGACTCTCCGGCGATGCATGTTGGTGAAAAAAGAAAAAATTTTTTTTCATCATAACATGATTGCAACACGAAATATGGCGATGCTTGACTGACAGAGCTTGTCGATTTGACGCCTTTTAAGAAATATATACAATCACGCACATTCCACGAGTGAATGAAAATAAAAGACAATATAAAACAGAAACTATAAAATCAATATTAATCTTTTACTGTTCAATAAAATTAATTGATTTTATAGAAGTTTGATAAATTAATATCCATTTAGATGTTGAGGAAGGAAATTTTACAAACGAGAAAATGTGAAACTGCATCTTGATGTGAGGAATGAAAAAAAAAAGGAAAAACAATTTCTTGTTCAGACAAATGTGACGGAAGAGTCCTCGCCCACATTGTACAGGGGAATTTTCTACGATATCGCCAAATATTAGATAGTCTTCAACTGTATAGGAAAGTCATCAATCGAACATTCATCCGCGACTGAATCTACAAGTGGCTAAGTTACATGATTTAAAATTAAATTAACATATCATTTCATTAAAGCATTCGTCTTCAAAGAATTTCTGATTTCTTACGAATTTTCTTCGCCCGCATGAGTAAATTGAATACATTTCAATATTCGATATTAAACTTGAAATATGAACAAATATATGAACCATTGGAAAATTCCTCAAGATCTGTAGGTTCAACGAAATATGCAAAACTAATACGCGCTTTGGAAAGTGTTTTTCATATCAATCAATACATTCGATTTCTTTGATTTGTGAGAACGTTTCCTAAGCGAGCGACTAAAAGTCGTAGGTGTCAACTGATATTTTTTCGAATGAAGAAGTTGAATTGAAAAATCATTAAATGTTTATAAAGAGAGGAAAAAAAGGGTACCCCATCTCGGTAATTCCAAAACTTTCGCTGAGGCATGACAGTTGATTTTCCAATTCGGTAGAGTTTTTTTGTTCGACCGCCTCGAAAATAATCTTCATCCTCGTCCTCGCTATCGGAGCTGAGATGCCTCTGCGAAGCTCTCCTCACGTCGCGATTGTCGTTACGAATCTCGACGAGCGTCTTTTGTTTTCGATCCGAGGCGGGGTAGTTGTGGTACTTCAACTTCTGTTTCCGATCTGTCGACCATCCATCATTCAAAGTCGATCGATCAGTTTCTTCCTCCGAAGCGTCGTCCATTGCTCGCAGTTTCGAGTGCTCCCTTGCAAAATACTGGTTCTCATACAAATCATTAGCATAGTCCGAATAATTTGAATCTCTCGGT
The DNA here is from genome assembly GCA_030523145.1 of Trissolcus brochymenae. NCBI lineage: Eukaryota > Metazoa > Arthropoda > Insecta > Hymenoptera > Scelionidae > Trissolcus > Trissolcus brochymenae. Next base: position 64,981 of record JAQQRF010000123.1, read on the forward strand.
GGGGTCAGTGGCCTGCAATGCCTGCCCGTTTTTGTTCCCAATCCATTTCTCTCCGACACGTTTGTTTTGTCGAAAATTTTCTCTTTATCATCAACAAAACAATATTTCCTATTGTCCTCCCAACTGTCACTGTCAGTGTTCACTCCCACATCCTTGTAACTCTTTTCTCTGACCGATTTTCCATTTCCAATCCTCTCAATTTCATCCTCGAGATCTGAATACCTACCGTTTGTCTCATTATCAACATCATCAATGAACAACCTGCGACGTCGGGACTTCTTCGTCGGGTCGCCATTCTCTGTTTTTTTATCTAACTTTTTTTCTTCCAACCGGTATCGTGTCGAGTTCCAGAAATCCTTCGATCGAACATCTTCCCTATCAAACGAATTAGAATTCTCATCCCTGGAGCCGTTTCTTAATGACCTGTCGGTGTTATTTCCTGCTCTCCGATTCTCGTTTCCAAGTTGCACGTCTTTGATGTTCCACGAAGCGCAGTACGCTGCACCCAACACACCCTCGACTTGAGAAAACTCCTCATACTTGTGTGATCCCGGGAATGGCTTATCGGACCATCTGTCGGACTCGGGCAAACGCACAGTTCTTTGACTTATTTGCCGGCTCCAGAAGTGTGACGTCATTTTTCCAAACAGTGGCACTCTTGTTGGTGCACGATTTTGTTGATGATACGGACTGTCATTCAGAAAACCCATCGATGAGTCACGATCAATTTAAAGACGTTGATGACATTTCATGGTCGTTCAACTCTAACGTCGATGGAAAAAAAAATTAACATAAAACAAACAAAAGCTCAAAAGTTTGCCTCATCTTTTGGAACCTTCGCGAAAGATGATTCAGCACCGCCAAATTTGCTTCACCTTTTGATCTGTACCGCGACGAACATTCGACATGAAATCGATACAAATTGTAAAACCAAGTTGGGACTTGACGAAAAAGGCGAAACTTGTGGAGTGGAAAAAAAAAGTTGATTTCACTGGTAAAACTTAACACTTAATACACATTTAACGAGTCACTGTATACGAGCGAACAAAAGTGAGAGCGCGACGCGACTAACGAATACGTGAAGTGAATGATTTTCATGTGCGTTAGACGAGTGACGTGAAAGAAGCGTGAGGACAATACGGAGTTTGGTTTCGTGCGGCCACAAGACGACTCGGCCGAAACATCGTGGGGCCCCACCGCAGCCGCTCGGCGCATATCGCCGAATCCGAGACCGCGCCGGCAAAGGAAAGAAAACGACCCTGAAAGTTTTGCTGCTTCGGGACTTTCACGAGCACTTGGGCGCCGGCACAGCCACTGCGAAAGATAAATAAATTATTAAATGGCCAAGGCAAGGCTCAAACAAAAAAAGATTCGCCAGCTGGATGACAAGTGTCTCAGCTTTGATGACGATCCCCGGTTAATTAATCGCGGCTAATTAATTACAACTGGTTCGAAGAATTCAAGTATTTACGGAGATGGGGAGATAAGCGCCCTCGTAAATGTAAGACTCAAGTAGTCGCAAAAAGGTTTAGCCGGCGATTTGCGACAAGAGGGAATTGCGACTCTGGGTGGTGACCATGGTCAATTTTGCAACCAATGAATTCGCGTTTGTTTTCTGTCGATTTGCAAAGTTAATAGAGCGTTCAAAAGTGAAGTGTACGTATTTCTTATTTTCGTTTCTTCGTGTCTTTCACTCGAGGCAAATTAAAAAGCGAGAAAGTGCAAGGTGCGACCTGCGATCGAGGATGCAATTAGAAATTGAGATATCTATATATCTGCCCGTGCGATAAAAAATGTCTTCTGAAATGAGTCTCAAGAAAAGACGTTTCTCTTGACACTACATTTGATGCTATCAAAAATTATATTGCTACTTTTTCCTAATTCCACTCGAACATTTTAAATGTCATCATTTTACAACGGTAGTTTTTTTATTTTTTATTCCAAATTATACATATCAATTTTATTTTGATACAAAATCATAAAAAAATTTTATAATAGAATGAAATTTGATATTAGTTAATTAATGTTCCTATTGATTAAATCTTCTACCTCAATATTTTTGTTTCAAAATACATCATATGAGTCTGACACACACAAAATAATCAGATATTATCAACATTTTAATTAAAAAGTTAACATCAAATGATGAATTTGAAAGTTGGAAGCCTCAGCACTACGATTATCATCAAGACTAATCAATTAATTTATATTTGTTGAAAACCTATTTACAATAATTTAAAATAATAGCAGTATATTTTGTTTGAATAAATTTATTTATCAATGATTCATACAAATATTTTATCATACAGAAAACAATTTTTTTCTTGACAATTCTCTGAATATTGTTAGCCCGAAGAAAAAAACTGGGTCTGCCAGATCCTATGACGTGTTAAGAGTTAAAAATGAGTAATTTAAAAGAATGATGTATTTTGTGATGAATTATTTTCTTTTTGTGAAGGGATTATTGTTTTACAAAAATGATCATACACGAAACATTTTTTTCAGGTGATAAAAGTAAAACGCTCAATATTAAATAAAAAGAAAGTACATGCAGACATAACTCAATAAAGTACATGAAACTTGAAAGTTAAATTTAGGTACGATGAACAAGATAAACATAGAAGAGAAGATGAGAAATCAGCAGTTGCGGCAAAACCAGCTACAGCAGTGTGTACAATGATTAAGTTTGATGCACTTTTTTCTTGATTAAAATTCCATCCTTGTTAAAAGTATAGAAAACAATTCTGAGTCGTAGAAAACTTTACCAGAATAGACAAAGTTAGTGACGATATTTAATACGGAAAGTAAGTCATTTTATTTTGCTGTGTAATTCGAGTTTGGGATGACGTTGCGTATATGTCAACATTTAACGGGTCCGTGCACACTGAGAGTTGACGCAATTGAGTTCCGCCTTGCGGTTCGTTCAAGCGTCCGTCTCTAATTGCCCTTAGAATAAAAGTTGTCCCACAGTTCATTGTTTAGTGTTGTCTAATTTATGACACCGAAACCACAATGATTTTACAATTATTTCGAACGCCAATAGCACCTGTACATAAGTTTACATTAGTAACACAATCGGGCGGCATTAAAGACCCACGACTACATTTACACTTTGAAGTTATACTTGACTCCAACTATCTAAAACAATTTCCTCGAGTGCAATTGTGCAACCATTCATTTATAATTATCACGAAATGTATATCACTTGAGATTAATTACGTCCAGAAGAACATGATCTTTAATCATTTTACTTTCATATATTTTCTTTTCACTTTTGAATTATATGTCTGGGTGTTCCTTTCTTTTGATTCGATCTCGATGATAGAACAACTTTTTTTTTTTCAATAAAACATCAAGGTTTAGTTAGACGACTTGTTTGACTTGGTTCAGAATGAAAATTAATATTTATTGATTTCTATTTTAGATGTGTGACATTTTGAAGAAAGTATTGTCATGTAAAAAAGTAAGAAATAACGCAAAATGATACGTATTCCTTGCCTTTTCCGTATTTCTTTTGATGAGAATGTACGGTCATGTGTGTGGGTTGTAACAAGGACTTATCCAAACGCCCACCAACTATAGGTATCATACAGAATGTGCGAACTCAGGGAAGTCCAGGGAAGTTGGAAAAATGCTATTTTCTTAAATTTGCAAAATGCAAAATGCTTTTAAATACTTATTGTTCAGTTTCAGTTACTGAATACTAAAACTGACATTTTTAAAACTCTTATTACATCAAACGAGTCTGGCAAAGCCAGTTTATTTTTCCAACTAGTATTTATCTTTTTAAAATCCGTTGATAAAATAAATTTTTTCGCTATCTTAAAAAAGTTCGAACATTTTACTAACGGGTTTTCATTAGAAAAATAACTTTGTTTCACTGTTCATGCTAAAATTTAAGAAAAGTTACAACAAACCATATTGAATGATCAATAATGGTTCTTTTTATAAGTAATTTTTATAAAAGTTTTTATATATTATTGGATATAAGTTTCATTATTATTTGATGTTTATTTTTTATATTTAATGTACATTTTATAAGCCTTCGAAAGAGTTTGCACTATATGGATTTATCAAACCCATGTATATGGCATAATTCGGGATGCAGTTTAGAGAAAGTGGGTTTCTAATCTTTATATTACAAAAAAATTGATTGATAGATTAAATTGATAATTTTTAAAATCCGATTTTTACTGCGGTTTCATTCAGCTTTAAATCTGCATCAGATGCTGGTCATGCAGATATCTACAATTACAGATTACAGTGTCAAATCATAATTAATGAATCCAATTAAATGTTTACAAAAAATGACTTTATCATTCTAAACTGTTCAAACTTTAAATTATACTTTTCAATTTAAAAAGTTATCTTATCAAAATTGAATTCGCTTGAACTTTAAATAAAATGTTTGAATTCAAAAAATCACATTATCATTCTATTTTATTCGAATTATATTAACTTATCAAATATTAAAATTAAATATAATTTTATTACCATAATTTAAATTACCATTAAAGCCATGTTGGAAAAGGTTGTTCTAATAAAGTTTATGCCGTTCAATGACATCTACTGACCTTTATGTTTATATTGCTGAAATGCAATCATTAACTTGACCAGGTAAAATATGAATGATACATAAAACTAAAATGATATCAACTGAATGATCATCGTAATAATAATGAAATCGCGCACTTTGTGATTTGTCATTGTATTATCGCTTAACCTTCAAAGTTCATTATCAAACCTTTTTTATAATCTTAATAGAGTATCAAAGCAGATGAAAATTGTTGATAAGTAAACCGATCATGTAATTGAGCCACTTACGTGTAGTCATTATATAATTAGCATCTGCGAAAATTACCTCACATTTCAAAAGTTCACGATGTGTTTGGTTCAGTGACATGGCCCCTAGGTGTAAATTTTGTGTTTAAATTTGTAATCAACCATCTGTAATCAATAAGTCTCATCCAACTTTGATTTAACTTTTTGGACTATTTTACGTTATTTAAATTTATTTTACTTTTTTTCGATGATCATCATCGTTAAATCAATGATGACCCAGCGAGTTCTTGATTACTACACACTGAATTACACTTCGGCTGAATGTATATCAAGGAGCTTACTTTGAGAATTACCTGAAACAAGTAATCAACCGCACCCATGCGGTTTATCTGGGATACACCCTTCGATCACGTTAACCCTGCTGTTGGTGTTACTAAAAAGCCCAGTTTTTTATCAACCCTCTCAGGTGTTGCTGTATTTTCATATGTTCAGACATATTTGTTTGTCTTTTTAGAAGTTCATTACGAAGTCAAAAGATTTTCATATCTTTTTGCATATTTTAGGTTCAAGATTTTGTTATGTGAATACTTGAATACAATCACACTGCACTTCCGACGTGCAGTTTGTCATATATTTAGTCTCTTTGATAAATTTACGTGACAGAATTCGCTTTTTATGTCAATGTTAAAAATAAATCAACCTTTTGTTTTTAATAACACTGACGCTCGCTTCAGTTCCAATAAACTTTTCAATCTTGTAGAAATAAATCAGATATCAAAGCAATTAATTAATTCGAAACAACGATCACAGAAGTCGTACGACAATTTGAGAAAAAAAAAAGACTTCAATTATTACCAATGATGAATTTGCATTACATAACATCCAAACTATTACAAAACAAGCAATCAAAAAGTGCTACATGTAATTAGTTAATTTCGCATATTTGTATATTACCTAAGTGAATAAATTTGCATTCGAACTCTCTAAATTTGAATAAGTGACAATTTCACGTTTTGCTAAAAGTGAAGTGACGACTCTGGACTCAAGACTCAAATAAAGTGGAAATTTACTCAAAATGTATTCAGATTTAGATAGAATGTCGATTATTTGAATCAATTCGCAAACACGTGTGACTCACAACTGATCTTAACCTTAAGTCATAAGAATTGACACATTTTCATTTCAGATCAACATCAGCCTTCTAAACGCCTCGCCTCGGATCGATTAGCAGCCCAGTGCGAATTAATAACTCGAGATTAAGATCCACGTTTACGCGCGCCTGACCAAACGCGATCCTATCCCAAAAAGGACTTTCGCATACGTTTACCACGCAACTCTGAAAATAAATTCATCACCTTGATTCAATGGTATCTAATTTTTTTGTCATGACATTAATTACAATTAAATTTATCGCGCGTCAAACATGATGCTTCCAAGCTATATGTTTGTGAGATAAAAGTAATTTAGTTTCACGAGGACATGGTGTTTACTTATGTTAATTGACATGCACGCCAATCACAATTTGCAATTCGTTTGAAAACGAAATCAGTCAAGCTGTTAAGACATTTACGAACCATTCACAGGAGCTGATATTTGTGCGATAAAATTTTTATTCAAAGCAAGAAAATTAGAACGAAAGTTCAAAATTCAAGCCTCATATCTAATTCAATAAAAACGAAAATAATTTTTCTATTAAATATTTTAACTCCAAAATTCTACTGGAATTTATTGATTAAAACAAATTTAAGAAAATTGTCATTAGTCAAATATAATCTCGCAGCAAGATGACGTTTAACTTTCAATTGTCAACACAAAAGTCGACACGAACGATAACGCTGAATACAATGGGGATATGTACGCTATTCAATTTATCGATACATCCCGTGAACAACGAAAAGTTTGTCCATATAGACGTCATGCGTATTATCGCGCATTGGATACTCGTTATCGCTTTTAGATTTTGTCGATTCCATCAGTTTTTGTTGTTCATTTTCAAGCTTGGTGTTAAAGGTATTTTAGACACCCACAAAATGTCAACTTTGTATAGTAAAATGAATTTTAAAACTCACTCTCACTAATTAGTTTATATTGATACAAAAAATTCAAAATAATTGGCGATTTTAGCAGGATACAGATTTGAAGGATAATTTCCTGAATGTTATAATTTCCTTACTTTCAGATTATGCAAAAAAAAAATGATTTGTATAAAAATTACAGGTGCATATGACCCCTTAAGAAACTAATGAAGGCAAGTAAATTTTTCGCACGAGACCAGTTTATTTGAGAGCATGTAAGGTCCACCTGTTTCCCGTTTTCACCTCACTTATCGCACGTTCTGCAAATGTGTTGTATTTGCTTAACTATAATGCGATATGCGTTAAATTATAGTGCGATTGGCAAATTGTTCAGTAATAAAATCACAATTTGAAATGTGATTAATCTTCAAACCTTTTAGAAAATGTATGACGTAAGAACTACATAGTAAGCTACCTGATAGGTAAGTAACAAATCTTAAATGTATTAAATTTGTTGGTCGTTCACTTTCAATATCGATCAAACTGCATCGCACGCAAAAAAATACTTTAATCTACAATGTTACATAAGCAAAAAAAAAAGCGGTCCTGATATTAAGTCCATATAAAATAGATAATTTGTATAAAAATTGTACGAAAATACGAGTAGCGAATTGGGAATATGTATCGATTATGACTCATATATTAAAATGTAATATTTTTCAAAATAAGGATTTTGAGGAACCTCATAAGTTCAATGGAATCATTATACTGACGAGAAAATTCTGAACATTTATTCGGTTAAATAAAAAATTTCAATCTTTTACACATTTTCAAAATCAGATGATAGATCGATTTTGAAGAATCACAACGAGATTCGTTCCTGCTAATTATGAAAAAAATTCAACATTAAAAACATTATGTCTACAGTCCAGAAATTCTAAGATTTGTATCTTTTAAAATTGAAGAATGGAGTTATCCGTTTTTGTTTTTAAGCCACTGAATGAGAAGAACTGGAATAAAAAAAAAAAAAAAAAAAAAAAAAAGAAAAACAACAAAAGGAGCTGAAACAGTGTTCCCAGCCAAACAATTCTTTCAGAAGCTACACCTAACAATAAGCAAACATCAATTGTAACAGCAACGTCAAACATTTTTTTCTTCACCGTCTCGGTATCAAAAATTTATTAAAAACCTTCCCTTATGAAGGCTTGTATGCAAAGCCGAGTAACACGATACAAGATTAGACTTACTTTGGCGTATAGAGCGTCGAAGGGTGCTCGTCGTACCCCGTTCATCGTTCTCTAGTTGTTCAACGATGTATTCATGCGTAGCCCCTCGTAACAAAGATACACCCCGAGGCTCGGTTTTGAATTTCACGAAGCTGCACTTGTCTTCTGCTTTGCGTTTCACAGTGGCGAAATCCGTGCCTCCATAAGTCGCCGCTACCAAAATTGCTTATCATTGATGACAGCCGACTTTGTCCGCTGCATGAAGTGCAAATTTTTGCCCTGAACATAATGAACATTGAAATTTGCACTATAAAAATGTCATTAAAACTTTTGCACTATAAATAAAAGTCATTCGAGTGGAGGAACTTTCAAAATTTTGGTCTCGCTTCATGAACGTATAAGAGCCGCGAATTTTTCAAGAGAGTGTTAGTGATACTCATGAATTAATTCATTCCTAGATGCAGTTCTAGGCTTGCGAATGGGTGTATACACGCGGTACCGGCACCTGGATTCTTGTCGCGGACACTTTCGCCCACGTGCCAACTTACACCTTCGACAAAAACTTCAAGTTTCGTTTCTTCCGTCAAACAACTCAGTACATCTCAAAAAGGCCGGGTTGGATATTCACTTGAAACATAAAACATTGTGCAAACTAAAAACTCTCATTTTTTTTTTTCTTACCGAAAGTACACTCTTTGAAATAGAAATATCAAGGACACTTGTGTGGTTCAGATGGATTCCATCGAGATTTATAACGGGATTCGCGCGCGTCAGTTGCGAACCACATCAAGACAGAATTTGAAATGCAGTCGTGCCTACGAGCTGCGAGCTCACGCCTGCGCTTACATTTCCACGCTACGCGAAAGCACGTGGTGCATCGCGCATCAAAAAGTCAAACCGACTGGAGCGACGCGATATCCCAACAACTTGACAATGTGCTATTGATACACCTCACGCACTCTTTGCACATTTCACTTTTTATGCGCGAAACTCTCCGCTGTTCAATCAATTCGCGTTTTAATTTTTTCGTGATGTTTACCATTATTCTGCACTTTGCAACACTTTTTAATCAATGTTTTTTTTTCAGTCGTTTCATTTTTTGTTCAATAGTTAAAAGAAACAGCAATTTCAAGCAAGTTATTGTTATCTCGCTAGTTTTTCTTTTTGAAATCCAAGTTTTGTAAATTGGAAATGTACACTGAACACTAGAGATATGAATTTCATTTTTTTTTAATTTTTAATTTCAGATGAAAATGTTACAAGTGAAAAATTGCAAAAATGAAAATTTGGATTTGGATTTATGTAATGTTATTTTTGAAAAGGTAAAAGATTGAAAGAAGAATTTACGTTGTATATTTTGTACATCCGGTTACGTTAAATTGTTAGAAATCAATGTTACTGAGCCGTTGCTACTATTCGTTGCCAAAACAGTTTTTACCGATGACATTCAAAGGATACTACAATGTTGTTAGGTTCCAAGCAAACATCGATGTTTGTCAGAATAAATACAGCGGATTTCCGCCTGGTAAACCGATTAAAAAGTTTTCCAGACTTGGACAAAAAAAGAGTGTTTTGAATGTTTTGAAATGCTAATTAGATAAATGAAAAATGAAGTTACAAAATGAAACTTTGGATTACATCAGATTTGACTCATGAAAAATTTATATGATACTTGATCGAAGGAGATTAGAAAAATGAGTCGAAATTGCAAAATGAACACTTGTTAACGAATGATCAGAAAAGCTAACTCTTTTGAACTGCGCGCAAGATCGGTTCCCGTTGCGCGGAAGCAACAAGCAGCACGTGGCACATGACGCGATCAGACCTGGAACGTTTTACTTTTACAGCCGGCGAATACGGGCACTTAATGTCGCGCTCGCGACTTAAAAACGAAACGATGACCTCATCACCGGCTCACTGTGTTCTCCTGCCGTTGCCGTCATCACTACTAGCCATACTGAAAACGTTGGTTTAGTTTTTACTCCTCAGCCGTCGCCGAAGAACATTTCCGTAACAGAAATATGTCCTTCCGACAGAACTTTTATCAAACTCAATGACAAGTCTATTAGTTAATTTGCAAGTTCTTTTGATATCAAATTGCAAAAATAATCATTACAATTTTTAATTTCTTTGAATAAGGCCTGAGTAAACAAAATCTGAAGTGATGTCATATATATTATATATATTTTCGTATAAATCGAGGTTTAAAGTATGATACGATGTTTATAACGATAATAATTGCATACATTTGATTGTTAGGTACAAACCATGTAATTTGTTATAAAAATAATATCTCAGCTGTTTAAATGCATTACAATTTGTATAAACTGTTTTTCGCACTTCTTACAATAGAACAACAAAAGTCAACGAAATCTAATGGTTTCACAATACTGCAAAACTTTTAAAACTAATCAACACATTTTTTGTCTTTTTATCACGGTCACTTTTTGAATCACTAAAATGTTGATTTTATTTTCAATTGAATGTGAATAATAAAATTTTTTGCAATAATTCATCTTTTCCCTAATAAATATTGTTCAACATTTTTTTCCACTATCAACTTTTTTTTATAAAATAATAATTGAAATCAAACTAATTAAAATGAAATGATTTTGTCTTGAACTAAAAATATAAATGTATAAAAAATATTTTAACAAATAACTTGCTCTTTTGTTTTCTGAAAGCCTATTAATTTATATCTATATACCATTTGTAAATCAGTTAATACTGAAAGTTACGTCCACAGAGCAGTTGGCATCATCCCTTCTACAGAACTTGCGGTCGGTTTCAGTGTCTCTTTACACAAAAAGTTCAAAGGCAAATCAACAATATGACCCTAAAATATAAAAAACGTTAATACCAGTGAAAATAAATGAAAAATAAATCATCAAAAACAAAAAATTGTAACCAATCAACGAACTTTGACTTTGGACAGAAGTTTTTTAGCTGATTTTGGATCTGTCGAACTCAAGGGTTCTTTCTTTTTATACAATTTCAGCGCTGCAAAATTTGTAACTTTATCGCTAGGAATGCAATGGAAAACTTCTTCAAAAATTGCAGTGTTGCTTTCGCTTCTCTGTTTCCAAATGTCTCTGTAGAATGATTTTTTAACTATGTCTGTGATATCTAATTTTTCGTCGCTCCAAAGCAGTCCTAGGTGTTCTTTGAAGAGGTGTTTTCGTAATGAGCCGGCGTATTTGCCACATGGGAATGACATGTCGTTCATTCGGCCCTCTTCAAATTCACGATCCTAAAGAAATTTTACAAATATGCAAATTTGTTGAAAACATTGATAGATTGTCATCTCTCAGTAAAGTACACTTACACGAATAATGATTGCTATCTCACTATCTCTGGTAGCAATCATGCTTCTATCATTAATGTTTGCAGAGCCGCATATGACAGTTTTGTCATCGACGATCATCAATTTGCTATGCACGTAAATTAATTCCGTCACCATCGTACCATGAAGTAAAGAGTGCGTTCGCAGTCCGTGGAACGTGATGTACTCGCTAGGATCGTCAATGCCGTTCTCCAGTAACTGGTTGATAATTGCATCCTTACCCCTGTAACAATGTTACGCACCGTGACTTATTGAATCGATTTGCTTGCACACTAAACTAGAATATATAATTAAATGTTAAATTACCGAGATATAGAGGCATAATTCCAGTGAGTAATTGCATGCAACGCAGTGCCAGTAGGTCCTCCCACTTCTCCTTCGAATCCAGGCAACAAAGGCATCATAACGAAAACTCGAAAAATCGTGCCTTCTCGTTTCGCTCTGAGTATTCGCTTGAGTAAAGTTTCACCTATTCGATTTTTCACTCGACTGCAATCCATTGTGGCAAGAGTTATGTAAAATTGATTTTCAATGTAAATGTATCTAAAAATGAATAAAATATGAAGTTTAAGAATCGATGAAAAAAAATTTTTTTTCCATATAATTCAATGGTTTTGAAATGTTGACTTGTTTATATTTTTTTATCAATGTAAAGACCTTTCGGCTGTGCTGATTGCATGGATATATGCTTCATGGATACTCTGTTCTGTAGTATCCGGCTCAATAAAACCAGCGGACCACGAACTCACGGATCTGAGTACTTGACAATCTACGTCATGACTAGATTGCACTCCAATATGAGGTAGATGTGCTCTGATATTAGTGTAAGATTTAGGTAGCAGAAAAGGGTAAGACGTATTCAGTTTAGCCTTTTCCATCTAAAACGAATTAAATTATTAAAAACTTCTATTATAATCAGTATTATAATAAAATTAAAATAATTATAAGGTTTGAAAGACTAATGTAAAGTAATAAAATTAAAAGTAAATCTTGAAAAATTAAAAATTTACTTTAATAGCATTCCACCGTTGTATAAAATGACGTGCAACATCTAGTGCGACATCATCTTGCACCATAACACCTATATCGTGCCAAGGCATTCTGGGAGTAGTGCTCCGATCGACCAAATCCTGATAGGGGCTGTCCAAATTATTAAAATCTTGGACTATAAAGTTAACGTAATCTTTGCCCAGCCAGAACTTCGTACCTGGAGTATCATCAAAAGTTTTTTGAAAGTCACAGGTCTTTTGCTCATCGTCGCTTTGAAAACCAATACTGCAAGTAAATTTTGTTTCAGTGAATGTATAAAAGAATAAGTATGAATTTATTCATCAAAAATAGAAAGCTTACTGATCAGCTTCATCCTCATCGTCGCTACTTCCATCGCTCATGCTGTACACCATGTTTATCCACTTTTTCATGTTTACATTGTTTCTGACTCGGTCCACTTTTTCTTTAGCGAGATCTAAAAATTTTTTCCTTTCAGTTTCTGGTGTGTTGCATTTAACATACTCCATCCCTTGAGGAGGCGATATTAACATCGGATTATACGGATCTACTTGCAGTGGTTCGGGCTTCTTTTTTTTCTTTTTTCGAGGCCTATTAAAATCACACAATTCAGTTGTATTAATCATGTACGCAAACATGATATATAATTCGAAATTCGTCATTATCTTGAATTAACTTTAAACATACACTACAGGCAATGACTTGGTAGTTGCCATGATGATTGTGTTAGCACCGATTACTAAATCGACTATTACATGTGAATGTTCTTCGGTAGTTTTTGTTATTTTGCTGCTAGTACTAACATCTTTTCCTTTTAAAGGCAAGTATATTGTAGAAAGATTTGAGGCATCTAAAGACATAAGAAATTACATGAATCAAAACTGAAAATGTATCCAACATTTTTTGATTTATAAAAATTTCTCAGTCACCTAAATCAGTCAATCTGTGCTCATGATTATCCCATCTACCATAGCACAAATCAATTCCTCCTAAAAATGCAACAGTTTGATCGACAACGACAATCTTTTCGTGATGAGCCCAGAAGAATACCCCAACTTTTGCGTGATCTGGATGTCGAAAAACTTTAATGTTCTCAGGACACTTTTCCACCAAACGTTGTTTGCTGTAAAAACTATTAATTCCCAGTGCCATCTGAACTTCCTTGTAGATCATCACAAAAATTTTGACACCTTCTTTCTGCAAAATCATTGTTGAAATTATCACTTTGTTTTATTTTTCTATAAATATTCATTGAATTCATATTTAAATGCATTTGATTGTTAAATTCTTACCCTTATTTTCAGGCAGCATAAATCAATCAATAAATAACATGTATAATAAATATCGTGAACAGAAAATTCTCCAAAGAATATCTTACATAATAAGATATTCTTAATATCTTACAAATATAATAAAAAAAAGAATAACTTACAGCTTTTCTTTCTAAAATGTTGTCAAGTCTCCAATAATCATTATTTTGAGCAGGCCTTTTTAAATTAATTTCTGGTGATAACCACCAATCGGCGATAAAAATTTCTTCCTTAGCATGCTCCATCGCATCAGCCACGGCAGACATATAGGTAGCACCATCAACAAACCAGGATGCTGGAGTAGATGCCCTCACTGGTACAAACGATTTGTGAGGATTTGCTTGAGTAAATGCTTTACCTTTAAAAACGAAATCATCAAACATTATAATTATTACATATTTTGATTAATATTCAGTTAAAAAATTCATCAATTTAAAACAAATATCAAAATTTACCCTCAGTATTTTTAAGTTGCTGAATATACTCCAACCATTCTTTGGTTTGCCTTCGGGTCCAGCATTTAATTACCATGTGTCGGTTAAGATTCATAATTTGAATTCCATTCTTGAGGCCAGTAGAGTACATTCCAGCACTAACTTCAAAAGCCTGGTCCATCAGAATAACAGATTTCACTGTATAAGTATTCGGTTTAACGTGAGCGATAAATGAATCTTTAACTATAAGATGCCTTTTATGCCATTTTCCACACAAAGCATTGCATATGTAATTGCATCTAATGCAAAAAAAGCATTCGAGCAAACCAAAAAAGTTGCAGCCAGTTTTGGCACCAGAACCGGCCCTTTTCAAAACGACTCCCTCTTTACCCTTCATTCCAAGATCGGCGACGAACGATAAGTGGGATATTTGAAGGAAACTGATCTGTAATAAAACGTATGATAATATAAACAAATGATAAATAGGGATTATGAAGGAATCAACTAGACTACGTAGACGAGTATCTTATCTAAAAATTACTGAAGCATATCAATGAACTATAAGTTGTTTTATCATTTGTATTTTCGAAATTTTGTTTTCACCGTTTCGGGATGATGCTTGTAGATGTCGATTTTGAGCAAATTATTCAGATAGTTTTCCAAGGCTCTCATTCTGTGATTCAATTGTTCGTGCAGGACTAAAAAATCAGGCTTGTTGGGGAACCTGAAAAAGTTGTTTTGTTATCAAACTGGCAAATAAATCTTGATGAAAAACAATATGACAATGATTTTATGTAATTATTTTGAAACTGACCATGAAACTTTGTGTAATATTTGAATTGTAAGGTCACGCTTTAAGTGAGCAGAACTTTTCACACTTGTATGATCAATTTTCATGAATAAAAATAACAATGTAAGCCTTCGTTCGATTAAATTCATTTTTAATTAATCAATTTAAGTTCATAGAAATAATGATGAAAATTCGATAAAATTAAATTCTTCTCCAGTAATTTGATATTGTATTTTTTCTATTTTTTTCAAAAATATCCTTCGATAATGAACGTACGATTAAAATACACACCTAGGTAGATTTTTTCTCATCTCTGTGTTATTACTTAAGCTGTGATCGAACGTTTGTTTATAGCTGCTTCTTTTAACGTGAAAGTTGATCTTCAGACTCATTTTAAATAATTTGAGCTGGTTGTGCAAGCTTTGTATATGTTTGTATCGTTTTTTCACTGTCCACCTGAACGGGCCATGTTGAAATTCTATGGTGTAAAGATTAGGATTCAACGGATGAGTAGTGACACTACGCTCGACCTCCACTATTTGAACGGTTACGTCTTTTCCAGGTATAAAAATCTTTGACGCCGACGAACTGTTGTGTACCACGGAAAATGGCAAGGCTTCTACTTTTAATTCATCTGTAACAAAAAGATAATAAACAATTAAGATTTGAAAAGAAATGAAACCTAAAAGTTTGAGCAACCTTTGGTGTATTTGATTTGAAGATAAATAAAATGTTCATCTCGAATGGGAGATAATTCAATTGGAAAGAATTTTTTTAATTGAAAAGAATTGAATGGAAAAGATGACAATCATGGTACTTGAATGATACCAAGCCGAGAATATCTTTTATTTATGAACCAGTAAATAATGGCATGTTAATAGCAGTTCATCAACTATAATAGTTACAGCAGAAATCATAGAATTTTAATGACGACACTAAATCACCAATCGCACGAAACATTTGTTTTTTTTAGAAGTTGTGCACTAAATTGATTATCTATTTTTCATTCCATTTTTATTTAACTTAGTCTACGTTTAAAAGAATTGACTTTTGTGAGGTTTCCATTTCATGTAACAATATTGCCGATTACCTTTGACAACCACATCATGTTCGTCACGATCGACAATGCTGACAGTTTCCCCATCCTCGTGCAGTCTTATTTCAAGCGACTCTGGCACAGCCAGATCGTCGTCGTATTCCGAATCTTGGGACACCAGGGTCTCGTTTAATCTCCGCCGAAAATTTGCGAGATGATCTTCGATCGCAGATGCCATGATTGCAGATGATTTCACTTGAGCACTTTCATTTTCACTTCAGTTTATCTGTAAAGTAGATGCAGGCGTTGAAATTAAAAAATAACGATCAACAGAAGAGAGAGTTTATAAGAGAAAACAAAACAAACAAACAACATTCGGCTTCACACGTGCGAGCACTCACGTCCCGGTCGCCACTGACACTCTCCGTTCGACAAGTTTTCGAGCACTGCTGACTGTGCGATGACAAAGCCTGTCATGGAACGCAACTGCTTGCAGCTCCGTGACCTTGAAAATGAGGTCATACTTGAATCCGCCAAGACCTTCGATTTCTCCATAAGCAATCCAGCAATCGTCTCTTTTAATTCTGATGTAACCTAAAAAATTGCTTGCAAGCGTCTGACAATGACGAATGACAAAATATGATTTTTGGTTATACAAATTTTCTTTGTTGTGATAATTTCACAGATTAACGGCACGAGTTTTGACAAGATTTAAAGTTGGTTGTTGACTTTCGAAGCAACAGGTGATGAGGGTAAGTTAAAATCAGTAATCGGCATGTCAGAAAACATTTCTTGTAGGAACAGCCGATAAGACAGTTCAGCGACTTTGCCGACTGACATTGACTGAAACTTTTAGTTCAAAGAAACTGTGTTTGGTGTTGTGAGCGCGTCCATGCTCTGAAAGTTTGCTCGTAAACAAGTTTCATTAATTTTGTAAAATAAACGTAAGTACTGATATATTCCATACGAAAAATTAGCTTCATTTTTGTTAATTGATTTTGATTTGTCAGTGTATATAAACTTGTCAATCTTTTTCTATTTCAATCCTTTTTCTTAGTCGGCAATAATCTAACCTATAAAAATCTCAAAACAACAAATAATAATATTAATAACAAGATTTAGTCTTTCAAAACATGCAAATATAATGATACCACTTACATGTTTTGTTCTTTTTATTTTTGTTTAATTAGACAATTGATCATTTTTATTATAACAAATTTTTTTTCCTAATATAATTGTAATAATATTGTTTGTATAAATGATATAATTGTTTGATTGCATTTTTAGAATAATTTCACAATGGCTGCTACTATGCCAATCAACCCCAAGCCATTTTTAAATGGTCTTGTTGGTAAACCGGTGATGGTGAAACTGAAGTGGGGTCAGGAGTATAAAGGAATTTTGGTATCCGTCGACGGGTACATGAACCTCCAACTGGCCAACACAGAAGAATATATTGACAACAGTTGTACTGGCAGTCTTGGGGAGGTCCTGATCAGGTGCAACAACGTCATGTACCTCCGAGGAGTCGATGAAGAGGACGAAGAGGGAGAGATGAAGGACTAGTTTAATTTTAATTTAACACTTAAGCTCCGCGTCTAATATGTTTAATATATTTGTACGAGGCAAATATAGGTTAATTTTATTTCGTAAGTTGATCATTTATTTTGTACCCTTATATTCACATTCATTAGACATAAATTGATCAAAGCGACATTTTGACATATTTTTCGCTCCACACGATAAGACGTCTGGTGAAAGCAGAAGCGATAAACCATGCATAAAATTGCCATCATATTTTTGAAATAATACAAGTACAGGAAGGAATAAAATAATATCTTTGCTCTAAAATCAAGATTTAAAACTTTATACTTTATACTATTTTGTGTACAACAAATTTCAAATACATTTGCAAGAATGTCACTAAGATGATTTCCATTTTTGTATTACGCAGACTAAACAACTAGATATAAAACAGTTCTGATCTTATCTTTTTTTGTTCATCAAGCCAAAGTAAAAGTAGAAACATAACTATTAAAAACTGAAATTAACACATGATTTGAAGCTACCAGCTCAAGAAGTCAAAATAATTTTCAACAGCTGTTCCATTTATCAAACACATGGAAAATATTTTTTACACTGTACACGATTTTTTTATTATAAACATAATTGTATGCAGAATAATATAATTTGCTCCAGTAGAAATTTGCGGGTGCAAGTAGAAAATCTCCGACTATAAAATATTTTCACTTATGGATGCGAATTTCTATTTGTTACACCATATTGCGGTTGAACACTGAAGAATCAATTATAAAATAGTACATTATCATTATTTTGGTCCATTGAGTCATAAATATTTCGTTGCTTGGAAATTCAGTACATTTTGAGATAAGTTTCTTTCGAAGATTTAAATAAAATTAATGGCCTATTTTGTTTGTTATTATCTATTATTAACGTTTCGAGAGATGAATGTATAATTTCTCGTGAGTGCACATAAGACTTAACTAATTGAATAAACTGTGATATTAAAAATGATCCGAGGTTAGTGATTACGGGACAAATATGAAAGGGGGTTGGGTGGGGACGTGCGTGTAACGGTAGGGGCACGTTGGTGGCGGGATCGGACACAGCAGCGAAAGGGAAAATACCGTGAAGACTCTTTTTATTTGTTGGTGCCCCGTTTTTTGACACGCTCAATTCAACCGAGTTTCATTTGTTCGTTCGAATCTCTGCTGTTCGTATGTTGACTGCACGCCTTGACCAGGCAAAAATGCCGCGCTACACCTGAGCTTTTTCAACCTCCTCACATCCTCACCCATTTTTTTGTTACTGAAAAAATTTTTCGCGTTGGAAAATTGGACGGAAAAATTTTCAATAGTGATAGTGTTGTGACTTTTTTTTTTGGATACCCGGCGATGTGACACGGGACTGTGGGATGTGCCTTCTATTGGATTAAATAAAAAACGCAAGGTTGACATTTTTTAAATAGTATCTGTTTTTGTTATTAGCATTTACACTATATTTTTTAAAACCAAAAAGAAATTTTTGTGTCTAAAATTAAAAATTTTTTCTTCATAGTAAATTTGATTTAGCAAGTTTACATAAGTGAAGAACATTTTTTTTTAAATTGGACATCATTTCACTCATAAAAAGTAATTGGAGATTGTAAAGGAAATTGTAGTTTTTTTCAGGAAATAGGAAATTCGCTTGGTACACATTGAGATGAAGCACGTGCTCACTGAATAATAGAGCCTGGTCAATAATTGTTCATTGTTAATAACAAATTAGAGATTGACAATTTTCGCGGTATTTTCTATTTGTGTGGTGTTTTTAATCGTTTTGATATCAAGGATAATTGTTTTGTGATCGCTTACTATAGATTTACGTGTTCACTGACCATTTGACGTTTGCATTATTTTTGTCATGCTTGGAATGAACTCAACGCTGTGATTAACGTATAAAGAGTTCGGTGTCGTTTGTCAGTTAAGGTAATGGGGAACAATCTTTTATTTTATCGAAAATATTCATCCTGCTTTCATTCAGTACAATTAATTTCAGAAATTTTTTTTCCTCTTTGAAAGTTTTCCTATATATGGTGACAATTTTTTTTTCTAACGATCTTAATCGAAAAGTGTATAATTCATTTTCAACGCTTCACATTTACTTTAAAGGAATTTTTATATATGTAATAATTTTAGATATTTAACAATCTGATTTTACTCTGTAACATTTTTTAAATTGTTGACAGTAGAGTCTGAATAAACGCGTTTACATAATTTTGTTTATCGAAATGAAAAATTGACTTGTATGACGATAAATAGAGAACCGCATATGTTTTTCGATTGTCTGCTTCGTTTGCGTTTCCTTTCACAATTTCTTTGTCATTTACTTTTCTAAAATTATATCGTTTTCGAAATTTTTTTATTCCCTATTCTTAAGCATGATGTAACATAAAGTAAAAAGTATACCATGTACATCAATGTAGATTTGAAAATTAATGCACCTATAAATCCGTATTATCGTTTTAATTTTACACAAATTAACAACAAACATAACGAATTCATTTTTTTTCTTGATGGATTAGACGTTTTTCAAACTCATAAAAAATATATGGTAAATTATTAATCATCTTTCGTAACAATGATCAGACCATAATCAGGGCATTAATAATTATTCTTATCATGTCTTCACTAACACGGCTTTGTATTATTTTTTTACATCACCACTGTGTACGTTTTTACATAATGAACAAGTTTAGTAGAAGTCAGTGCGAAATGTAATTTAAAATGGCAAATACAACCCAGTGGCTCACGAATGTTGAAGGATGAGAGAAAGTATAGCACTACATATTAAATTCGTTATCAACGCATGCGAGAAATCCGCCAAACTCGTACATCAACCTGACCATTATTAAGAAGTCAATGTACATTGAAACAAACTCGTCTATCAACTTGCTTTGGCATTTTTGGTTGCACAATTCTATGAGGCCAATTTAACTTTAAAAGTTAATCTTGCAAATGTATTTGACATTTTCGTTATCCAGTAATTTATGAACTTTTTTCAGTAATTCATGAACAAATAAATGAAATAAAATTGAAAAACAAAAATCATATTTGTATCTTGGTACTACGAAAAGTGAATATTTTCTGAAATTGTCGCATAATGGAATCGCTGGATATTATCTGAGTAAAGTCCGGCTTAACTGACCGTTACCTGTCGGTAAACTACTTTCACGTGTATAAGATACTAGATGATCGCCGGCACTTACGTAAATCTGATTCGACCGAGACTGTTATTCGTTCGGCTATGCCTCTGTATTGGTTTTTATTTTTTTGATTTCTGGTATAGTCAAAAGTGTCGCCTTTGCACGTTTGACAAATGCTATACAATTGCAGGCAAGGTGCAGAACGATGAAATTCAATCGAACGGAAAGTGCAAGTGAATGGCAATTATTCAAGTTTTATGATGACCATTTTGTAGCTGATTTGAGTTGAGGCTTGCACATGACAGCGGTTGAGTTATAAACGTAATCCGTACTAATTTGCGTGATTATCGATAATTATACAGCGATCAGGAAACAATGTAGAAAATGAAACAAGTGGAAAAGGCGTTTTTTGTCGGAAGCAAGTTTAAGCGTGTCGATTAGTCCAATCTTTTTCGTTGATCAACTTAAATGTTCAATATGTGTCAATTTTAATTATAGTTACCTAACATTTGGATGAAAGTTTATCTATTATGCATAAAAATAATTGATTAAAAAACGAAATAAATTTTTTTTTTGCTTACTCGAAAACAAATTATATCTGGGTTAAAAAATGTAGAAAAAAAAATTTATAACTTGATTGCATGTTAATAACTTTCACGAAGAAACGTTGTTTGGTTCACGAGATCGATTCACATATGAAAACATTGACACGTATATAGGAAAATTGTGATGCGAGAAAAATACGAGTAATGATAGGAGCTCTTTTCTAACGTGAACAATAAAAGAAATAGAAATTTGTATCGGACAAAAATCGTTACTGCTAGTCATGAACTTTTTATAATACAATACTTTCTACCAATAATTTCAGTGCGACTAAATGAGAAATCAGTAGACTAATATAGTTATTACATGTCTCCTAAAACAATGGATGTATCACTTATTATATTAATATAGATTGCTTATGTAAGATTTGTGTCTATCACTTATTAGAAGCACATACTCCTTTCAACTGAACAGATAGTAAAGCTTGTATCTAAGGAATAAATTGATTTATTTTAACATCAGATATGTTTTGATACCAACTGATTGAAATCAATTACAATAATAAACACAAATAAAATTTTAGTCAAAGTTTTTAAGTTTTAGCAAAAAATAGTCATTTCAATTTGATTCATGTATAAACGAAAAAGAAAATTGGAATTAAAAATGTTGATTCAACATTTTTATTTTTGATATAATAATTTTTGAAAAATGTTTAAAAATGTGCAATATTTTTAAATTGTGTGTTTTTTTAACAAATATAATACATTTTAATTTTTGATTTTCAAATATAATTAATACATTTTAATTTTTTAGGATGGTGGTGTGGAAGGTTTGGAGAGGTGCGACGACGTTACTGTTGCTACTTTTGGTTTGCGTAGTGGTCAGCGCTCTTCGTGATTCGGCCCAGGTAAAAATCGTCAAACTAATACATTAAATTAATATTCATCAACATTGGCGTGCAATTATCAAACGCAATAAATTTTATATTAGCATTTGCACATTTCGTTCGGTAACTTTGGATTTCACTATAGACAGAATGTAGAATTTGTGTGAACCACGCCTAGATTCATGTTGAATTCTTAATAAATTGTCAACGTAAAAATACACAAACTGAAACTAGAGATATATAATTATTAACGGCTTTAATCTCGTATAATTATAATGCCAGGTACGAACTTGCGAGACAAAAGTAACACGCGATTCGATTCGAATGATATATACCAAGAAACAAAAACACCAGGAAAACCTAATTGTAACTTTAGTTTCACAGGGGAAGTATTGCATAATAATGACAAAATTTTGAAAATTACAAATCAAATTTTAAAGTTAGATAATTTTCTACATGATTTTGAAGAAAGTCAAAACTTTTTTTATCAAACTACAGTTTAGAAATGGTGAAAAATTAAAAATCTGTCACAGACTTTTAAGTTCAGCCAACTTATCAGTTTAACTACTGTGAGCAATGTTGAAAATTTAACACGCGCAGACTCTCTCTAATAAGATTAGAAAATTGTAATCGCTGCGTTGCGGATACAAAAATCTCTCTTTTGTATACCTTTGCAAGCTGCAACTGGATCGATTAATTAATACTTGCTAAGAATATTTGCCGATAAATGTGTATCACTTTAAATGCAATTATAAAACCATATTGCAAAATACACTCACGCATTTACGTTGAAATATATAAGAATGACACTTATTACTGTTCCCTTGCTTTGAATCAGTTTTTTTTGTATAATTAATGTTCATGTGATTGTAAAATGTTTCACCTAGTTTATCTTTTTTTGATTTTTTTATTATAATAAATTTCATTGAATAAATTAATCGAAACTGTGCAATAAATGATTTTAAATTATTATAAACATTTTGACTTTTGGCTCAGACTACTTTTTCATTCATCATGAATTATATTGTTTTAATATAGCATCCTGTTTTCGTTACATTTCATTGAGATAGATTAATATTTCATCCTCCAGTCATTCAAGTGATAACTATCAGTTTAATAATTTACATCTGTCGTGATCAGTAACCAGCTTATATTACCACGATCAATGTCCTAGAAAGTATCTACTACTCAATGCACTTTGTTCCGAACAAGGACATCAAAGTATGTTTATACGTTACTCTGACATAAAACGTTTATACGTTACGTGCGTGACATTAATTAAAACTTTTTTTTTTCTTATATATCCCTGTTTCAATTTTTTATTTCGAAATTTCTTATTTACTAAAATATTGATATAATTTTCAGTTTGATTTCATTCATTATTATTCATCGATAATACAACATTTGTACTTAAATGCATTTTTTTGGATTGACCGAAAATTCAGCTATCGTTGGCAGAGGTTTCCCTTTTTTATAGTTATTCAGTGATGGACAGGCTTGTTTATCTTTGCTGAAAAAGATTTAATTTTTTACAAAAAATTTCTCTTTCGACCTTTCTAAATTTAAATTAACCCAATAATTTTAGTAGGAATATATATTAAAGTGAATGAATTCACGAAAGTGCTTCAAATATATGCCACCATTTACAAAAATTTTATTGTGAAAACAGATACATATAATTATTTGATTTGTCAAGTTTTGAATCAAGCCTTAAATATTTTATATCAAAACAAAAAAAAAAAAAGGAAAAATGGAAACATTTTTGAAACATAGTTGCAACGAAATTATACGCACAATGAATTTCAGTGTTTCTTGTAAAGGCGTGATGTCGAAAAGATATAAATCTTTGCAGAATAGATTCGCAACTTTCAATTTCACAATAATAAAATTTCCATCGGATTAAAGGAGCAGTATTAACGAACTGCATCAAATTGTTCCTGATATTTGTCTGCACAAGAAAAAAAACAAGGACATGCTGTAAATAGATGACTAAGCACTTCATATCAAAGATGCAGATGAATTTTTCAATAAACAAAATATTCTGATGCTTGTAATGTAAACCGGCGACAAAAAAGAAGAATTGTATAATCGTATAATTACTAATTAGAATGATCGTTTGTATAATATGTTGCAAATATTTCATAACATCAATTATAGTTGGTAATTATGTTGATTGAAAAAAGCAATGTCTGGTAGGTTTAATTTTTAAATATTTCTCGGACAAATCGCAAATGCAATGTCTGTCCATTCAAGTTCGTGCGATCTTGTAATTTTTTTTTGTAACCGCTGACAACTAATCATGGAAGAGCTAATAAAAAAACGAACAAGGAACTTTCAGTTGAGTACTTTCGATCGATCATATTATCGAACATATAATTCATTATAATAGAGTCCTCTTCCTTGCAGAACTCTCTCTTGACGATCACATATATTTAAAAACAGACTTGTATACTTTATTTGTGGGTTGCGTGTCTATCCCCGTGACCATTTGACGTATCGTCCATCATGGCAAACGTCATGTTATATTGCCAAGGCAAATGATGTTTTTACAAAAACAATTTTTCGAAACCAAAAAGTTGGTGACTCTAAATTGTCATTTTTCTAATATTTTCAAGTATTACTGCAAATAATTACACAAGTTGAGTGGTATATCTTTCAATAAAAAGCGACAAGAATTTTGGTACGCGGGAGGCTGAAATTGTGAGTGCAAAAAATATTAAAAAATGTTTGTTCAAGTGTTGTTACGCTCGGGCGCACAGTCTTGAACTTAATCGCCTCCAAGAAATCTATGTAATGTATCGCATGAGGAATATTAACTCGTTTACTTTTCTAAATTTTATACCATTGACCGTTCCGCATTGCATCACTGAAGATATCGTTCACTACAGTTAAAAATCGTAAATGTTGATTCAATTCGTCAACATGTAGTTAAAAGATTTTACCCAAAACATTCAATTGAAATAATTTTGAATTTGTCTACTGAAAAATGCTGTTTATTCGTTAGAATAAATAAATTAGGAGAAAATGTCCTATTTTGATATGTATTGAAATTATCTATATCTAACAGTGTAATGAAATTAATCAATTAGCATCTGCGTAGTTTCGTTGATATCAAATCAAAGCTTGCATAAAAAATGTTTCGTCATGTGCATACATCATTTGTGAGAGGTAAATTGTTGTACCGTGCAATATCTTGATGGACATTTTAATGAAAAAATGTAGATGAGATTGTTGAAAGTACCATTGAATTTTGGTCAAAGTTCAGTTTTTGTTTAACTCGTTGCAACAAAACGAGTTTCTTCCTTGAAAACAAGAACGTCAGGAATATGATTATTAACCCAGATAAATCATAGGTTTTTTTTTTGTTACCTCCCATTGGATTATGTAATTATCATCTTTTTGTATATGAGTTTTAATTATGGTATTCAACATTCAATCTGTTATTTTCACTTGGAGAAATTATAAGAGAGGCAGAAGTGGGAACTTTTTATTTTTGATTTGACTGGAACTACAAATCGAGATTATTTAGAACGTGACGATAACGATTTGCATTGATAAAGTTACATATTATTTTTATATTTTGTGTTATTGGTTGCAAATGCAAATGACAAACTCTTGCTTTGCAACTTTGTTTAGGGACAAAAACATTCAACGTTCTTTCAGTGTTGTCGTAAGAAATTTTGCATCTTATATAATTATTAATCTTATACAATTTATAACTGATATATCTATTATAATAATGTGATGAGATTAAACTTGTTTTGAAAAATTAAGAGAGATTTAAAGTTAAAGAATTCTGGATAAATGGAAAATACAAAAAGAGCAAAAATTGGAAGTAACAATTAATATACACCATTAACCATAAATATATATGTATTTATCAGTCTTCGTACAGAGAAATGTGTAAATTTCACCCCAAGCCTTGAGTTGTAACTAGTCAGGCGATACAAAAGTTTGAAGAAAGTTGAAACTAGCTTAGATCTGTGAATTACCGCGACAAAATAGGCGTTGAAACAATGATATTGCCCGTTAATGATTACATAATTTTTTTTTTCGTTAATCATTTAAACTTCCGCAGGAAAGAAAAAATATTCATTTGTGTTCAGCAGGATGCCTATAGGACTCAACATAAACCATGATCGGTTTATGATATAATATTTTCTTTTTTGCGAAAGTTTAAATAAATCACGAAAAAAAAAAAATATGTTTATATTTTCGTATACATTTAAGAATTTACATCGAGAATGATTTATTACAAAATTTGATGTTCTCAAGTAGTTATTACGATATAAATTGATTTGTTCCAATAAATAATCAGATGATTTTTTGAATATACGATTTTCGTCAAGACACGCATTTCCGAGTTTGACTTGATCTCCGATCTAGAAAGTGAACGTTTGGGGGAATTAAGAGATTGGAATTGTACCTGAAGGTGATCGAGATTTTGAGAAAGTAACCCTGCGATCCAATTTATATGACCATTTTTCTTTGCTTTTTATTGTGCCTTTGTGATAGATCTATAACATATTTACACTTAATTGATATATTTTTGTCCGTCTATGATTATGTCCGTTCTTGATTGCAAAAGGAATAGATAAAGTGTAAGAGAAATACCGTATTTGATTCGGTGTATTATTAACGGATAAAAAGATTGATTTGAGAGCTTTGAAAAATATATAAATTACATGAAAAAGAAAACAGGTTTCGTTGGTACTACAGGCGACTTTAAAAATTATTTGATCGGATAAAGGAATCGGTACATAATAACACTGAGTCCGAAAATACAGTATGAGAATCATTTTTTGTGCAAATTTTTAGCTTACAACAGAAGTTTGCGATTAATTTGTATTTCGAAAGTGTAATTGTTCGACCTCCAAGATTGGTGTAACTTCGCGAGGCTTTTGTGAAAGGACCGCTTATACATACGTTACATTTTTTTTGCAGAACAAGTTGACCACGCCCTCGCTCTCGACTGAATTTTCAGGTCACTCTTACCTACTTTTATTAGCGCATCCGATTAAATGTTGCAAATGAAAAATTCATAGTTGACATGAAAATTTTTATTATTCTGTTATAAGGACATTCATACACTTGAGAACAATTAAATTTTGGAACACACATCAATCAATACAGAAAACATACGTAGTAGAAAGAGGGGGGGGGGGGAGCACTATTTAAATTTCTGATAAAATGTCAAGTTTTCTGGAATGAAATACTTGCACTGGTCATTGAAGCAATGCAAATTATTTGCAAATTTGCAAGAAAGATGGGCTGACCGACAATAAGAGAAATCAAAATAAGAAACGAATATAATTGGTTTTGCCATGCATATACATTCACGGAAGAAAAGTGAAGTTAATAAGATTTAATTTGATGACAGTGCATTAATCCATCAAAAGTTGTTTTGCTATTCATGATAAAATTAAATTTTAACCAATATTAATCATCCAATATGACGTTTCATTTAAACATTTGTCATTTATACATTATGTCGTGATGTGAAATTATAATTATTTTACTGATTACGCAATAATTATTTGTCTTATTGGCTAAACTATTCCTTGAGAACTCATAGGTCGCATAATTTTATATTGATACTATTTTTATAAAAGATATTTTAAACAGAAATTGAAAAAAAAAAAATTATATTAATTTGAAACAACGAAATTAACATTGAATTTCTAAAATGTTGTTGACGGTCATATGTAAGTTTCAGTTAACTGGATTAGCATTTAAATATTCAAAACAACAAAACTCAAATTTCATTATACTGTCCATTGAGCTGCATTAAATGTTGATTGTGCATACGGTACTTTGGTGTTTGGTTTCGGTCACATGGCCGACTAATACTCACTTTTACTTTCAACGACGTAATTTAAAATACAGTCTAGTCCTGAAAGCGGATAACATTCGAATGACTTAACCAATTGCTCGACCACGATAAAAAATTCACACTTCTGTATTCTGCTAACTGTTTTCAAATTAGTTAGATTTTGATAGACAAATGAAAGTGAACATATTCATATCCAAGACCGTAGAAAACGTAAATGATTATTTATATATATATATTCTGGATCTTTTTTAGTTGAATCAAAATTTTTGTCATATATATTTTCGAGATATCCGGACATCAAAACCTCAGGATCAGAAAACAAAGACGGTTAAAATAAAAAAAAAACTGATAGACAAAATAACTGAAACCAAAATAACTGTCGACATATAAATCAATATTAATTCAAAAAATCGTGAACAATTTATAACAAAAATCAAATGCTAGTTGACAACGTGACGGATCAAAGGTGATCTCATGATGAACTTTTTTTGCAATAATAATTGTATTAAAGTATTTTATTCTAAATGTGTCTCTTTTCATAAAATTGTAAATTTATGTATAACATGTTCATTGCAGTATTTGAAACAATTTTGTTTTTCAAACGTTGTTTACTCAGTTCTTAAACCTATATATTTTTTAGTTTGCTCTTTTTAAATTTGATGTTAACAATTTGTTTGTGTAAAGATTAATTTTCTGAATTAAAAATTTTGTTTAACACTTTTCTAAGAAATAATAATTTTTTTTAATTACCCAATCAATTTTTGATGTTCTGACCTTAAAATTAATACGTATGAGTGAAAAAAATTTTTCAAAGGAGTAATAACGTATCAGTTTTTTAAAAATATTTTCATAATAACGAGACGAAAACGCAAATTGAAGCAGCATATATTATTCGCTGTGCGAAAATATAAAATAATCTAAAACAAGAATTCAATTCGATCCGATGAATATTAAAAGGGATTCAAAATTTACTTCTACCTCCTCTTAATTGGAATAATATATGGAAATAAGCCACTCTCCTTTATATATTTATGTATAATGCAATATAAAGAATTTCAATGGTTAGATGACTTTCAAATCAACATTGTAGACACGTTATATGCCAGAATTTTTCACGAATATATTTACTGAAGTACTTTTAATTTTCCAAACGGAGCATACCAAAACGCTGGTTGAGTAAGAACTCTAGAAATCTATCAGCAAAAATGATACTTAACTAATTTATAATTTGTTTTGCTAGAATTGAAGCATATGGCTTAAAATGCATTATTTATTCATTAGTTGAAAACCACAGCTAATTATTTTTCTCGCCGTACAGCGAATTTATATAAATATGTTGAGCTGTTCAGTTGTTTATTTCATTATTTATTTATTTTTTTTTTTTCATTTGCAATGAATATATTATCAATTCGATACTAATTATAATTAGGCAGTGTTGCGACGATAGTTTTATTTTATTCAAATAGCTCAAAAATAATTCATTTTATTATAATACGTTATTGTTCCGTGGCTTTTGAGTGAAAAAAATAGTTTCAATTATTTCCGTCGTAATTGATAATATGCTACTAATACAGAGGTTCTCGTCTTAAAGTTACATTTCCATCAAAATTGAATTAATTGATTTGGTTAACCTGGTGATTTTTACTTTCATAGTATCTAGATTAAACTTCGTTACCAAATTTTTTTCTTTTCTGATATATCAATGCAGAAGCTGGGTGGATTAATTTATTAATTAAATTATTTATAATGTAAATGTAATGTAATTTAATGAATTAATTTTGTTTAATTAGTTTTCGAATAATTAATAAAAATACAAATTAGCAAGAGGTAAACGTACCTATTGCGGTTATAATGTTCCTATTTGTGTTAAGTTTGATTAAATTTGTTTTCACTTTATATTCAAAACTGAGAGTTATACAAAGCATTTATATAAAATAATTGCTCATTTAACTCTTCATTCATTTGCATTTTGAATAGTTCAAAATTCACGAATCAACAAATTGTATCAATGTTTAATTAAATCTACCTCAAATTGGTACCTTTAACTCACACTGGTAGTTTACTTTATTAGCCAAATATGAATAAAAAGTTGAATAAATTTCGAACCAATTATTAAATGTTTTCGTTTTAATCTTTTGTTTCAGCGATTGGATGAAAAACCGCAGGCATCACTGGTAACAAGCAAATTCAAACCCAAAACTGCATCTAGACAAACAACAACCACTACTGAATCCTCTTTCACGGCAAAGTCTTCTCGGCGGTACGGAAGACCGAGATCCGATAGTTTTGATAAAGAATTAATAAATAATAGTTCAAAAAATGTCAAACGTGCCAGGAATAATAGTGATCAAGAAAAAAACATAAAAACAACCGAAAAAAGTACAGAGCGGAGATTTTCATCAAGTTATTCAAGCCGAAACAAAAAAACGACGAAAAATGATCCTAATAGAACATACCAGTCATCAGAAAAACCTGCTACTACGTTAGGATCTGGTGAATTCAGGTCACGAAATGGTAGAAAAATTCAGAGCACATTATCACCAAGGCAGCTTAAAAGCGCAATCTCCCACTCAAAACAGTTCAGTGTAAAAGAAAGTAACAACAATGAAACTATTCCGTCTAGTCCAAGAAGGATTTTCAAAAAAACGGAGATTAAAAATGTAGAATCTGATAGTGAAACTTCAACAGAAGCTTATAAACGGCCTTCGGGAAGATCAAGAACAATATCTAGAAGAATCGATACAGATGAATCTGAGAGTGTACGAGTAGACACCGTGGAATCATCAATTCTTTCTTACGACGTTACGGAATTTCCCACCGAATCGTATGGAGAAGCAGATTATGCAAAATTTAATTTTAGAAAAGAAACACCAACTGAAAATGTCAAGAGCGATGAAAAAAAAACATCAACAATTGATCGAAGACATCACGGAGAAACAAGTAGAAAATCTTCTGTTGGTAGGTCTCGTTCCGTAGATAGAAAAGTAACGACAGAGGCGACACAAACTGAACACAGAAGAAGATCTGCACGGTCTCGAAATGGATCATCTAGATCATCCAGACCCACAACTGAAAGCATTGAACAGTCGACTGAAACTTTAAGTCTAAAAAGGCGCTCCGAAAGACGAAGTAAAGTCACTTCCAAACCAGAAGAAATAAAAGGCAGAAAAAATAATTCTCGATCGCTTGAGGTGAATCAAAGGAGAAGAAGTAAAGGAAGATCTGGAAATTACGAAGAACCTAAATTGACAACAACGTCAAACGAAGATTTGATATCACCAACAACATCGAGTGAGGCCTTGGTCACATTAACTACACTGACGCAGAGTTCGCAGATTCCAATGACCTTGAAAAGTGGGAGAAAAGAAAGTGACGGAAGTGCAAGAAACCGTGATAGATCAAACGGTGAAAGGCGGAGACCCGCGAAGGAAGACTTCTTCAACCATGGCTTGGGGTTTAGGGGACGGAGACCAACAGATTCACCTTCGGTAGAATCGAATGTCACTGCGTCTCCCATAACAACCTCTACAACGACAACAACAAGAACTGTGCAACAAGGAAGTAGAGGAAATCCAGGTTGGACCTTGAAAAGAAGGCCGGGCTACTCAAACGAAGGTTCTTCTGAATTGGATGGCACAATCCTATCTACGACTACTACTACTGAAAGATCAAACAAAAGGGGCAATTCGAGAAGTAAAGAAGACAGTAACGATAACCGGACAACAATGGTGAAAAATGGAAGACGAGGTAATACAAATTTTGCAAAAGGACCCAATAAAAACTACGATGAACTTCAAGATGATGATAATTACCCAGCTAATTTCAAAGCTAGATTATCACAATTGGTGAGTTCAGTTTAAATATGGTGTAATCAAAACAATTTTTTCAATTCAATAATCCTTCATTTTTAATCTAAATAAAATCCAATGATATTAAGAAAACATTCATGCGTTTTTATTTATCGATTTATTCATTTTGATAAAGACTCATACGTGTGCCAATTAATTATTTATCATAATTGTTGTGAACAAGCTTTTAAATTTTGCATTTCTTTTCTACTTTTATATCATCCTTCTCCTTCAATTGCATGCATGATTATATTTAACATGACATATACTTACAGAAAAATGCCAAAGGGGCTTTACCCACCCCCAGGACTTCAGTGGAGGTAAACCCTTAAAAACGTACAAAACCGTTTATTGCATTTGTAATGTTCATTATCCAGCATTATTTAATTGTTCATTTATTGTTGATAAGGAATTTCAATGTCAATCAATCATGCATCTTCTTCTTTTTATGCATTATTGCATAAAACGAATTTTATATTTTTCTACTTTAAACATATAAGTTGAATCATTATGAAAATTGTATTCATTTTATAATATTATAATTGTGTATTAACTGTAATTTGAAATGAAAATGGATAATTGTAACATCTTTTACATATTACTTTCTTATCTAATCGCTGATAATGAATGATGTCTTAAATTTCCTGTTCTTCATAATTTTTAAGTTACACTCTACCGTTCAACTCGATTTCTGAATTAACTAAAACCAAACCTTCTAATTAAACGTTTATACACAATCTAACTTTAATTACAAATATCTAATTTCTTACTCTTTTTTACTAACTCTTAATTCATCTTTTTTTTTTTTTTTTTTTTTTTTTTTTTTTTTTTTTTTTTTTTTTTTTTTTTTTTTTTTTTTTTTTTTTTTTTTTTTTTTTTCTTTTTTTTTTTTTCTCTATGTATGGACAGATAATCACATGAGTGCAATTCTCTCTCATGTAATGAGATTATTTGCGTCTTATCATTACTCTTACTAAATTCGTCTGAATTTTTTAACACAACATATCTTGAGGTGACATAAGGGTGCTTAGGTCGCATCTAGTCGCAATTTATCGTGATAATCTTCGATATTCTTACTAATGAAACTTCTACCGTTTGCCTGTCAGTAGAAATATCTTGAAATTATATTCAAGATTAGTTACAAATCTATCCATTCAAATAACTTTGCAGGACCGAAAGAAAATATCAGCTTTGTTTGCTGCACGATCACGAATGAAATTGGAAAACGCCCAAAAATTAATTAAACCAGAGCTAGTGATTGAAGATCAAGATGGAACAACTTCTTCAGATGCATTAACTGTTATTCCAGATTCAGAAGTTAAAGCAACGAGAAAAATTGAAAAATTTTCAGATAATATTCACCGATATTCGAATGAATCAACAAGAAGAAATGAACCAAAATCAAAATTAATAAACCGGAATTCAACCAAGCTATTTAAATCAAGAAAACAACATGAAGTTGAAGAACCCACAACAGAGGGTAAACGAACTAAGGATTCGAAACAGAGATATCGCAGTTATTTACGATCAAATGATGAGGAAAACGATGTACAAACGAGTTCAACAAAAAGTCCACCAAAAATATCGAGATTACTTCATCGTAAACATTCAACATCTGATGTTGCAAAATTTTTAAGTCGAAACTCAAGTAAAAGACAATTTTCTACTACCGAAGCACCAAAAACAAAGATATCAGTCATGCGTGGAAAAATCACTGAAAGCACATCAAGAATCACTGTAGTGCCAAAAAAATTGTTTGAAAAACTTTCTGAAGAACCGTCATCATCCGACAGAACACCCTGTGATGACTCGACAGAAGAATCTACTTTTTATGATGATCTCGTGAAAACAGCAACTGAAGTTTCATCCACCGCTAAAACAATGAAATTCGAATCACCTTTAGACCGCACTTCGGAACGAAAAAAAGAAAGTAACTCGAATGCTCCCATATCTATTGGAACGTACATCACTTCTCATCAAATACCTGTAACGTCATTAAAAACAGATAATGATTCTAGTATAAAATCATTTGATGTAAATAATTCAAGTACATCAGAATTCTTGAATAACACTGCGAATGAAATTCTTAACTCAAATGTGAATCTGACTAAGCCAAATTATGAGAAGAGAGAATTTTTTTATCCAATATTCACACCAAACGTGCAAATAGAAAAAAGACCAAGAACTGCAACTTATCGTCGGCATTCAGAACTGCCGGATAAACTTTTTCAACCATCTGTAATTCAATCAGTTGTAATAACTCCAAAATCCTTGGCTCCGACAAGTGAGAGTCAGGTACTATCGCAGTCGTTAACAAAGAACCCTGCAAACAGCGTGAAAGTAACAGGTAATACCGAATCCAATGTTGGTATATCAGAGAACAGCAATGGCAAAAGTGGCACCAGTAATATATTTAATCCTGCAAGAAGCGCTCTCTTGGCTAGTGGAAACAGTACTTTGATAGAACAAATTCGCGGCACTGTGGCGCCGCTTTTAAATTCTCTTGGAACCAAAAGTCCAGTTTTCTCTGGAGTTTCTAAAACTATTAATGGGGTATGTTAATATCATGTATAAGTAAAAAATAATTGTTTGGCTATTATTGTGATCTGAAAATAATCATCGATTATTTTCAGAATTCCGTAGGACGCATCACACCAACAGCAGGTTCGCCTAGATTTACAGCTAGATATAGTGGAGCTGAAGTGTTTGTTCGTAAACCTACGTTTCAAGCAACAACTCCTGCTATTACAAGCTCATCGAAACTGTTCACTCCTGCAGAGGTATGTTTTAAAAATTTACTATGAAATCTTGTAAATAAAAAAAAAAATTATTCATCATCACCAAATTTAAAAACTTATGCAAAGTAATGCATAAAACGTATATTAACATCGAATGGTGTGAAGATACTAAACTAGCAAAAAACAATCCGATGACTACCTATTTTTTCTGCATTTCAAACATAGTTTCGCGCTTGTAGAGTATTTTGTGGTATACTTTTTAGAAGACTGTAAATATTAATCATAACAAAAAAAAACTTAATTGGAATTAAAATAGGCATACAAATTGCTTCATATGGAATAGTGTGATATTAACGCTTACGTCAGAACGCCAAAGATATGTTTAAAAAAAAAATTATAATTAATTTGGCATAAGAAATTTCACTATCTCGTGACGTGTTCTACAATTTTAAAAATCACAAAATCATTGGCATATAATATTAATCATTATTTAATTCATTTATTATAATGATCATTATTTTTTTTCTGAAATCTATTCACAACAGCGTTATAACTTGGTTAATAAATCGCAATGGTTGTTCTGGCAACCTATATATTAAATATAAATTAGTGAATGAATATATTTATATATATTAGACAAAATGATGTGCGTTATATAATTTTCTCAATTATTATAACTAGGACAATGTAAGATGTAAACCGTCATTATGAAAATGAAAGACAATTTTTGATAATACGTTAAAAGTTCGCAACAATACTCTCACGCTAAATGTATAAATAAAAAATAAAAAATAATTGTTTAAAATCACACTTTAAAGTTTAAAAATTGTTTATTCGATTCATTAATTATTTAATTTACTAACTAACTGTACATACTTTCATTAGGAAAAATTGCACATCGAATTAATATTGATAAAGTATTTAATATATTATTATACATGTTGTTCCCATTCAAGATTACCGTAAGAGATTAATTGTTTGTTTTATTATTATTATGTTGAAAAATGTTAAAGAACCGAGTGAACTATCTTCCCTCGTGTAACGTCATTTAAACACTGCCTGTATGGATAACCTTAAGAACGAGTTTCTTGCTCGCCAATGTCCTGCATATATGTATATATATGCTTCTGCGCGTAAATCCCATTGATTCGAGATTACTTCGTATTTTTTTTCACATGGGTCAAGGATTGATCAAAAGATCGTGTATTTTTTATACTGTTAAGCGTACAGGCAAGGAGTAAAGTTGATTCTGTAAAAAAAAAAAAAAAAACAATAGATGGTTACCCTATATAAGTTATTACACAACTGATTGCATTACATGTCTATACTTTGTATAGACGTATAATATTATGTATAGCACCGGGCACATTCTAATTCTGTTTTCAGAATTCCTTGCCAGTCGATATATCAAGCCCTGGTGAACCGAAGGTCCTGACCTTTTATCATGCAGTGGAGACGGCTGGCATCGTCAACAGACAGACAAATATTGTTCGTGCAAAAGTGAACAGAATAACTGATCCCAACGCCACAAACTACCCAAATGACGTTACAATTGTTGCGAAGGTAGAACCAATCCCTCCGATATCGACTAGTATTAATTTTGCCGCAAATGCGCCTGCAAGCGTCGGCACCATTACTACATCCTCGACGACTGAATCGACATTAGTTCCTACTGCGGATCAACCTGAAACGTCTACAGAAATTGCTGCGTCTTTAACCACTGATAACATATCTGATCCCAATGTATTAGAAGATACCACCTCCAACACTACTCCAGTTACAAATGACTCAGATGCTTTCAATCTTATTGGTAAAATTTCAAACTTATCATCTAATCAAAGCGATGATACACAAATTGGAATTGACACCAGTGCATTGAGTACTACTACCTCCAAATTAGTTACCGAATCGAACGAAGAGATAATTTCTAGTACTATTGAAAGTTCAACAGTTATAAGTGAGAATGTGAGTGATAATGGTGTTGATGATATTACAAACCTTTCTATAAGTTCTGAGGAAGTGACTACAGCTAACACAGTTCAAACTGAAATGGTTACTGGTTCAATAGTTTATGTAAATGACCCATTAACAACTGAAGAGGTTACTGGTTCAATAGTTTATGTAAATGGCCCATTAACAACTGAAGAGGTTACTGGTTCAATAGTTTATGTAAATGACCCAATAACAATGAGCACTTTGAATGAATCAGAACTCACAACTGAGGCAACGATAAACTATTCAACTGAAACGTCAGAGTCCTTATTTTCTGTTAATGATACAAACTTTTTGGATCTTAATAACACTTTTGCTAGTGGTAACGTGAGTCAAGAAGACTCTATCACTCAACAAGTTGTTAATGACGAAGTTGAAACAACCACTTCGAATTTGGCTTCGCAAATAATATATGAAATTTTAACACAATACCGTGGACCGACTGTTGTAAACTTGCTCAAAGAAATAACCGATGTCAATAATGAAACACGTTTGCTTGTTTCATCGACTCCCGCAAGTTCTGAAACAACAACTCAAAATTTCGGAATTCTTGATGACAATGTCGAAGCAACAACTTCAGTGCCTGAATCCTCTACAGTGGCAATTGAAACTACGGGAGTAACTTCAGCAAATACAGTTGCACCTAGTTTCTCCGAGAGATCAGTAATTGATTCGTCGATCACTCAAACAGCACAACCGTCAACAATTGATCCATTAACTGCTACATCAACTTATGCACCGGATACAGATACCGAGGCATTGATCAATCGTTTAATGAAATTAGCCGCTCGAATATTCCCAGAAACTTTAAATATCATGCAAACGTTACCATCCGAAAATGAAACCCAGAGCCCTACATCTAATAATAGAGATTTACAAGCCATTAGTGAAATGAATAAAAGTAATTCAGCACAAATCATGGATGATAATTTGAACGAAAATGTAACAACCACACTCCTCACTACAGAAACAACAACTCAAATTCCTGATACAACAATATTAAGCAATAGTTATACAGATAGTAATGTAGCTCCAACGTCGACAACTAACTCTAACCTAGATAATACATTTTCCCAAACAACTGTAAATGAAACAACCGATAGTCCACTTACTACTATCCCTTTCCAGGTAACGACGCCAGCAACCGCCCAAACGACGGCAGGTATGGAAACACAAACTGATCAAACAACATTCCCAAATCCTTCAACTACAACTTCCATCCCTTCAACTACAACTCCCATCCTTTCAACTACCTCAGCTCCTGAATCTGTGGATGATAATCTGATTATTGTCGACATTTCAACAAGTACTGTACCACCACCGATACAAACGACTGAACAAATCAATGTTACCACTACAACCGTTACTCCGTCCTCAACGTTGACCAACAATTTATCGACCCAATACCTTGGTCGATTTGGTGGAGTCCGGATGACGCCTGCACCAAAGTTTAGTTCCAGTTCGAGTACTACAGCTCCATTGCGTGACTATTTAGTTTATGGAATTTACCCTAATAATACTATTGTACGGAAACGTCCAGAGGACAATTTGATCGATGCAAGAAACGTTGACAGTCCTTACGTCATCTTTGGCATTTATCCAGATGGAAAATTAGTGAGAAAATTTCCGAACGGAACGGTAATTCCGGATCCACCTGAAAATCCAGTTGAAATTGTATTCACGCTTACCACAAGCACTACTACTAACCGTCCAAGACCTATGTTATTTGATAACAGAGGTCAAGGTAACCAAGTCATCCCTAATCCAACTGGGGTGTTAAATATCCGCAAACCCACAGTGGGCCTGGACATTAGAGGTGATCTTTTCAGTTCTAATGACAATGATGTTGGACTTAGCAGTAATATAATTGGACCTTCTGGATCTACCAGTCTCGATAGTATGACTGTTGGTAGCTCTGCTAGCACAGTTAGCACCTTGCAAAAAATGGTACTAAGTTCCATAAATCCCTAAAAGAAGTTGTTTTTTTTTCAACCTTAAAAATTATTAATTATTAAACAAATAATCGATGTTACGAATTGTTTGATTTATTTCCCAATGGTTACAATAGCTGTTGTTTAGACGACTCAATCAGATTTAAGAATCGGTGCACGGAGATTAAATTTTCAATTAAAAATATTTATGTAAATATTTGAATTATTTGATTATGATTATTTGACGAAGCACGTATATATTTATTTGAGTTCAAATTGTCTAAATGTTTACATATAATTTACATATAAGATAATACATAGATCGTGCAATTACATTTACGATCTTATACTATCCTATGCGTCAAGAAAGGGAACTATATTTAACCCCTTAATCCCTATCTCTAATAACTTTTTTCAACGTTTTTCAACTGTTCTGTCTGTTATAGGTTGTCTTAAACTGACGTATCTGTTTTTTGACAAAGATTATAAGAACTCAAGTTCAATATAATATCTTATCGTCCCGAATCATTTTTCATAATATTCAAATATTGCAAAATTTGGAAAAAAAAGTTATTCATACTTTAAAAGTTAGCATTTGATATAGATTATATTTTTCTAAGACCAGATACACCAGTTTAAGAAAACCGATAACAGATATGACAGTTAAAAAACATTGAAAAAGGTTAAGTCACACTAGCTAGGGGTGTCGAATTGATGGTCTCAACTATTTTAAACTTTAGATGGTCTTTGTTCTGAAAAGTCGAATGAAGTAATCTTTAAATTTGGACTGAAAAAATTCCATGCACTACTAGACTGCAATTCTAGCACAACTAGACAGTAATTCACGTGAAACTTTTTTCTCCGTGTGTTCATTGGAATTCATTAATTTTGTAATTAAATCATCCAAATTCTAATATAGAAATCATTTAAGGTTTTAAACAGGAATAAGCTTCATCTTCCATATTAATCGAACATTTCGTATCACATTCTTACTTCCCGTATTAGTTATTAAGTTTTTTATATGAGTATGTATATATAATTTACTGCTCACAAATATAAAACATTTTTTTAGTAATTGTTCAGACACTATTAGTTGCTTAATTATAAATGAACTTAACAGTAATACAATAGTAAATGTTAAATATTTTCGAAAAATTTTGCACATAGTATATATTGTAATTATCACTATACACCTTCACTAAATTGCAATTTGTTTCATGATTAGCACACCAATCACGGTTCAATATATTTATTTTGTGATTAATAATTTATTATAGTTATAAAGCTTTATTTTGCGAATTAATTTAAGAATAAGAAATGATGTTGCTTATGCATATCAAAAATGTGGCTTGATTCTAATTCAATTTTATTTTAATAGACAAGTACAGAATCGAATGCGGAAATAATACCGAAAGTCGATTTTGGATCATTGCCGTTGGTCAGTGGATCAAATGTGCAGGGTGGTCGAGTTATTCAGAATAGAGAAAGGGATGAGGCGACCAGAACGAGTGAGGGCGAAGGTCAACGTGGCTCCGTGTACACTGGACAGGTAAATGGGAAGGGAAAAGTGCTGAATGATTTAAGGCACACTCAGCGTCTTTTTTGCATGTAATTTTTTTATTTTCATAGGAAAGAATTGTGAACTATTGGACCAATAATGATCAAAAATCTACTCCGCAAGTTTTGGGTGTGAAAATAAATTCTATTACAGTAAGAGAGTCAATCAAAAAATATATAAATACAAATTCACATCAAAAATAACATACATGTGACGTATATATGAAGTCTACATAAGGTGTAACATGTATACCATATATGTAACATTTATGTATCGTTTCTCGCATTAATGTGACTTATATTAAATCGTCGCTCCAGACGAAATACATGCCTCTATAAATATCACATATTTGTCCACAAGTATAAACATATTATATTATATATATGGCATATTTGTTGTTTATATATGAGCAAATCTAGAATTAAGTGACACTTATAGTAAAAAAAAATTCATTTTAGTAACACATCTTCAGGAAACTATTTTTTATATTCAAGAGACTCTCAAAATTTAGGAAAAATGGGGTTTCAATGAAAAAAGGGTTGGAAAAACAAATCGCATCCCAAGCATCGAATTTAATATAATGCAGTTGTTTGAGCCTCAGAATTTTATAGGAGCTCTTTTAGAGAGTACAAAAAATATCTTTTGATAATAGCTTTTAAATATTTGAAGGTGTCATCCTGCTTTTTTCAGTGAAACAGTATTTTTTATTAGTTCTTAAAGGTCTCCTGAATATACCCGAACTACCCGAAAATGTTCCACTGAAAAGAAAATAATTTTTTTGTCGCTCTAAATGCCACTTCATTCTAGATTGCTCATATATCATATATATTTTTTTAAAATAAATCACATTTCAGCACCGTTTTAGTACCGGACGTGTTATAACATGTAATATAAAAATTGAAATAATCACATTACATATTATATCATGTTTTATTACATAATCATATTATATATGGTGGATTTACAAAATGTTGTAAATTTCATGTTATTACTACAAAAATATTGTTTTAATGTTTTTTTATATTTTCCGTTTTCACAGACGAACTTTTGATTATAAGAATTGTACGTTTAATAGTGATTATGGATTTTACTGAAAAAATATGGAATTTACTTTGCATATGTTAAAGTTTCTTAAGTAAGTACTTTGTCGTTCGTAGTTTAATGAAAAAATTAATGCAATAACATGATTTTAATTTTTTTTTATTTCTGATCGTTAAGGGAAGGGCTTAATTCGATAAAACGTTAGAAACGATTTTAGTTTGTGAGCCAACACTAAGCAATTATTAGAAAGAAAAATTCAACCAAATATTGTTTTGCATCAGAAACCATTTTGTAACTTGTAATTACTAAGTGAAAATTTAAAGACAAGAATTGTCAATAATTTGTAAATCTCCCGTATAAATATTATTATAATTGCCTAGACGTCCAATTTTTCTGGCCTAATTTTTTTTTACATATTTTTAATATTTGTTACATCTTTCATATAAACCTCTTTTTTAATGTAATTAATTTTCTCTATTTAGACTTCAAATAATGAAGGAACATCAATAAACGTGCCTTCATTGGATGTTAAGTCTAATATTCAATCATCTAATTATCCGTGGAAAGACCCCCTTGATCAAATATTTGGTGTTACTACCAGTTCTCCAACAATAACGGCATCCGTTTCATCAAATATTCTAGTAAGTGTTCCTGATTTCTAAATTACCTATAGTTTTTTAATACAATTTTCATATAGTTTTTTTATATTTCAAAATTAAACTTATTTTCTAGGATGAGACAAATACATCTAAAACGCCGTTCCAGATTTCATCGTTGAATCCATTTGTAGACATTTTCAGTCCATCACTGTCAACGTTAGATACAACTGCAAGTAGTAGTACAGTGTCTACAACGACGGCTGAATCTACAACTCCGGCAAAGTCAACTAGTAATTCAGAAATATCTACAACAACCGAATCTACTACAACTAACGAATCAACAACTATGGTAACAACTACTCCTATTGCGGCGACATCTGAATCTACAACTACTACAACGCAAATTCCAACCACTACCCCTGTTATTATTACACCTGAAACAACAACGAAAATTTCTATTGCGACACGTTCACCAACAGAAACACCTATGATGGCTACTTTAACTCCACTTCAAGACTTAACTGATCCATTATCGCGTGTTCCAAATGTTAATGCTTTTGGGACTTCATTTGACGACTTAGCTTTCTTAAATGGCTTGGTAATATAAATTGAATTGATATGACGTGATGTAATCATAATATTCGGACCGTTCAAGTATTACATAATTCCTTTCTTAAGCTTTGATAACGAATTTGCTCTATTCCTCACTGTGATAATGATAATCACAATGCACTGTGATATTTGATGTTAACCCCCTGTCCTTCGATTGGTAGCGTAACATGTTATATTTATTATTAACATGTCATTGTTGTGTAATTCAAACTTACCTTTGGTATTAATGAATCAAAAAATCAGCAAATCGTTATGAAAAAAATGTTGGAAACTACGTAAGGTTTTGGGGCGGCATTCCCTACCTTAGTCCCAAGTAAGGTTTTAATGAGTCTTTTGATTTTTCGCCAAAAAAATGACCAGGTTGTAAGTTATACATAAAACTAATGATTGAATTTTAATAGTTAATCTTACGTTAAAAAACACATTGAAACTAATAATTTACAACGCACATTTAGATGGCTGATGTTTTCCTAAGGCCAATTAGGAAATGTTTTATCAGTTCGTGAAATATCTTATTCGTGGTATATATTGATATTTAATAAAATATCAAATTTATTATCTTATGATTTATTGAAAGAAAATGACTTCTATAGTTTTAAAAATTTATCGTTAAAAAAATATTTATTTATTTATTTACACAGGCAATCGTCTAATTAAAAATCATATTACCATTATGGTAAAATTGAAAATAAAAAATGTGTCATATTTTTTTTGCGTTGAAGCATTTATTAACTTATTAAAAACATCTTATTTTGAGAAACAATATTAAGAGCTTGCCATGCACCGTGAAAGAAAAACTGCTTCAACATTTAAACTTTTTTTTATTTTTCTGCATAATTTGTTTGACTTAATAAGAATCTTTGTCGTAACCGAAGCTGATATAGCATATGCACCATAAAAATTGCATAAAATAGATCTTTTATTTTGTTGTTTCCCTTTTAATTGTATAACATTTTACCGTTTTTTTATAAATTTGTTACGTAACAAACTATTCATTTCTATTCCCTCTTCGAACTACGTTTAATGCAGTTCTTAAAAGTAATTATACTTGAACGGTCTCTATAAGAGATTTGAAATTATGATCTGATTTATTTACTTATATTTTTCCTTCTCTTATGCGCCTCTTCTTTAGTTGTCTCCTCCTGGTGATACCAAAACAACATCGACAGTGAAAACATTAACGGAAGTGGAACAAATGTTGGCGAACAAGGTATTCCAAAAGTAAAATTTTTAAGAATGTTGTAGTGTAAGAATAAGTTGGATTAGAGAAAGCAGGTGCAACATTTTATAGAAATGCCAAGAATGAGTAGAATATCTTTTTACGATAAAATATCTATTCATCAACAATGTGTTAAAGATTCGATGAATTTCGAATTGAAATACATATTTTTATTACGAAATTGATAGTAGCTGTTATAAAACTACAAACAACTTAAAAAAACGAATTATTGGATGTGAAAAATAAAATTCGTCTTTGAGCGTTCAAATTTAACAAAACATTTGCTGTGCTTAGTGAAAATTGTAATATGGTATTTAAAGGTTTCACTTAAACTAACAGCAAAATATTTTTTGTTGCTATGCAATTGAAATAATCTGTGCTATGCATTTTTAATTGGTATCATTCAGAGTATGTTAAATCTTCTTAGTTGCCTGTACTACTTATATATAAAAAGCAATTAATAAATTCCGCAAAATAATTTAATTAGCAAAATAAAAATTGCCAAGTATTTTGAAATAAATAATAAAAAAGCTGCATCATTAGAAAGTTAGAACATATAAGGCCGTCTGCATTTATATCAATGCAACTGTAAACGAAATTACAAAAATAAATTTTTTTTAGATTATATCTTTGGCGATTGGACAAACACCAGGGACCCCAGGTCCAACACGATCACCAAAAGCAGTGCAATCTGAATCATCGAATTTATTAAGTGTAGATTCTTATATAAAAAAATTAGCTGCTTTGACTTCAACAACACAGTCTACAACAACAACTACTACTACTACTGTTAAACCAGCGACTGAATTTACTTGGAAACCTATTCCACAAAATTCTGTTCGAGTGAAAGAAATCCCGCCATTAACAACAACATCCACATCCACATCCACAACCACAACCACAACCACAACTA
The DNA here is from genome assembly GCA_030523145.1 of Trissolcus brochymenae. Lineage (NCBI taxonomy): Eukaryota > Metazoa > Arthropoda > Insecta > Hymenoptera > Scelionidae > Trissolcus > Trissolcus brochymenae. Next base: position 109,343 of record JAQQRF010000123.1, read on the forward strand.
CTACCACGACTACTCCTAAGCCAACAACTACGAGTACAACGACTCCCAAACCTACCGAAACTACTACGAGGCGAACTGTTTTAATTACAGCCAAACCACAAACTACTTCTCGAACCAAAATTACCACACCACCTCCGCAAGGTTTAGGTGAAACTTTATTAAGAGCTCTCTTTGGAGGAAATTTAACTCCAGGTTCTACAGAAATCTTCAATTCTCACGAGTCATCAGACTTTCGTAAGAAACCAGATGTGATTTTAAAGAATCCTTCAAAATCTGCAAAAACGACTGTTAAACCAGTGCAGACAACACCAAAAAAGGTCCAAACTACTAGCAAACCTATTCAGACTACCACAAAACCAATCACAACTACGACTCAAAAACAGGAAGCTCAATTACCATCTGCAAACAAAGTTTTCTCGGTCTTGGCTGAACAAAATATCAAGTTAGAGAATGGAATATCAAGTACGAAAATACTTCCCGTAAGAAGCACCACCTATTCTCCGGAAGACGATGCAAAGTTTCTGGAGGCTTTGTTCAAAGCTGCACAAACTCAACGTAAGAATTGATTTATTAGACAAATATTTTTATAATTAAAACTTCATTCATTTCTGACATGAGAGTTATTGATTTAATATTGATACTCACATTTTAATTGAATATTTTTATCTGATTCAGAATTGAAACCAAAAGAAACTGTGAAAAGTCAACTGAAAAAAGAAGATGAGGCATTTTTGTTAAAATTACTACAGGGCGAAGCACTAACTTCAAGTTTTCAGAAAGAAAAACCTATTGAAATTGTTAATGGGAATGATGCTGCATTGATAGCTGCCTTATTAAAAGCTCAAGGCATCGAGCCTACCACTCCAGCCAATAACTTGCACCAAAAATTACAATTAGTGAGTTATCCATTTAATTTGTATAAGTTGTTCTAATAATGAATTATCATTTTATTCAATCTTCCATAGACTGTAAAGACTACAACTGCTAATCCAACAACACTTACAACACCGAAAAAATCAGTGGCTCGTAAACCTAGACCAACGTCCGCTAGGTTACTTAGCTCTACCTATCCTCCTCCATTATTCAGTAATTTTGGTCTCGGAAGTTCTCCACAATCAACGAAAGACAACTCTGTTGCACCAACGGATGGAACAGGAAGAGGAAATTTGAGAAATCAAGTAATGAATGCTGCTCTGGGTGTTACTAGGGCATTTAGCCAATTCCTTAACGCTGCAATTACGGTACACATTTTGATGAATAATAAAATAAAAATAGTATTAAAAATCATAACAATTTTAAAATATCCATAACATTTTTTTCAGGGAGCGGCACACCAATTGCAATCTTTTGTAAATGGGACACGATACGTATCCGCAACTGGTTGAACATATTCAGTGATATTGTCGTCGTCAAATTATATAGAGTGTAGACTTTGAGCTACAGCTCATATTTAGCATAATCGCGGTACATTTTTTGGCAAATATTTGTTGATGCTTTTAAATATTTGTTTCGACAATTCAAACTTGTCCAGTTGAATCAAATAATTGACCAGCTTAATTGTGGAACTTTATCTTGCGAAAATCATATTACGAAAAACGCTTATATGATATACAAAAGAAGTGCAAGATTATAATTTTCGGTGTAAACAATTTCATCTGATAATCGTTTCGATGTATACCTTTTTGTATTTTATTTATGGAACTTCCTCTTTGCAAATGTTTCTCAAGTTTACCCTGGCTCATTAGATGAAACTTTTGAGATATTTGTAACGTACTTATAAATATTAATGTATTATATGATTTTATTTATAATCAGATTGACCAACATTTATACTTTGATACTTGGAGCGTGATATCGTTTTGTAAAATAAATCTGAAATGTGTACAGTTATTCTATTAATTTTTTGTTTTTATAAACTTTGTTATTCCAGATGGTGTTAATTAATGAATGATTTCCAAGTTTTTGAGCGAAATCTTATATAATAAAGTAATTAATTGACAATAAACAATGAATTTGCACTACATATAGCTAATAGTTTGTAAATAGTATTTTCCACTATCTATTACGTGTTCATTTATTTATCGTAATAAACGAGCACAAGTTTGCATTTGCATATGATATTAATTTTTGACATACTATTCTTACCTTTACCTAATACATTGTTACGCATCATCATTTTCGTAATAGTCAATAACGATTGTTGAAGATGGAACGCTTTCACTAGACTATTTTATTCGCGATCTTAAAACTACATAATGTGTCAACATTTATGTCACCAAACGTCATGATTACTGTTTTTTACTAACAGGAGTGATTAATATTCTAATTTTTTTTTTTCAATAAGTTCGGTGATTTTTAAAAAAATTATCAACCTTTTAGCATAAAATAGGATATTTTCAAAATTTCTTAAAGCTACACTTCCGTCCTTTTCTCGGGAAAATTAGTCCCTCATTTTCCGAAGATGCCACAGGGATGCATCACGTAATTGCAGGGCGATCAGCAACATGGCAATTTCTGCATTGTTCTGCAATCGCAACATTGGTCTACCGTGGGAAGAAACAGCAACGTTGTTTGATCGGACACTGCAACAGTGGCACGCATAAAAAATGACAAAAATAAATCATGTGCGTTTATACGTTTACAATAAATCAATGTTTATATAATTATCCATTATTAAATAAGAAAAAAATCTTTATACTTAACACATTTAATACATAAACTTGAAATTTAATAATAATATTTTAAGATCTTTATTATATGCATAGCACTCTTCATTCGATATTATTAGTACCTTGAGAGCACATAAGGTTACTTTTAATGGAACAGTTATATATAATAATATTAATTATCTATAACTTGAGCTTTTTAATTTTCTTTAGCTTCATAATTTTTTTTGGTAAAAAATTCAAATTGTTACCACCCATTTAATAGAAAAACCATGATCTACTTTTAAAATGATGTAATTCGTCAAGAATAAGTGTGCGGTCGCTAACACAAAACATACACGGCGTTTGGTGTAACTAATCATTGGAAGGTGAGGAAAAGAAGTAAGAAGCGCTTACTAGGACGAAGGAGCATAAGTAGTAGAGAATTTTAAAGAGAAAAGAAGAAGACGGATGAACGGAGAAAGAGAAGAAGGAGGAGTAATGCAGGAGCGAAAGGCAGAAAACACCGGTAGGCAGTTTTGTAGCTGTTTTTATCAGCTTCTGGGCATCTTCAGGACCCAGACTTCGACGCCAGGACGCATCTTGGGGGGCTCGTGTGGGAATGTACATCTCTTTAGCGAGAAATGCCTCTCTTTTTTTGTTCCACTAGCTCCAAGCTTGGCGTCTCTATCGCTCGCACGCGAGCTCACCCTCTTTTTCTTTTCTTGCCGTGCAACTTGGTCTCCGCTCTTTATTTTCCTTAAAGCTCATCCCCCTCCTCGCTATGCTGATTCGCGTTCACTAGCCACGACGACTTGTTGCTCTTACGTTGTTGTCTCTGACGTCGTAGACTCCCTACCCTTCTCCTGTTTTCCTTCAAGTATATGCAGGTCATCGGGGTCACCCTTTGCAGCATATCGCTACGTACTGCCCTATATTTACGCACAGTAAGAGTATCGTCAAGAGGTAAGTTTGTCGTGAAGGGCTGCTTAATAAGCCCCGCCTTGAACGTCAAGGTACTGCTTTTAATGGCTATATAATTTATAGTATGTACTTCAAAACTTGACATTAATATATCATGTATATTGTCAATACATACTTTGTTATTTTTTTTATATATATTGCTGTGAAAATCATTTCTTCATTTAAAAAAATATAATATTGGAAATTTGGTAGAAATATAGCGATATTTCACACGACTTTTTAAACCACTTTAAAACAATTAGTTCGTGATTTGATCATTTTCTAATTTCTCAATATATTTTAATTAAGATTGTTTAATTTGAATTAATTTAACTGAGGCACTTCCGTTCAGATTATTTTTACCAATTTTTTTTTACTAATACAATTATTAGGATTAATACAAAGAATTGTTTGAGCAAAGTAATGAGGGTGATGTATTGAATTTTCGTATTAAAATTGAATAAAATTATTGTACAAAAAATATTTTTTTATGTTGAAAAATAAGGGATACTTTTAAAATTATGAAAATAATTTTAAAACCGACTTATTGCACATTCTAAATATTCGTTACGCAGTGCAATTTTCAAAGGTAAAGAAAGATAAAAATTGTATTATTAAAAATACAAAAAATATTTATCAAATTTATTGAAATAACTAGAATTCTGTAAACATTTTTTTTTTTCGTAAATTAATTCGTAAATTTTATAGAAATAACCATAATAGAAATTTTTTATAGTAACCATAATAGAAAAAAATCATCAAGAGAGGAATTTTTCAGCAAAAATTGTTACTGAAATGCTGATTTATATGAATATATTCATTTTCCATTAAGGTTAATTGTCATCAAAATAAAATTTTTACATTTTTGGAGTCGTCTAAATGGACATTTGGAATCACCCATATATCTGGAACGTTGACAAAAATCGTATCTTTGAAAACAATTTTTCATTAGAAATGAAACATTTTTTAAATCTGTTTTTAGATTTTTTTTTGAAGATCACATCTTTGAAATATATCTTTTTATTAAAAAAACTGACAAGTGAAAAACGACATTATTCATACGCTCTCCTGATTGGAGCAGAAAAGAGATTAGGGAGCCGAAAATTCATTTAATTGGCGCGCTGACCAATCATGGCAACCACCAAAATAAAGGTAAGAGATTGAGAATTTTAGACTCGAATTAGTAAAATCCAAATAGGATTTTGGCATTAATTGAGGCAAATGCCCAATAAGTACTCAAAATTAGGGTGTGTAAGCAAACCCCACACAGTTTGACATGTGTGCGAAAGCAACACGGGTGAATAGTATAGGCAAGCGCCATACTATTCACATAGTTAAAAAAGGTTAAGTAAAAAGACAAAACAGGTCATTTAAAATTGTTAGTTAAGGTGAAATGTCAGTGAGTTTAGACACGTTTAAATTTTTGTCCCAAAAAACTCTGGAACCACACAACTCTGGAAGATCACTCTAAGGCCAGAGTTTTTGATTTTAGGTGAAAAATATGTTCTTTTTTCAAATGGACTAAATGCACATACATTTTTGATTTATAAATTTTACACCTGATCTTTTATCTATGAGCCAAGCTAGTTTGTCATTGGTTACCTCCGACGTTAGGATTTATATTGGGCCAAGCTTGTTTTGTTATTTGTTTGCCTATGGTTGGCTCCCAAGATAAGTTAATGAATAATCGATGCTACATTCTGAATATGGGCCAACCATTGGTACTCACGGTTACCCAACGGTAATCATTTATGTCCCATGCATGTCCCAATTGTCTATTTATACTTGGGTACACTTTGATTGGTGTGGTGATCTAAAACTCAAAATCTACCAAACGTCTACCAAACGTCAAAACGACACACGAATTCGCGCCCGATAACCCGTGTAAACTAAATTCGTTAGGGGCTCACGAAGTCTTAGAGAATCACAAAACTATAGAAGAACTTTACAAACTTCTAAATTTTAAATTTTTCATCACAACTGGTAAGAAATCTCCATAATTTTTTAAAACATGCTCTTTAAAATTGAAAGATGCTATCTAACCAGGGTTGCAATCTGCTGTGAAAGATGTTGTCTCAAAAATTATGATCAAACGATTAGCTAAAAATGGTTTTTTTTTGAAAATTCTGAAATAAAATAATCGTCTTGGACAGGCAGAGTCGATTTATGTTTTACTTGTTGATGAAAACGTTAGCAATAAGTCTAAGATGAGCGAGCGAGCAAAAAAATCATCATAAAGTTGGTGGATTATTTCCAATAGTCTGAAATAAATGCAAATATAATAACAATTATAATAACAAGACAAATAGGCTTAATGAGTTGTAATGTTGAATTAATTAAATGATTGTGATTTTTATAGTTTTATATGCAAAATGAATTAGTGTATGATCGAAACATGTTATATCATGGGTCATTTCTAATAAATTAATATTAATTTAATTAATAATTAAATGAGCATTTCAACAATTAATTAAACCGACAATGAACTGATCAAATGTGAAATCTAACAGGATGTTAAAAAAGTGCCAGGATAATTTCTACCTAGTAACCTATCAGATTGTTCTAGAACACCCTGTTATTAGACAATTTTTACTTTATTTTGCCTAATTATAATTCCAATAATTGGTAAAAATATATAATTTTTGTATTATAATTGAATTATACTAAATTCTATTATATATTATATTATATAATGGCAATCACTTTCAGCAACTATCCATGAATGAAAAACTGCATCTGAACGCTCTAAGACCATTATAAGGGATCTAAAAATCAGTACAGGCGATTATCAGTCTGAAGTAGTTTTTTATAACATCAATAGTCAGCAGATGGAATTCACACCATTACCTATGAGGATTCTGTATATTTAAATTAATTCTATATATTAGTGAAAGAACAACATTATAAAAAAACTTTAAAAATTGAAGAATGACAAAACAACCCGTATGAAATTTCTCCTAGTAACCAATGGTTTAGGTTTAATATTCAGCTGATTATCAGTTCAATAACTGGTATACATCCAATAATGTTCATGTCATATCTGTAATTTTAATAAGGTAACTATACCAGTCAATTACCGGTAAAATTCGGTGGTGCTGAATGAGTGTCCAAGTAAAATATATTGTCTCTACCTTCGCCAATCTTTTGCAATGGATTTTGTTTTGGTTCTTGGTCAAATAATGGAGCAGTCACAACTTACAAAAAATAATAGTCTCAAACAGAAGTGTTTGTAGTCAAGTCAATTTATAATTTTGATAAATAATTGAAACAATTTGGGTTTATTTTGCTTTATACTTCATCCATTATTTCTATTTATGTAAATGAATTGTGTGCAAATCACAATGTCCCTTGTAAAAAGTACATTAATCAATATATGCATACACATTAATATATATGTAACTAGTTGCTTTAACTCACTGTAATATATCATACATTAATTGTAGGTACCAACAAGACCTCATACGAAGAACCGTAAAGTGGTCACATTACAAAAGCGCTCAGAGCATACGCCAACGGTTGGATGAAAATCCTTGAATTGTATCATGCTGTATAACCGTTGAAACAATAGACTAACTTTTGTACGTTAGAGTGAAAGAGTGGAAGATTGCTCTTCCCTAACGACAATTACGAAATTATCGAATGTTAACGTTGTATAATCATCTTGATCGAGAAAATTGAGTTCTCCGAAATTTAAAAGTATATGTTTGATATATTGTCTAATTGAACATGATGCATTGTGATCGTTTTTGAAAATAATATATCACCTTCTATACTAATAATTTTATTTGTATTGAATAAGGTTGCAAGTCCCAATCACGATTTATCATAAGTATTATTTTTGAATAGGCTTTAATAAATTTTGATTTACTTGTATGTCTTTTTTAGTGATAATTAATCACCCTTCTTTGAGAGGCTATAAAAAAGCGAAACCGTACAAATTTACCTGTTTATTTGCGCGTAACATTTTATGAGATACAACATTAACACGTTAGTAACAATAAAAATATAAATAAATGATCTAAGATGCTATATACTATGAAGAAAAAAAAATCTTGTTCATATATTTTTGCTACAATTTGTAAAGGTTTTACAGTTTTACAGACTCGAGAGCATATACAAATACGATTTTTGTGCTTAATTTATTTGTATATTTTTTTGTTTTTCGATAAAAACAGGCATACAGGCAGACATACTTCTAAATTTTTAATGAAAGTAAAGAAATTATGATAAAGATTTATGTATATACATATACAGGGTAAACGTTTTAACTTGAGACAACTGAATATCTCGAAAATTATGCATTCTACAAAAGAAACGTCTCAAGTCAAAACGATCACCCTGTATATTAAACGCGCCTACATATCGTTGAAAGAGGTGTGAACAAAAGTAATTTCATATTTGATTAATTGATAGTATAAGTTTATTGATACATTTTAAATCGGACATTAAAGAAGTCGCCTTTCTACTAACCTTTATGTGGATTTGTTTTTTTACACGTTTGAATTAAACAAAAATTTGCAAGAAATTTATTTTATTTTTTTTGCAATGACAATTACATTATGGTAAAAATTAAAGTTATGATTAGCCTTATATGTTGGTACAGCGATAAAATTATCTGAAACTGAAACTTAGTGTACTAATAAACAATAAAAATTTTACAATATTTACAATATTTGTAAATATTGTAAAAAAATGGATTTATAGTAATGTCATTGCAAGAAAAATAATGTAATGATTTAATGTACTCGTGCTAAAAATATCTGTACACACCAGCACTGGTATTGAAAAATGTCATTTTTGATACTGTCGGTTGACAAAATGTGCACAAATATATATTATTGAAATTTAGACTTCCATGTTTATTTTTTTTCTCTTCAAACGTTTACGTTTCTTGATGTTTTTTAAAGTCTAATTTCTAATAATATCGATTTAAAGCACCGTGTCTGACGTGTGAAAACTTGAAAATGTCATATCGATATAATATATTACAGTTTGAATTAAAGTATATAATCGGTTTCAGTTGTCTTCGTCCAATAACGAAATGTTCATCAACATCTTTCGTGACTATGCTTGGGAAAAAAAGATGTGTTTCTTACAGCAAGCGGCACGAAATGTGGATCGGTATCCCTATGATTATTGAGTTCTTGGAGGATCAAGGGTCAAGGTAGATGCAAGAAGCTGATTCGATTTTGATTTACCACGAATTATTATGCGCCATGATATTTCTCCGTGCGAAATTTGGACTTCGAAAATGTCTAACATTTATTTTTTGTGCATTTTACCAATACAAATCTGATTCAAATAATATACTGTCATGACTAATTTAATCAACTATATTTGGTACAATAAAATAAATTTTTTAATTTAATTAATTTGATTCGATTGATGTAAATTATAATAAATTTACAATTTAGTATTTTTGTCGATCAATTTCATTTATAGCAGACAATATGTTGATTCAAACAATATATTTAAATATCTGTTTTTTTTTTAATAGAATAATGCTAGTTATAATCCCTGATTGCTAGATTTATGTAAATTTGGTGTAAACTTTAAATACATGCTACAAAAAAATTATGCAAATCTAACTCTGCATTGTCCTGCATCATTTACATAAATTTTATACAAGCAACAAAATTTTTTGAATTTTTTAAGTTTTGATGAAAAACCAAAAATATTTTTGTGATTTGTTTATTAATTTCGACAATATATTTTCAGATGTAAATGATTTATGTAAATAATTCAGCACAATGAGAAGTTACATTTACGCAAATGTCATGTAAATCATTTACATAAACAGTATTTATCAGGGACCTACCATTATTGAAAATGTCAGTTGTGATCCATATTTACCTGACTTTTTTCAATTGTGTTAACTGATTTCCACAGTTTAATACCTCTTCTACCGTCGTTTTCAGTTATATTAACTAATTTTAATATTTGATCACAATAATCAACTATTATTCCAAGTGAATAGATTTTTCTCATTGTAAGTACATAGCTATTTCTTTTTCGCTTCGTCATGAACACGCACATGGCCAAGTAAAAATTTGTTCATGCATATCGGTGGACGCGTAATGCACAAAGTACGTCAAATATTGCGCAACGGGTAAAAGCCACTGCTATGAACAGAACGACTGTCGGGCAGTGGGCGTCTGAGTAACTGCGGTTTAACTATTCGTTGGTGAACAATAAGTTCTCAAAGTTAAAAATAAAAAAAATCGTATACCCTCTTAGATAAAACAATCTGCAGAGCATATACCACTAAAATTATCAGACATCTGGGCAAACGATTGGTAGAAATGATTAAAAAGAATGACTTGGAAAAATTGCCATTTGAAGTACTTCGGATAACCGTTTTTATTGTCACAACTGAATATTGTAATTTAACGTCGTTTTTGTCCTAGTTTATTTTTCATAGACATTAAATGTTATTTGGTACGTTTCATTTAATTGTAATACAATTAAATCTAATGTTTCACCCTATCAGAAAATCTCGACTTAATCCTTGCATTAAAATTGTTTCACAATTTTTATAAGCGAAGGTGCTTACAGTGCAAATATTATCCTGCACATTAGAATTGACGTCAAATCTTACCTTATTATTAAATCTGCTAGAAAAGATATGGCTGTATTAATCATTTATCAAAAGTATGATAGAGATCAACTTATAATACGTTATATTTTCAATGGATAGACTTAAAAAACAAAACACATTTCACAATTTACCACCAAACTTTTCATTTAAAAACAATTACAATCTAATATCAATATCGGGTATTTTAAACAATGCCTCGTATTAATTTAGTAATAGTGTGTCTGAGGGGATATACCTACCAGCAATGTCAAAAAAATATGAAAATTTATTTTTTTTTACATGAATTTCTCGGACATTATTTCAATCTGTTTTTACATTTTTTGTTTTGCTTTTTTTCAAAAGATATGTATAACATAATTTTATGATGTCTATTCTGTCATAGGAACGACATAAATTCAATTCGAGAATATTATATGAATCATATACTTGCTTTAAATTCAAATACATTGTTTGACGACATTCAATTTAGTTTTCGATTTAGATTATTCATATTTCCAGTTTCAGAATTCCATTTCTTCGTGTAAATTCCACCCAAACCAAAGTCATAAAACAAACGAATGAAAATTAAGGAAAAGAAGAGCGGGGTCAAGCAACGGAATTTTTAGAAAAGCATCGATCAGAGTGTACCGCTCTATCACTTGGAACACGAACATACACATATCACCTCCCACTGTCCCTTTTCGACTCTTTTATTTTCATTCGATTGAAAAACCTATGGTCAATATATGTAACTTCATGTTAAAATTTAATGAACAGTCAATTTCAATACTATAAATTTCCAGATGGCTGCCTTCGGGATTTTTCGCTATGAGCCTTAATCTTTATTATTCATTTATTTTTGAATCATTTTTTCATAATTTCATATATCCTAAAAACGAAACAATTATAATTGCGGTAAATCGAATTTATGACTAAAAGTGTTCATGGCGACAGGTTCCATAAAACAGTAATTAAAAAAAAAACAAATAACAAAATGGCTACCTTGAAAAATTTAGGAAAAGAAAAATTTTGCTTTAAAATCATCTTACTTGGTAATAATTAATTAAATTAAAAAAAAACGGTACTATAAAAGACTGACCATTACATTTATTGATTTCTCATTAGATTGAATATTTTCAGAATTATTTCCTGGTCTTAATGATCTTAATTTTACATGGAAATAATATCATGAGTTCACATCTTAAAAAATAGACAGAAGAAAACAGATTTGAAAAATATCAAGAAAAACAATTGTTTTCAAAGTTGCCATTTTTGTTGACATACGATATTGGTAAAACCCCTTTAACATGCCAAAATATTGCAATTTGAGAAAAGTACATTTGCAGTTTTGTACATTTATGCTAATTACCATCAAATTTTGTATATTAACATAGAGATCAAACTGTCAACATGAAATTTTCTTATTGATTGATACTCAGAAGATATGAACAATATTAAATAAAAAAAATTGGTTTGCGTGCAACTACGATACGATTAGATACAATATCCAGTCTGTGATATATGAGCTATGTATATGACAACGTACAATAGTGCATTGCAAATATGAAGTAAGTATATAAATTTTTGTATAAAGTGTTTTTTCATTATTAATATAATTCACAATTTCATATATACAGGGTATAACCAACTCCGGAATTGAACCAATTCAGTATGAACAGTTTCTTTAAGAAACCGCATCTGAATGGAACAAGAACTGGTTCTGAACCAACTTTGAGAAAATTGATTAGAATTTCTATACAGCAGTCAAACATAAATAAAAAAATTAATAAAACTGATCCGAGTCCCAAAACTACACGTTTTTGGTTGTTTGCAGTTTAGGGATTCTGGTCAGTTTTGTGTTTGTTTGATCGCTGATTAGAAACTTTGGTCATTTTGATCGATTTTTTATTGTTTATTTGAGTCATTCTTTTTGAGTTATACTTTAACTCTTTGAAAATATTCGGAATCGCTTCCGAACCGGTTTGAAAAACAATTTAATTGAAAATAATGGATTCTAAACCGCAACTGAAACCGGAATGATTTAAGAACCATTAACCGGAACCGAACTAATATTAGTTACCCCTTTAAAACTTGTTGATAATAATTGAATTGTAATAATTAGATAGCACTTTTACTCTAATCTGAGCCACAAACGAATACCGATGTACCGATTTTGTGGTGGCCATTATGTTTCCGATGAGAAATGTATAGGGAAAAGAAATATTTCGAAAAAATCGAATTTAACCGTAACTAACTAACATTAATTTTAAGTCATCCTGATAATATAGTTTTGTTGCACGATGGACTTATTCTTAAAAAATTAAAGCAATTTTTTGTTTAATTCGAAATAGCCAAAATGATAGTGGGATTTGTATTTATTAGTTTTACACCTCTCTTGGATCTTTTTCGAATTTTGTTTTGATTTTCCTGTAGCATCGAAAAAAGTAGATATCATGGTGATTGAAAAACTCGATCAAAAAATTTTGATGTTGACCCAGTGTCGAGCAGCGAGTATTGTCAGCCAGTCTTGGAGCAAACGCGCGTTAATCATCCAAAATGGGCAGCGATCTACATTTCCACATGGGTTATAAAGAAAATATAATGAAAATATATTAATGATATATGTGAAGGCCTTGTTTAAATAGCTTAGATTCTGTTTCCGATTCACTATTCTCGAATTTTTATCAATGAAGCAATTGATAATGTTTTTATGACGCCCATATCCAAGGAACCCCAGAACTCTAGATCCATTATTTATTTATTATAATTGTTTATTACAGCCACTTGCAACAATTTATTTTTCCATCAACTTTCATGTTTACTTTCATGATTGATTGACTTACGTCACAAAACGCAAGTAATGGAACGACATTAAATCTATTCATGGTCGGAAGCTGTTTAGTTTTCATATGCATTTGCCGTCTAGACTTCTTATGACGTACTAGTATAAGATCATGAGATTGCGAAACAAATCTAAACGATATATCCCGTACGTGATAATTCCAGAAAAGGTGTCAGTTTGAGCTTTACGTGTATTTGAAATCTAGATACAAAAGTCAGTCCTCTAAAATTTTTTGAAGCACTTTATTAGATATGTTCAATATCTATTTCTAAATCTTTGATCCTTTAATATCGCAATTTCAAATTGTACAACTCGATGTAAAATTAAAATGTTCAGATGTACCAATAATTTCATTAACTGAAAGTAATCTTATGAATTATTGCAATAATATTAATTATATTTCAACCCAGTCCTCAACATATACCATTTCGAATCATTCTTTCGTTTTTACTTGCTTATTTCTTTCAAATTGGTACATTGAAACTTTAGTTCTTTTTTAATTTTTTCTTCTAAATGATTAAATTTTTCACATGTTTATAATCATATTAGTAAGTGACTTATTTATACGTTCTAACATTATAAAAACTGTATAACAATCTAATTGATCAATTTAAATCTTCAGCTATTTGGGTAGTACAGAATTATATTTTTTTTTTCCTCGTCATCTGTCAAATTTTATTTAATTTAATTGTGATTTGATATTTCACATGAAATGTGATATATCTCATTAGCTATCCTGGACCTCACCAATTATCGTGTATTCTGGACCGCTGGTACGGCCTCTACGGTTATGCGGTTAATGACCCTCATTGGTTTGCTTCTGCGTTCTTTCACGATGGCCTCAATTCGGACGAGCCCCATCTGCGAGACCAAAATATCATGCAACAAAAAGACAAAGGACATATTTATTGTAGTGCACTTTGTGCAAACGACTTGAGCCATGGCATGAGCCATTTACTTGCACCTTCTTCACAACATTGATATCTTTACCTCTGGAGACTACTTCAGCTGATTTTTAAATTTACAGACTGTACCAGAGAAGTCCTTAAACGCAAAACGCAAAACCCATTCAACTTGGTAAATATCTTATAAACTAATTTTTAGTATTCCAGTTGCTATCAATAAGCAATTCAACTAAGATGAATTAATCCAAGAAACAGACAACCAAAACGCCCACATTATCTGCGGATAATTAGGGTTAAGGGTTTTGTCTAAGACACTTGAAAGATAGTCACGAGCACAAAAAAACGCGTAACCAGTGTATATATAGTACTTCTAGTTCCATATTAGCCCTTGGTGTACCCCATTCATAAAACAGGGTTGTTTTATTTCCCATTTTATTATTTGTTATGAATGTTTTTTTTTGTAATTATTTGTTTGTGTGTTGTGTATTGTCGCAGCATTTTATATTGCGGCAATGCTCTGATGAAGTGCCTCATTTACTTGCTCTTTAACCTTGGGCCCTAGAAATTCGATTTTGATTTGTCCGAAAGATCATTTTTCAACGTTGGCTACGAGCCCGTCAACAACATCAGTCTTTGAAAAGTCATTGGTGTGAATCTGAGTCCGAATGGCAAGCCGCGAATTGATACCTGCGTCCATCAAGTGGGTAGTTGTAGGACCCCTAGAAATTTCATTTATCGGACATTTATTCATCCAACTATTGCTGAGTTATATGGGGAGGAGAGATTAACTGAAGATTAACTGATTCTTTTTTCACGAATATTGTGATAGCAAGCAACTCGGTCCTCCATCAGGATTATTTCATGTTGTATTAAACAGGTTAGATTCAGAACGCGTAATGAATCCAAGACGTTCGACAATTGCTGTATCAATTGGAAAATTTTATCTGTTTTTTTGCTGAGGAAAGTTGTGATGGACTTTTTCGCGATCAACGGCTATCAACTTCTAGATGTTTTACTGGATTAACAGTAATCATAGGGATGATGCTTTCTTTAGATTATAATTGCAATCCCTGGGTGAGCAGAAGTTGCACTGAACGTGGGACTTTTGCAAGTCGAACATCAGCCAACCTGAACCAGAGCAAGAATTATTCCAACGACATTTGGAATTCCGTTTCGCCTTCAATCACCTGATATTTTATTGTCCGTATGTTGACAGTCAGTAAGGGATTTTCAACCGTCAGGAAGAGTAACTGTGGAACTTGCAACCCACTATTATACCAGCCAGAACCACTCGTCGCTGTTTCAGTCCGGTCATCTCCTGTGGAAGGGCTATTATTCAAGAATTTATTCACCATCGAACAACTCTCCTACTAAGATTTTGATATCGCTGTCGAGATGGGCTCCTAAAAATGCACACTTCCAGGATTTGAGTTTGTCTGGTCATGGGAAGGATACAGCTGAATAACAAGGACGTTATCAATGAGGTACCATCGTTGAAAGAAGAATAATTCAAGAGCGAAGGACGATTCAATTTTGGCGTCAGAACATTGAACTGACTTCAGCAGTACGAAATCAGAGAGGGAAGGGAGAAGTGCAAAACACTCACCGGGAGATCTGAATCGGAAAACGGGATCAGGTAGAGCTTTCTGTTAGTGGAGCTTTACGTGACCAGACGCTTTTCTATGGGTGTTCTTCACAACTTTGCAACTTTGCTGAGCCAGTGCTTGTTCACAAGCTTTTAACAGATTATAGGTTTTAGTTTTAAATTTTATATTTTTGACTTTCAATTTTTGACTGTTATTGAACTCAGAGCGTAAACTGTAGAATTGTACATCTTTGAAACTATTTTCACATGTACCGGTAACATTAAGCTCAGCTGGAAACACGTGTTATTTAATTAACGTCCCGATTATCAATATTTGCCTGGAATTGAGCTTATGTTAAACTGTACTTTTGTATTCTTATTTTCGAGAGACAATTAAAGAACAGAATAATTTTATTTAATTAATTTGGTCTTCAGACATTTTATCTGTTGACTTTGTAGAACATTTCTTTATTCATATTTTTGTTATCCTATTAATAAATTGTAAATCCAGTTATTAGACTGTTTTATTGACATTATAAAAATCCTTGCCTGATCCTCTGAAGTCGAGATTCTGATACCGTTTCTATATTCAATGAATTTGAGCAAATTAAGGTTTTACATCTTAATTTAGTCAATTTTCAATACCGCTGCTTCTCCCTCGATAGATTCCCTCGAAATAGAGCTTCGGAACCGTCATCTAGAGCGCGAGTTAATCGCACTCGCCGAACGCGAATCCCTGCGCCCTACAGAGCCACTTCCCCCACCCGCCAATGAATATCTAGACACTCATTCGCGATCCTCTCCGACCCCGGGGCGATGGATTCCATAACCAGTGCCCCAAGCCTCGTTTTCAGAAGCAAATCCCTCCACAAACCATGTCCGGGTACTACGCGACCCCTTAAACCGGGTGTCCGGCGCCGCTCCATCCCCGATCAATATTAGGCCACGTAGTGCCCGTTAATAATCCTCCAAGTTAACCTGACAAGCGCAAACCCGTCTAACTAACCCATCCTAAAACTTCTTACCGGCCCTTTTCAGGGCCCTCAAAAACCCCTAAACAAAAAATAGAGTTTTTACACTAAGGTCTCTGGTTGACGCCCAGGGAAAATTTAAATGGCGTCAAGCAAAATAAAAAATTTTACCTCAATTAGAATTTTTTTTGATATATCACACTTTGAGAATTAATATTCACATAATTTTTTTGTTCCTAAGAAAAACATGTGATTTCTTTAGAGGTGTTCCTATGATTGGAAAATTTTCACTTTTTTGGCTAGCTAACTGGCCGTTAATTTTGCATTAGCTTATATGAGATTATTGATAGCACACATTAGGTTAACATTTTTTTAAAATTCTTTTTAAATCTTTTTTAATGTTGTTGCAAACGATTTTATGCACCAATATCAGTTACACGTGTGTTATACGTTTACAACTATACAAAACTTGTCCGAACTTGTTTTGGTTGCTGACAGTCGACAAGACTACCAAAACGTTTTCTTTTCTATTAGGAAAATGAATTTTTGTAATGAAGTTGTCAAAAACCATAACCTTACAATAAGATTTTTGCTAGCTCATTTTGAAAGTTGACAAAAATGAGCATTCATATTTTAACAGCAGTCGAGTGCAATATCGAGTTGGCTGATTTTTGTGAAACTTCACATATGCATAGAATTTACTGAAGCTCTTTAAAAGACACAGTTTAGAGGAACGAAAGAGTTTTGGGTACAAAAAGCGTAAAATAGCAATAAGTTTTGTTATAATAGAAAAACATGTGTTGAAGCAAGTGAAAATAACTTGTATTAATTTTTTATTATAACAAATATACTTTTAAAATTCAATACTTTATTTACCAAAATTCTAAAACTGAAAAAATAGTTCATCACTAATCACTATGAATAGTTTATTGACGTAAATTTTATCTTCTTCGTCAATATTTACAACAAAATGTTGCTATTTCTTGATTTTATCATAAAAAACATGCTTTACAAAGTGGCGTTGAGAATATTGCAAAAAAAATAATGGAATTCGGTTTTTAACCCCAACTACCCTTTTTAAGTCTTCCTTGGCCCAAAAACTGTCATTTAAAAAGCTTCAATATATTGTATGCATAAGTGAAGTTTTACAAGAATCGGCCAACTCTTTATACCACTCGATTTTCGTGGTGTACCGCCCTCTTAATATTTCAATGATGATTACTCATTCGTTTTCATTTAATCTGTCCACAATAATTTTATTCAAACACAAAAATCCTGGACAATTTTTGATCGGTTCGTATCGTGGCCAGAAAACCACAACACAAGGTCGGATTTTGGCCGGTGAGCCTGATGATCACAGACTGCTACAACATGTAACGCTTGTATTAAATATGCCCCCAATCAGGAATTCTGAACTGCTCTGATAGGGACCTGATGTGCAGATCGCTTTTTGCTCCCTCATTACATACGATATACTTTGTTGCAAGTGCAAGCAAAAACAAAAATTTGCTTATGAAAGAAAAGAAACAAAGTTTCTCCTCGTTTGATTGTCAAGTTAAAAGAATAAATCATTAATTTATTAAACGGTTTCCTGATCAGGGCTACATCTCATCCCAAGCATCTCATCAAGGTCCGAATAAAAAGCGCAACACTTAACATGTATTTCTTATGGGAGGTGTTGCGTTTCATATTTGGACCAGTGTATTGATTAAAGCTTTATAGGATTTCGATCTGGAAAATTTGAATCAGTTTTCCATGGCTCAGCCCGATAAGAGCCGTATCTTCTGATTTTAGGATCACATCACTACGAAGGAATTTAAACGTCTAATAACTTAATTTTATGAACAAAAATTTGCCGTCTTATTCTTCATAATCTTTAAGAGTCAATATAAACGTTTCGGAGCTATGTTAATAAACTAATAATGATTGTTTGATAAGACTTTCATTAATGAAGTGCGCGCGAATCGCGCGTCGCGTATTTCGATCAACGACGATGTGCGCGTTCAGTGATTTGGACCGTTTTGCGCATGCGCGGGCTTAGTAGGTCGGCGCTAGCGCGAAGTGATTCGCATGATCTCCGGCGTTCTCCATGTTCTCCACAAACCGGCCTTATGGTAGTTTGACGTGAGTCTTCCAAGGAGTCGTAGCGCAGGTCTTGCCGTAGAGAGTGTACTGGTTCGGCAGCGAGTGCCGCTAGTTTTCAATATTGTGATTGTTTATTTGTAATATTATTTTTTTATAAGGACTAAAATATATTTCTTCATTATACATGCATACTCGGGGATACAATCGGACATTCGAATTGGTGACATTTATTGTCTTCAGTTTACCAGTTGTGATTGTTTGGTTTTGGTGCGGACTTTTGACAGGATAATTGTGTAGACGATTGTACATTTCGGCAAAATGGTGTATAGCTTTGAAATGGAATCGGTAAGTTGGTCATGCCAATTCAATTTCTTTTTTTTTTTTTTTTTTTTTTTTATAGAGAAAAAAAAACCAAAAAGATCAAATGTTAGAACTTTTTTAGTTTGTAGAAATGTTTTGCTCTTACAAAATGCTGTGCAACTGCTGCCTTGAGATTTAAATTAACGAATTAGTTCATACTTTTGTTTTCAAAACAAACAGTACTTTTCATCGCAGTGTATAAATAATGATACCAAAAGTGTACACGTATCACTGATGCAAATGCAGAATGAGTATCTGAAACTTTCTTATCACTGAATGTTGCCGTGTCGAATCTTCATATTAAGAATTTGCAAAAAACTAAATCCTATATTATTCATTTTTTATATTATTTCGTTCTTCTACTGACCGATAGGTGTACATTTTATCCATTTTCAGAAGCAACACAGCATTTTCTTTTTTTTTCGTGTTGCCCCGTAGACGCCGACTCGAAATTAACTTCTGCTTTGTCACTATTGGTTCGCATATTATTATCAACACCGATCTCCTTAGGTGTAGCAGAGAAAGTTGTTTTTTGAATTAGCAAAGTACTTAGAAAACAAAATAACTGGGTTGTTTATAATTTGATAACAGGGATATAAATCAAATAAAATTCTCTGATAAATATCCATCCTCGAATAGTCGACAAAGTAATTGGGGAAACTTTTGAATTGTATTGATTCTAAACTGAAAACAAGATGAGGAAAAATAAAGAAAGAGACAATCTGTGACAAACGTTTTATTGCAACTGTAGGATGTTTTTATTTTAGAGTGAAAGCACATAACAATTACAATCGCAATAGTGTTGGGTGTAGCAGAAAACCAGTCAAATTGGCGGTCGGAAACGCGAGTGACCCAGTCACGGCGACACTTTGTATGCGCGACAGAGAGAAATCGAGCGCGAATCTCTCGTACTTGGTCGCAATGTGTAAAAACAAGAAAAATTAGTGCAAGCACTCGAGCCTTTCATAGACTCTTTTTAAATTTAGGACTCGCTGTTTGCGGTCATCTGCGACACATTTCTGTGACTATATTTTTTAATAACAAAACTTTCAAAACTGTTCCAAGCTCTAAAAATTATCATGAATGACAGTTCCTAAAATCAACAACTATTTATTCAAAATAGTTTTCATATGCAAATTTCATTCCTTCGTTGCACTGTTTGCATAAGGTAAAATTTTGCAAAACGTAAGAAATGACATCAATTTATCATAGACGTGATTCGAAGTGCAAATCTGTCCAGTGTATGTTAAAATTTGCATAACAATAATGTATGTATGCAGCAAAACTAATTTTTGTTCAATAATTTTACAAGAACACCAATATAAATGTTTCAGCTGAATTTTTAGTATTATAAAGGCCATAGATTTAATATGCATTTTAAAATGTATAGTGCATGTCGTGTTTTTTCTTGCACGTTATGTTGAAATAGTTTATGGTATAATAAAATGGATCAAACAGAACACTTGCGATTCACGCAACATATCTTATTAAAAAAAAAAAAAAAAAAAGAAAAAGTCTTGAAAGATTCTCATGAAACAAAATTGAACGAAATATTTCAATAATTTGAATAATAATTCATTACTTGAAATTACAAAACACTTCGCTCTACTGAACGTGCAACCGTAGACGATAAATCTTTCGGCAGATTGACTTACGACTGCGCACCAACGTTTCACTTTATTTCTAAGATGTTCAGTTTGAGTGCTAGATTTTGCAAAGTAAATTATGCGCAATGTATCGCCGCATTCACAAAAATTGTTTATAAGACTACTCGGTTGTCGGGACTTCTTGCAGTTTATATATTAAGCAATATAGAACGTGCCGCATTTTGTCCGTTTTCCAGAAATGCATTTGCCTATCGATTCGACAAGCGCGATAACTGAGCAAACGAAAGATCAAAAGTCATTTTCAATATTAAATACAGAATATCTGACACAACTCAATAAAAACATCAGTTCAACATTACATAATGGCTCATCTTTAATCTACCGCATAAATTGAATATATTCAATTTTATTGTACGAACAAAAATTTTGCATCTCGCCTTAATTACAAGATTACTGAAACTTTATAATTTTGTGCATTGTGAACAATGTTTTCTGTTTTTTCTTTGCTGTTTAATTGTTTGCACATTTTTAACCCCAAGCTTTTTTTACATGAATTTGGAATATTAGATTTCTTATTTGCGTTGCACATAAGTACTATAATGAGTTTGTTTTGAATTTTTCTAATGAAATTGCAAAACTAGTAAAGTAAAATGTTTATAATCGCGATTAACATTCGAAATAAGGATTGTGCAACAACGATTTCACAGAAAATAAACGATTAAACTTGCGAAGGAAAAACAGTAATTAGATTATAAAGTATACCCGCGAGCAAAGTGTTAATTAATGAGAATTCGAATCACGAAATTGACACAAATTACTTGCACGCACGACTTTGATTTACACTGATCATTGCAAAGAATCGATTTGTTATTGTAAAAATTTTGAACTTCCTCTAGCATCATTTCTTGTTCTTATATTACAAACTTGTTGATCGGTATAATACATTTTTTTCAATATCAAATAAACAAACGTTCTCAAATTGTCAAAATTATAATTGCGTCAAATAATTTCGACAATCATTTGTCATAAACACTGCTGAGTTTTCGAACACGTTACGAGCTGAGCAATTTTATGGTTATTTCATTTTATATTATAATAATACTATAGAATTATAAGTATCTCTACATTTGAAAGGTCACCATCGAAGAAGTTTAAACATATTTTTAGAAGAAGCACTCAGTGTACCCAATTTTATGTTTACTCTCGATGAACTTGAAATACTTTAATTTTCTTCACGTTAAAAACTTGAAGATATTTGAACGTTCAAATCAATGCTATGGCAATAAATGTCACAGGAAAAATAAGCAGTCAGTGAATTGTGAATTGTGCCGTTGTGTACGTAAACTTGATTACGACTATCTTTTGAAATGTCAAGATGACACGTCAGAGATGTATTCGTACGCGGATTGAGAGACGTCACTTCACTTGAAAGACAAACTTTCCAATCCACCGTTGCCGACATCTGCAGAAATTCATTTGTCGTTTGATCTGCAGTGCTCACAACTAATGGTTACAAGTTGAGTTCAATTTTAAAACAAATTATTCAAAATTTCGATTCTTCTTAAATTTATTCTACGATGCCACAATTTATTAAATTAAAGTTTTCTTTTAACAAAGTTTATACATTAAATATATAAGTTTACAAATTTATTCTCCAACTCGTAATTTAATAATTTAATATAATTCTATACTATATATTTTAAATATTTTATATTTTTGCAATTTAAAAATGATTATTTTTATGTCGAAAAATTTTGCATTCAAAAGAAATGTTAATCAAATGCAATAATGATGCTTGGGAGTTCATAAAGAATACGTCTCATGTTTACTTAGAAGTAGCTCGCATGGGGGAGATAGCAAGGACTATCGAGCATTCATTTGATTCCACATTCGTGTGCAGGTCTAATTAGTCGCCTAGAGTGTGGTCCTGATACACTTTGCATCACACTTCTTAGGTGCAAGTTTCAAGTAACATATGCCATCGACTCTGATCTTATTACTTGATGAATTCAACTTGAAATAACTATACTCAGATCTAATTTAAAAACGGAAAATGAATTAATTTTTGAAACAAATTTTTCGTCATCGAAAACAAATAAATAAATAATAAAACAAGATCACAGCTTATTTAAGACCTATATCCAATATATTTGAAAACAATACGCTATGGTCGAAGATCTTTGTGTCAATCGTCATCGTTCTATTTTTCTCTTGGTACTATAAAGACATGGTCAAGAAAAAAGTCAAAGATTATTCTCTTGCACCCTGATAATTAGTCCTGAACTTATTATTATACCTAATGGTTTTCAGTCTTATTTTGTTCGATTCTTCTGATCCTGGATGAAATGGATGTTTCCGTGTATGCATCCTGTTATATTGCCCTAAACCAATAAGTATATTAATAACTTGCAACATCCTCTGACGCTGCTTTGTCGTCTTACTTAATGTTCTTTTGTTCTCGAGATGTTCAAAGCCTGCTATAATTTTTAAGTGACATTAAAATTTAACGACAGCTGTGTTCTTCGATGATGTATTAAATAGAACCCCATCGGCTTTATCTTTGGAATGGCTTTCTAACATTTCACTAAAAATTTGTTAAACCTTTTCGAAAAACAGTAAATAGAAATAACAAGTAGGTTTTAGAACGAGAACTCATGTTGGAAGACCCAAAAAACGATAACAAAATAAGTGATTATAAGCACACGATTTAAACTTTGCAGTGACACGGAGTCATGCGAGTAGAAATACACTTATATAATTATTCTTAGTATACTAAAATGCAAACATGATAATAATAATAATTAACCCTCAATAAACCACATGGATCCCATTATTTTCAACAAGTTCTTTTTTCAGAAACCGTTCATAAAATAAAGTTTTTCTTCGCCCCAAAAAAGGTTAAATCTGTTATTTAAAAGGTTTAAATGTTAATAAATTTAAGGAAAAGTTATAAAACAAGCGAAAAAACTGTGACCTAAAATTGGTTCTTTAATCTTTTTTTTTTGTATGATGATATGAATCCCGGGTATTGCAATAATTTGTTCAGACGTTTTATCAATTTTTATGTAGTTTGTTTTTTTTTTTTTTTTAATTTGCGGTGTCTCTGAGACTCGAAGGCTCGAGGCTCAAGCCTCTCTTACTCTTCAACTTATGCATCATACGATGTTCATTAAGGTGGAAAGATAAAAGGGATCTGATGAGGGGCGAGATACAGTTTTGATCAACTATCAGTGTCCTTCAAGCTGGTATAAAGGTTCAGCAGCGGGTAATGCTTAAAAACGTTTAGAGGTTTCAAAGGAGGCTTTACATTCTCGGTCGGGGCGACCTTCTGCGTGTTCTCGGAACGATCGCGTCGCGCGTCGGTCTCGCGGGATCCAAAACAACTGGCTGCTGCGAAAAAGTGTGGAAACTCGTCGTTAAATACGGCGCCGAGGTGCCGGGTCATCTGGCTCACCCTCCGCTTTCGATCTTTCGTTCTGCGTTCTCCCATCTTACTTTTTTTCCCACTCACCTGCGACCTCAGGCCTTATCGTTTCTCATCTCATATCTTGCTCGACTTTAATTAACCACTTTTTTACCGGCTCCACATCATCGGTATTTCTGCACGTTGCTTGTTATTCAATAATGGCGCAAATAATTGTGTCATTACCCTAGTAAAAATTAAATTTGGCCTTAGATGGATTCGCTTGAAAGGTGAGCCGGGGCCTTTAAGGGCGATAGCAGGGTTTTATCTGGATTCTTTTTTTGCTTTTTATAGTTCACCTCTAAAATACTTATTAGACCTATAAATGGGTACATAAAATCCTGAAAGAGCCGGGGTCTCTCATACGCAATTCACATTGTTGTAAATATTGGCATTATATATTGGGTAGTTACATTATCCTGCGTACAAAATGTACCGTGTTAAATGCTTCTTTTAATGTTTTCATCAACATGTTCGGTTTAATATTTGGTTTCATTATTCTAATCAAATTCAATATTAATTCATGATATTAATATTACTAACAATTAATGAGAGAATGCAAACTCATTTATGAGGTTTTTGAACAAAAATATTGAAACTGATCATGTTGCCCGCTAACAATAGTACCTAGAGGGGTAGAAAATGAAATTACAATTTTTAAGATTTAAGATTTTATTATTCACTCGTTGCTTCTTCTTAAAATTAATAACAAATATTCTATACTGAAGAATAAAATATAATTATACCCTACATATTATATATAATATAATAATTAATACTCCTAATTTGTGAGTTGCAATTTTTCTTTCGTCTTTTTTTTTTTTATTATTAAAAAATTGAGATTCTAAATAATTTACAGTTTCGTCAGATAAGATTATTTGATTTGTATGAAAAGATTATTCTTCCAATTTATAAAATTTGGACGGAGAAATACTTAATCGTATGCTTCTAATGCACGATACGCGTCATATGAAAGACATCAGCCGTGTGCGCCAAAGTCGGCGCACTTTCTCGCGGAAGGTCTTTGTGTTGCGATGTCGCAACAGCGATAGTAACTGGCGTCGATGTGGATCGTTCGACAAGACTATTGCACAATTCATTCTGGACGGATTAGCACCCGAATCTATTTTATTCGCAATTACATCCCCAGTGCCATTTATTCGCAAATCAGCCGTTTACCGATCATGCGATAACAATAAATAATTAATCCGATCGCGATAACGGTTCAAGATTTGCAACACAGCTCAAACTAGGTTACGTTCAACTACCTTGTGGTGTGTTAACAATCACATGATCGCAATTGTTTTATGACTTAGATTTTATATTGAACCAGAATAACCAATTAATTGTAAAAATATATTTTAAAGGCAAAACTTTTGTATAACAAATCGAGATTTTAACCATTTATCGCTTAGAACAATGTTTCGCATTATTTTTTATGCGTGTCATACTAAATTCAGTAATGCAAAAAAATGTGTTCCAAAAAGAATGAAACGTTATGGGTATAGAATACAAAATTGGCATGCTAATCCGATCGTTTTTTGACCTCGATTGTGTTCGATCGCAAAGGGGATAAAAAGAAGCGTGGCCGAAAAAACGAAAACAGAAAAAAGAACAAAAATATTGAACCGCAGAGTCTGAATAATAACACGAGCAAGGCCGCAATGTGGGTCCTTCGCAGCGGAACTTGATTTTCGAGAGGTGAAAGTTAAGGTCGTCTGACGCAATCGCGCCACAACGTCGACCGCTGGATCGTTAGTAGAAATAGTTTCTCTAAACTGCACTTATAGCAAATGTACTTACTAAATAGTACTTTTCCTATGGTGTGAAATAAAAATGAAACAACAGTTAGATCATTATTAATGAGTTAATAATTACAAGTTTTAGGATACATTTTCAGGAAATAAAATGGTGATCCAACATTTAACCAATCCGGTGTGGATTAAAAAATGAAGCACATCATATTCATAAACAAATAAAGATACACATTAACTTCTTGAACATGTTAAAATCTCGGTAACGCAAAATTTACCGTACCCATTAGGCCGCTGACATTCTTTGTCTTGTCGCCTCGAAACGATTCAAAGCGGTTAGATGATGCTTGCTAAAGTTACGTACGCTGCTTACAAAACAATTTACCTTTTGCCCTTCTACTCAGCTAAGCATCTTCCTTTTCATCTTCCTTTCTCTAACAGTTGAATCTTTCGCGATTTCAGATGAGATTCTCATAAGATCTTACCATCAGTTCATAGCTCGATTCATTTCATCACAAAAAGCATTCCATCCTGACGATCACAAAAACCGGTTGAATTTGAATCGAGATGACTCAGAGGTCTAGATGTAAAGCAGCAGAAAAATTTAATTTCAACGAAATAAAAGGCCGTGGCAATTTGAGTGTTCCAATTCTGGTTTGTTTGAGAGAAAAAAGGCACACATTTCGCTTTTCTCTCCATTCATAGGAACATGCTTACGCACATATGCATATCTTGTAAAAGTGGCACGACACATCTTGGATGATTCGTCGGAGGAAAGAGAGTGAATATTACGTTTCGTTCATCAATACAGTGAGTGATGGCAAATACAAAACATTCTGATCAACATTTCTCTTGGCATTCAATTTCGAACAGCAAAAAAAATTTTACTGCTTCGAATGAAGTCATGGAGCATACAAAATTCACCATATCTTTAATTAGACTAATTATTGTACACCAATTTGGTAGCGGACAGTTAAATTATGGCATCCGAAACAAATATAAATATAATTTAATTGTCGGACTTGAAATATAATGCGAGAGTGCGATAAATCTCGCGACACACGGAAACAGTCGCATTACGCTGAATTGCAGGCAAAGAGCTGTCATTGTGCGTTCATTCAAGTGTCTATTTCAAGGCATTTTCTTTTCGTTTGACTCTTGAGCCGACAAAAGGACGATCGCGACGATAAACTGTCTCACGGCATTCAGAATTAATTTCCGATTTTCCTCGCGATCTTATCGCGTGATAATACACTTCGTGACGCGTGAAATTTATTGTATCCTACGACTTGCAGGTATAACAATTATTGCAGCAATCAGTGCATAATCTCACATTAATGGACATCCGAAAAGTTTTAAGACAAATGAACACTCACTATTTTTTCATCGACTATGGTTTGTTCGTCCAATCAGTGACCGTTATAAGATATCAATTTCAT
Organism: Trissolcus brochymenae; assembly: GCA_030523145.1. Classification (NCBI taxonomy): domain Eukaryota; kingdom Metazoa; phylum Arthropoda; class Insecta; order Hymenoptera; family Scelionidae; genus Trissolcus; species Trissolcus brochymenae. The sequence goes on from JAQQRF010000123.1 coordinate 136,539, forward strand.
TTTTTTATTCAAAACGATTTGTTCGTATTTTCAACTTGATGTTTGAAGATTGAACAATTTTGCAAAATTGAGAGATTTTCTAGATGGAAATACAAAATTGACGGACGACCGTCAGGTGTTAATAGACGTTTCAGCGGAATGTCATTATTCACCGTAAGCGTTTTATAAAATGAATGCGGGTTAAATAGCCAACTAGATTGGAACGCTAAAAGTGTGCTACGTCGTTGACTTAATTGTGAGCGCTCGCCGGCAGCGGTGATGATGATGCTCGCATACACATGTGTCCCATGCGAGCTATAGTCGAAGAGCTCTGATACGAGCATAAGTTGCGCGGGACATACTTACGCGCACGTACGCATGTAACAGCAACGGCGTTTCTTCAGTGTACGCGACTTTACCGTTACCTTCTTCTGAGGCGCTGCTCATGTAACAACTTGAGGAAGAGAAAAAAAGGGGCAAGGAAAAAAGAAAGGAATTGACATGAAAAAAATTCATACGAGCCTCGTGAAAGATTAAATAAATGTTGCCTGCGAGGACCTTGGAAAAGCGTTGGATTTATATGCGAAGTATAGAGATCTTCTTAAATGTTTTGATTTATGATGGCAAGAATGAAATTCTCGAATTATGTATATGGCTACAATTTGCACATTGCAATTGCACAAACTGTTATCGATTGTAGTCGATAGCGTTAAAGTATGCTTTGATTTCTCTCTCTAGGAAAAAAACGTTTCGATCAAAAGTTTCAAAATGTTGCAAAAGTTTTATCATAAAATTCAAATGACTTTTTGATAATTATAAACAAGTATAATTTTGTTTAATGAACAATTCTCAATCGCAAAGCGGGTTTATTGAAAGACAGAAATCGTAATAATTTTGTGAACTTGTTACTTTACGACTTCATTGAACAGATTACCAGAAGTTTATATTGTTACAGTATTTATATTCGAAAGTCCGCGATAAAATCTCAATGCCAACCGAGAAGCTTGTTGTGCGAAACATTTTTTCCGCGCTCGGGCTTTATGTGTTTCTGCGCATCACGAGTTAGTGCTCTTTATCTTTATTTACACGCCGATTTTATTTTCTCTCTTTTTGTAAATTATTTTTTCTTTCGTAATAAGTTTTCGTTTGTTTTTCGTTTTTTAGCAAATTTTTTAGGAACAGGTCATTCAGAGAACGTCAAATCACAAGCCAAATTGCATTATTAAATTTGTATCTTCTTTACTGGTTTGAAATATTTCATATCGTACAAAGATTTTATTCAAATTAAGAAGTAATTAAATTTTTTTTTTTTTTTTTGAAAACACTGCAAATTATTGTTGGTTCGAGTTACTTATTATCGCACAAAGAATATTCAAGGCAGACTATGCGTTGGTCTAAGAATATATGTTTCTTGTTTCAGTCTAAACCATATATCTATAAGTCCCTTTTTTCATCTTGGATCAAAATTGTATTATTATCTTTGGATTTGGATTAATAAAAAATGCTAAAATACACTAGGTATTATTTTGAATATCTTTGACTCAATGGTAGAAAAATAGAGAGATCTCGAATTCAATTTGAATAGAATACAATGATAAAGATTTACGATACCACACGACGACACATGCTTGCGCGCGTTATTGTTTTGCACTTCCAGTTTGTCTCTCTCTTTCTTTCACTCTTTGACATAAGTGTGCTTCTATAAAACACGTTGGTATCTCATACGTGCGTGCTCTCCGCGACACTTATAAATTCAAGGCTTCGCGTTTAATTGATTTACTATAATGTGACTGCAATATTTTGACAAATGTGTGCGCGTCGATTGCCCTGCCAGTCGAGAGCACAGATCACAATCAGTCAGTGAAAATGTGACATCAATCAATTAAGAGGCATGAATATTTATTCAACTATCACTCAGCAAAGTATCAATTAAACACGGACGGACACTTGATTCATTCAGATTCATTTATATAACATTATCAAATAAAAAGACTTATATTCCACTTTTGTTTCTCTACTTTTGTTTTCTATATTTCATGAATACTTTCAATTATTTCAAAACTTTTCATTTGTTTTAACTGATTGTTAATTTTAAATACATTGAAAGAACAATTAAAACTGAAGCAAGAGAAAATATTGTCTAAAACTTGTAATTTTGTTGTTCGATCAAATTTTTTCTTGTTAATTTAATTTGTTTTTCCCTTATTAAAAAATACATTGTAGATAAAGTAATATAAATAGATACACCTTAAGATTAATTCAAAGATGTAACGTGATGTGCTCATCAGTTTTGAAAGTTTACGAAAAAAAAAAAAGTAGGCAGAAGTTTTTTCTTTCGTCTCTCAGAAGCTTGTAAATAATGAATATAAAAATGAGTTATAATGAAAGGTATACACTTTTCGAAGTTGAAATGACATTCGCGACCGCGAACAGAGAGCGCCGAGTTGGTCCGGTATTATAATGGATTCGAACTAAAGGGTTTGCATTGAGATATCAGTATGTCGCTAGGCACCGGTAATGGCCTACCATTCTCGGAACCATGTTGCTATATATCCAGGACACTGCTAGCCAGATACGTTGCTTGCTGCATATGTTTTGTTCTGGGTTGCACGTACTCAGAAAGACAAAAGTATTTCGCGTAATAGCAATCTAGAATAAAAAAAAAATAAAAATAAAAAATTGAACCAATCCGAGCAAACAAAGAAGACAAAGAAACCGTTGCACTTGCGCAACGCAAATTTCATCAAATCGAGATTTTATGATCGCGAGTATGCAAACTCGAATTGTTGTCGAGTTTAATAAAACTTTATTGTCGAGTCAACTGACATTCTTCCCCGTCAAATTTAGTGTTCATAATTAGCTTTCCTTTATCTTATGCATTGAGGTCGTAAAGCAATAATTAAAATCATATACCAACTTGAGAGCTTTACATTTGCAGTTTCGCTACAATCGAAACATACGTTGGAAAAAAAAGGGAATAAAACCAGTTCTTTTATTTGATTCAACAAAAAATTTTCCAAACAAGAATGGTAAAAAAATATTTTGGTGTAAATTTTAATTTTTTTTTTTATTTTAGTTTTAGCATATCAAAATCAGAGAAGAATTTTTTTGTATATCAACTTTGGTAGTCACAACAATTCGAGACAAAAATGTTTCGTTGCGAAATCGGCTCTTTTATTATCAACTTCGCGATAATTGTATCAATCACCGATATGATTTGAGAGCTTTATTATATTTTTTAATGGTTGCTCGAGCAAACTCTTTACAGGCTATTTTTGCATTCATCGAAGAATCAATTACAATATCTACATTTGTAAGTACAAAGAGCGAAACCGATGATAATAGCGATATTGGGAATCGTCGAAGAGCTTGCCTTTGAAAAGCTACCCGAGCTGACAAAGGAAACGGACGAGAACAAAAGTTGTTCGGTATCTCAATTTCAGAGATAAATCGTTGAAATGCATCGCGCCGCAATAAACGTCATCGACGAGGCAAATATCGCATAAGTTAAACGTCGTTTTACAGGCGTAAAGTGTAGATTTACAATCTATCGCGCGATCTCGAGTGCACGCGTGTGTGAAATACGGAGCCAAGATGTTCAGCTGAATTATACATAAGACAGCAGGAATAAAATGCTCCTATGCAGCAATACACACAACGCGAGTGGTGCAAGAAAAAAAATGTACGCGGGGTGCAACTATATGTGCCATGTGTTTTATGCGCGTTTACATATTATGTTTGTATGTTTTCATGTGCTCGAGATTTGCGAAAAAATCTCATCGCAGGAAATGCACACATGTGGTCAAACTTTCTATGGGAATGTGTTGTATCACACGTTTAAATATACAAAAAAAAAGGTTTTTTTTTCTTCGAAATGTCATGTTTTTGTTCAAAAAACATAACGATAATAAATTTTATTCCCGAACTTTGTTAACATATTCACTAGTATAAAACGACATCTTCAATTTTGTTTTCTAGTGGAATATAAAATTAAAAGACATGATATGTGCGCATGCGAAAAAGTGTACTACGAACAAATAAAACGAATGTAAAAATTGTAAACCAAAGGAAGCCCCTCTTAACTGTGATGCACCATGAAAAAACGGCCTCGTACACGGAAGCTGCATATGCGCATATACGACATACATTGTAAATTTCATGAAATCACATTCCACTTGCGTCACACTGGCAAAAGAATTTTCTATCAAATCATCTTTTGTCTTGATTCTTTATTTATCTTTTTATTTATTCATTCGCATGTTATGACTCATAAAATTTATATTGTTTTATTTTTATTTTTATTTTTATTACAACTGAAATGTTTTTCAATGAAAGATCATCAACAGGGAAGAAACTTGAAAAAGGCATAAAATTTGCATTGTGCAAATTGATATTTGAATGGTTCTTTAGTTTCGGAAATTAATGTTTATGTATACTTTTTAAATTCATATACGTTCAATTCCAAAAGATTGCAAATAAAATGGATGTACACTTTTGTCTACACGCAGCATCGAATTCTCAGAGTCTATTGTGAATATAGAAGATGCACACATATCGTCACGCTTGTACGAGTCAATTGAATCGTTCATTTATGCAAACACAACTTTTAAGCTATGCTCGAAGACACGAGTATCGGTATAACATTAGCGCTGCGAAACGAATGCAATACCAATTGACAATAGCATATTTTTGCAAACAATAATTGTATCTTTGAATAACACTGCAAACTTTTTTTTTTTTTTTCATTTCTTTTTGTATATTTAATGTCAAAAAATTGACAACTCAATTCGAAGAATTTCACTAGAAAGAAAATTGACCGAGTCAAATTTTAGAGACTTTCAAACTGCGCTGATTTTATATACGTTTTATGTATTAAATTATTTGTTGCGTATAATAAAATATAAAAAAAAAGATGAAAATTCATTGAAAAACGGTACACTGTTTCGTTCGATGAACAAAATGTGCAGTGCAGAAAAAAAAATATGTTCAGCTGATAATCGAAACGAGAAGATTAATTCGGATTCATCGCATAAAAAAGCAATCGCCCGCGCTTCTACAGTATAGAGGACGTTAACGAGGATAAATTAGCTAGGATTCTATCTAATTTTTTTTTTTTAGTCAGATTGGAATACACTTGTTCTAACTCAACTTCCCATGATCTGTATCCATTAATTAACTGTTCTTCCGTTCCGCTGTTAACAGCAATTCATAAATGAAAATTCGTGCAGCCATTTATAGAAAACGTACGGGATTCAGAGCACGGATACTGCATATCGGTGTTGCCATGGAAGCAATAATCATTGGCAAAGATTAATTGAAGAGGAAACAATTGTGCCTAAAATCATTAGTTACCATTATTAATTGATAATCACTGAAATTTCAATATAAAAAAAATAATTCTAAAAAAACGACAATAAACGTTTGTCTTGTTTTAATATAATTAGTAATAACACAAAAAGGCAATTTGACAATTTGACTGCTCATAATCTTTATTTTTTTAATTAGTATTTTACTGCATCTGCTGCTAAAACAAGAACAAGTTAAACGATCTCATTTTTATAGGATGATCTCATATCATGCGGTTTTTCATCGTTTGCCTTGTTGTCTATTGAAAACTCTGCTAAAATGTCTGTCAACTTCATATTCATAATTTACTGTATCACGTAATTCAGATGAACTAAATATTATATATGAAAATTTATTAATGAAATATTTTATTCTTCAACGATTGGCAGGTTTAAATTGAACGAGCCAATTGTCTAAAATATATATTAGATTGGGCTGTAAGCTGGTTTGATGATGTGTAAAGGATCAAAATTTATAAGTGTCCGGAGATAACGCGGATAGGCATACACAAAACGTTTAATAACAGTCAGGATAACACGGCTTCAACGTTCCGCGTCAGACAAAAGGCGGCTGATCGTAACTTCGAGCGATGGCGATGCTGTGCGCAGAGTATTATACTCCCATTATGCGATATTATGTTACGATTTACGCTATCACGAACGACTGTGTATTCGTCTTGCTCGCATTCCCTCTTGGACAATGCTTATTAGTTCTCGTCTTGATCTTCTCAGCGCAGAGTATGATGGGGTTATTTTTTCATGCCAGGTAAATAAACATCATAACGGGTCTTTTATAAAAGCAATGTACAAAATGCGACAGGATAAAGAAAAAATTGAAAGCAATTTTGAAGTACAAATAAATTGAAAATGAAATTAAAATTATGTTTGGATACATGGACCAAAAAAAAAAAAATTGCATTCAAAATTACTAAACTGTACAGCAGAGCCTGGACAATGTTTGTTTCTCTTTTTCTGTTACGGAATTAAAAAGAAAACTCAAATTTTGTTAAAAATTACTGACTTTTTAACTTGTACATTGTATTATCAAAATTTCATTACATTTTCAATGGGTCATTTTCAAATTGGTATGTAAGCTGTTTGCTCTGTGTGGAGACGATTTAAAAAATGTCATTTCAAATGATGGCAATATAACATGCGTCCACTGAAAAAAAGGAGCATCAGAGACAGAAATTCTTATAACGGCATTCAGAATGAATACTTGCATTGACAATTCGAAAATTTTCGAACATTCCTCTGATCAGAATCGCGTCGAACAGATATAGTAACACGAATAAAGCGAACGTAAGTTTTACTACATCGCGATCTCAACTGCGCGGAATGTGGCTGGCGTGGGCGGTAGCTTCTTGTCTCACCTTTATATTCAAACGGTTTTGTAGAGACATTTCAATTCTGAATAATGGGACATTGTTATTTTCTTAGGCTCCTCTTCACATGGTGAAACAAACGTTGTTTATCGTCGCTGTTGGACTGGCGTTATTTGCATTATCGAGACAATAGTATCTTGATTCCCTCGCGATTTTTACGATAATCACGAATAACAAATTCGGTTCGGAGCAAGCTCGCGATTTATTACTCGATTAATTAAGACTTATTAATATTCATTCGTTCAATAGTAACAATGCTAATCGTTCGGGCGAACATTTGTTTTGCTCGATCAAAAGTATTTTCAACCGATAATTGTATGATAATGAAAGTATAACAAATTCATACAAACAGCTGATTGTTCGCGGTTCACACGAGAACTGGAAAATCCGTTTTCAGTGCAATTATCATTACGTATCTGTGATCTGAGATTTTGTTAGTCAATTCATGACTCATTGGGCTAGATGATTTAATTTCTGTGACCCCTCGCGGGTTTTTCCTTTGACGTAAGTCAAACGTTTTCGCTCTTACTTTCTCCGATTTTTGTCGAGCCATTTATACAACTTGCGTTGCATCAGAGCCGAATTTACATCTTTGTTTTTGATCAGAATTAATAAATTCTTACCTAGGCTGTAAAAATGAAACGTCTAAACAACACGTTTCAGTGAGTGAATATTTAATAGAACTAGTTTTTTCGCGGTGAAAAAAAAAAATTATACACTGTGTAATAAAGATTGATCAAACATTGTGCGATACAGGGTGAATTGGATTATATAAGTTCTATATCATAATTTGTAACTGTCAGTTCGATTTTATTGTATTACAAATGATAAATCGTTCTGATCGATATCTACAAGTTATCAGAATATTTTTTAACCCGTTTTATATTAATGATAAAATTTATTTTAACTGTGTTGGCCGCAATATTTGACTATTGTTTTTACTGTCAATCTATTTGTTAGTGAAAGTTATGTTTAATAGAGTGCTAAAACAATTGTAAATCGCGTGCAGAGTTTACGACCATTACAAAAATGGATACAAGTTTGTGTAATATTTTCTTTTTTTAAATCGTTTAAAAAAAAACAACGTTTTGAAAAATTGAGTTTTAAAAGATGCTCTATAACAGAGAATATCTACGATTGATCTAGAAGATTTTCATCTGTAAGAGCGATCTGACTTTCGACCCAACAAACTTGTAAATCTTTGCACAGTTGAATGACTCTGCGGTATAACGCTACAACGAGAAAGAGTAATTATTTGCGATCGATAAATCATTCGCACATTTCATTTAATATTATTTATTCACGTTGTGCAATTTGTTCTAATGTACTTGGGGAAAAAAGTATTCGATTGCGTTACCCAAGTATCGAGCCGTTCAACTAATGCGAGGAAGGCAAACGCTTTTATTCGCAAATTCTCCGAGGAGCTGAATGGAATTCACTGACATGTCGCGATAATTGAAATTAAATTCCTATCGCAACAATTTATACCTAATTAAGTGTATGTAAATTCGAATTAAAAATTTTTTGCAGTAACTTTGACATACCAACTTGATTTAAGATAAATGTAGAGCTGAAAGTTCAAAGTTCCTAAGTTACACCATTCGCCATTATATTTGAGCTTCCAAATAGAGATTCAAAATCCTTGAAATTCTAATTTGCAGCTGGGTCGATGATACCGTGGCCATGGCGACTTGCATTCTTTTTACCATCAAAATAGACTTTGTCATAAATTGACTCTTTTGCGAGTTTATTATTTGATACATCTATCGCGTTATTTTGGGCTATATTCGGTCTTATTTTAGCCGCTTTATTGGAAATAGAAATTTCCATCGGATAAAACTGTCATAAAGTTGCCAAAAATAAGAACCGGGGACAGATTTACGTTGAGCCTAAAACAAATAAAATCATTGAAAATCATATTGGGCATCGAATGTTGATATATCGAAAATGAATCAAACATATTGCACGATTTCTTGCAATATGATTTTATAAAAAAGTTCTTAAATCAAACTCTCTGAATGAATTAAGATGTTACATTTTTCATGCATAATAAAAAAAAATGTCGGTCATTAATTTTCGTTTCTTTTTTATTTGAAATTCAATTAGTTGGCTCGGGTAAATGAATGATTCAGTCGGAATGTAAAATTGATGCAATTTTTGTAACGCAACGCACGCAACAACAATGTTCGCAATTATGCTCCGTAATATAATCTGTTAACAATTTTTAAACTTTTTCTCCGTGTTCATTCCGATGAAAGCAGGGCAATTCCGGAATACAGCCAAATGTGCCCGTAGCACTTTCACACGGATGAATCTGCAGGATGGGGGAGAACAGATCGCGTGATGTGTGCAGTAATCGTATTGCAAACTCTTATGACGTCAGTAACATAAAAGTATGTGAGCAAGAGAAAAGGAACTTACAGAAACCGCGCGCGTCTCGAGCTCTGCAGCTTTTTATTCGCCTCCCTCTTTTTTGTCAGTCGCAATACTTTTTGTTTGCATCCAGTGCTATCAATCAATACCAAACTGATGCTTACTGGACGTTTATTTCACTACAATCTCAAACATTTGTTCTTTCAATTTGCATACAACATTAATTCGAGCTCGAACGTGTCCTTCAAAAATCGCCAATCTCAATAAACAATGGAAATCTTTGCTATTTTTTTTTTCTTCCAAAACAAATTTTGCGCTGCCAAAATTGTGAATTGATTCATTTTCAAGTATAATTTACGGAACTTTTAAAACTGGCAAAAGATTGTTTGCACAAAATTGCTTGCACAAAACATCAGAATGAATAATATGCCGGCCGTCTATCTTCGCTTAGACGAAAACTCTCGGCTGATGCGAACCGATTGTTTCTCCGCGTGTATATGTAAACTGTTATCGTGCAAAGGGAATAAAGGCAATCGCAAAAAGCGCCGATGTTGTATCTGACGATCAGGCGGGCAAAGAGGCTAGACTTGACCCAAGCGTGTCAGATAAGCAAGACTCTCTGGGCCGGCGAGGGATCGCATCTCTTCTTTGTAGGCGGCCAAGTACGTGTGCCGCGCGCGCTCGACGGTGTGGGTGTAATCGTTTATTTCGCCGTCGACCTTTTGCGGGGCACTACGTCAAGATGTCAGCCGCGACCCCGCCTGGCGAAGCTAAGATCCACTGGGAACGTTGTAATGGGTTTACAAAGCGTAACAAACTGATGCGAGGTCAAACACACGACAGGCAATAAACACACGCCAAGATAAATGACCCCCACTCCGTACCCACTATGATCATCATTGAGGGCAAAAGTATTTTGGCGCGTCCACCCAAAGCTATAGGCGATAATTATCTCCCTTGTCCGGGCATTGCAGTCACCAGAGCTCTCTAATGTTCCAGTTTTTCTCATTGAAAGCAAAGTCTTATTATTTTCGTAATAATGAGATTACAACAGTATTTCAATTGAAACAAAAAATTGTTTATACTGGTGATATAAATTATCTTGGAAAAGGTTGAGGAAACTTTTTTTTCGCGTGCTTTTTAAATTATATTTAGACTTGCAGTATTTAAATGTAATGAATATCGAATGTGTATGAGTTCGTGTGAATGAGAATGCAAATTTGATAAAATAAAAGTTTGAAAAATTATCAGATGAAATAACTGAATTTGTTTGATCATGTTATCAGATGCCACAGACGGTGCCTACAGCTGCAGGCTTTTCGCCGTCATTCGACTACACCACGTTCCAGTTTGATCTGTCTTTGTTGTCAGACGATTACAACACAACACAAACGCAGACCAACTTGAAACCACCGCAGATCAAGCAGGAAGTGTGTTCACCGCGCCCATTGTCACCTACGACTTATCCTAGTCCACCTTATTCCGACACGACAGAAAGGTTGTCACCAAATTACTCGCGAGACAATTCACCAGTCTACCCGACCAGTCCATACTACACACCGAGGAGTCCACAAAGTGCACAGCTGTGCCCCACAAGTCCAGAGCCAACCAAGCAACCCGTCAAACGAGAAAAGAGCCTAGACTTGCTGACAATTTTGCAAGAATCGAGGTGAATTGCAAATTTTGTCTCGATATTATCTGTCAGAGTGTGTGATAATTTAGCAGTTAGTGATAATCATAATGTGGATTTGATGATAATATCTTCTGAATTGCAACAAGTGTAAATTGAATTCTATAATGACATATATATATGTATATAACTATACAAAGTTATTTATAGTTTGTAACTTTTGATAATTATTTTGTTAACGATTTTACAGATTGTTGGCAGAAAGTTTGGGATACAAGGAGGAGTCAACAGATTGCACAGTGCCCTGCACGCCTCCCCGAAGCGAAGAAGACATCTACAATAGTCTCGACACAGATTTCTTTGTAAAAAAAGAAGAATCCAATCCTCTTCTGAAAGAGATACTGTTCAAAGAGGAAACGACTCCCGATAACAAATTGAGCTGCCTTATAAATTGCCTGTCCACGGCACCAAATGTCTCGTCGTCCTTATCACCTGGCGTGCAAACCACTACCTTATTGTCGCCTGCCTCAATAGCATCACCAACTCATCCGAATCTCGAAAAGTCACCCCTGAGAGAACTTCTGTACAAGGGTTCCGAGAAAGTTACCGAGCCTGCGAACATTAAAATCGAAGATGCTACCAGCCAAGCCAAAAGTCCGCTACAAAAAGAGGAAGAGCGCAAGAGCGACCACCAACTGTTGCGGGAGGTTCTGAGAGACACCAGCTTTCAAAAAAAGTACAATCTGAGACCAGTCGACTTGGGCGGCGTTGGTACTGGCTTCGTCGAGGATATGGAACCTGGCGAAAGCGTTGGGGAATTCGCCAGGGAGCAAATCGAGCCTGTTCTCAGTCTGGCGATCCAGCAGCTGCAAAAGGACTTTGACAACACTTGCGTCGCTCTTGGCATTCATCCAGGTATCGAGCGGAATGATTCTGATCTAAAAGCTAAAAATTGTAGACACGCCGATGACGTTTTTGCACCCATAAATATAGTATGTCACTGATGATAATAACATTTTGTCAAGGTTAATCACCAGTTGAAAACGCTTTGCATAAAAAATAAATCATGCAAATGTTAAACTGACACACCGCCAGAATCCGTGTTCCTTTTCATTTGTTGTTTTGCAACACACATCCTCGAGATAAATAGCTCGCTCGCGTTATCTATTAAGGTCTCCTAATAACAATACCAACACGATTAATTCTATCGGTCAATCGCCACGGACGTTTATCGCGTATTATTAGAGCCGGTCAATATTTCATCATTTTATCGGCATTGCCATTTCTCGTGCGTTACAACAATTGGCAAACTCGTTTTTCACGGCAGCTTCAACCTTGTAACTTCAGCCAAGGCATTTCGTTATCGAACAAAAAAAAAATAATTGAGGCGCGTAAAACAATTCATAAGATAATTTTGAGCCGCGAATGGGGTTTGCAGCTAGACATTCCATCGAGAGTGTGAGAGTGAACGAAATAAAAGAGAGAACGTAAACGCTCGACCGCGACTAGGTCGCGATTTAGAACGTTTCAGCAATCAGAGACCTGGACTGACAACTTTCTCCGGCATTGTTGCTTGTGACCCACGAATCCATCAGACCAGCCGTAAGCTTTGCACTTAATTGGGAAACAAACAAAGGTCGACATTGATTTGCTTCGATCATTCTATGCTGCGCGCATACGTGACGCCGATTGCGCACCGCTACCTTGCCGCGGGCAGTCTCTCGCCGAGCGCAGACCGGTTCCTCTATTTGCCACAATTCTGACGTCACACTAACTTATGACGCCAATTGGACCTGGGTTGGGCACCGAATTACGAAATTCCATGGCCTATTTCAAATACGAGGATATGCTTTGCACCTACTCACGCATTAATGACGCTTTATCGCCGATTTATAACTTTCTTTCGAGCGCTCCACACTTAAATCAAATATCCATTGTGCTAACGGCATTGTCCTCTGTAATTTTCATTTTTGCTTGCATTCCTTTTTGACACTAAAATATATGAGTCCCGACGAGACACAATCACATCAAAAAATGAACTTTTCGATCAAGATTTCCCTACATGGTATTTTTTTTTTTTTTTGTTTTTCAATTTTCTTGCAATAACGTTTTTATGGATTTCTGTTCAGAGCCACGCCGTTGGAGTGCGGCTGACGTAGCAGCCTGGGTTCAATGGGCCAGGAGACAGTTGCAATTGCCTTCGGTCCCAATGGAGAGCTTCAATGTCGACGGAACCACTTTGGCTTCCTTCACTGAAGAAGACTTTTGTCACAGAGCTCCGCAGGTTTGTACAGAAAATCAAACAACATTTTTTTGTTTTTCTACAAAATTGGTTCTTCTTTTTTTCATTATTTGGCAATTTTGTCCAGGAATAATACAAACATCAAGAAATATATCGCAAAATGTTACGGATTTCTTTGCTTTAATAGAAGGGAGGAAAGTCGATGAAAGTGAAGTTCGACAAATTGCGCTCACGCCAGTACTGAGAATTTAAAATCTTGATTTGTAAATAGGACGATCGTCAATTAAGACAAAACGCATACACCGTGCACTTGGAATGTGCGTCTCGCAATGATATATAAGCAATACACCTCGGAATAACGGTTTTTTCTCGCAGTCGCTATAATGGCAAAAAGAAAAGCGCAGTCAAAATCCAGTTATTAACGTTTATATTTCCGGACGGGCTGCGTCTTAACTGTTTGTAGATGATCATTAACACATTAAATTATACTGCCATCGCATTATTCTTTATAGATGTTCAATTAAAATTCCACCCGTAAGAGCAACAATTCGCTGACGATTAATTTCGTTAACCGCTCACCATTACAACATAAATTATTGTCAATAAATGTTTAATATCGTTGCGATATATGTTTGGTGCAAAACATCTTTTCTGCAGAGAAATATTAAAATGTATCGAGTTTCAAATTACTTAAAATAAAAATAATAAAAAAAAACATAAATGTAACCTAATGAAATCGCAGATCCACTGTAACACTTTTTTATAATCAGGTCAAATATAAAATTGTAGATTTTATTTTTCATTCACATTAATAATTTCAATGTTTTATCATTAAGTAGAGTTTCTTAATTATGCGCAGGCGAATGAAATTTTACCCAAGAATGTTGCACTTTTTAATTGACTTGATAAAGAATACCTTTTTTATCATTTTGTTATGATTTTCATAGAATTAGAAAAAAAAACTGAAATCAAATATGAATGCAAGTTCAGGTGAAATCACTGAAGAAACGAGGACGATCCTCTCGCTGTTTCAATCACTTCTCCGAATTTAATCGATTGAGTCACCATACTATCGCACCCGCAAATATTTTTCATTGCAGTTCATCGTCTCCTTTCTCCGCTGGGGAATAGTATGCGAAAAAATTGGAATCGTATGGGTGCGCGCAGCAGCTGTGCACTACACATGATGATACTAAATAACTGGATGACATTTCATGAAGCAGTCCGCGAGAAAGGGAATCAAGAACAAAAACCTTATTACTTTTTTTTTTCTCTGGCGAAAGTTTTTCATTCCCAATATATTCACGCGAAATTAGTGTTCATCTGGCATACAACAAAATACAAAACCGGTCAGAGCCTTAAGTGCCAAAAAAATTGCATACAAATATATATTTTTTAAAATAATTTTTAGCCCTGAAAAAAGTAAATCTAAAAACAAAATAAGTTGATCGAAGCAAATGGAATTCAAGAAGGTGATAAATATTTGTGCTAACCACTTGATCGTGTAAAAGCAATAATAATAATGATAATCATTGCGTCTAAGACTCGTTTTTCGAAGCATCTGCCAAAGTGGATTTGCCCACACGTCGAGCAATCGACACGAACGAGTACGATTTGCAAAGGCCGATGAGCGAGCTGGTCGTATTGGTCCCGGCTAGTTTCGAGCCCAAAGTAGGTCAACGACGGCCGGCTTTCTCTTCGCCAGACCACGAGCAGGAATTCTATCGTTTACGTGTCTTTTCTCTCAGACTATTCGTGACGCGAGAAATAACTGATGATTTCGAAAGAAATATCATAGGACAGGTTCATTTGATTCTTTCTTGATTCACCCTTTTGATTTTGATTCATTCCTCATGCATGTACATCTCTTATTAGACTTTATCCGACCTTCTCAATGCATCATTGTTTCATAAATAATATTCATGAATATCTTGTCCAGGTTGTGAGATGAACAACATTTTGCAATCGATTATACTCGTATGAACTTTTCTTCATCATTTTTTACAATGAAAAATAAATTGTTCGATAAAAAAATATCAAATCAGTTAAGTATAATGTAACTCTCGAAATGTCATAAAAAATGACACAATTTTTTATATTCAAAATATTGAGACATGAGTCTCATTTCTTCGGTTGATCCTAGTTGAATTTTTTTTTTTTTTTTTTCAATTGAAATACTCAGTTGTAATTACTAAATAGTACTTGTTTTTTTTTTTATTGAGTCAATCATTTAAAAAACGTGTAACTTTGATTGATTCCAGTGCGGTAGTATGCTGCATGCTCAGCTGGAGATCTGGAAGGCCGCTGTCGAAGAATCACCGAGGAACACGTTAGCAGCTTCTTGGAGTCCGGTCAATGTGGTGCAAGTTCCCAGTAGTGGTACCACAAGTGTCGGATCCCCTATAGCGAGCACAGGTCCCGGCAGCGTTAAAGGCTCATGCAACGCTGATTATTCTGATGGTAAATAAATTCACCACATATCTCTTTTCACCGTTGATCCATCTCATCCCGACAACTTATCCTTCATCCATCCTAGTTATCAAGCAATTTACTTGGAAATCATTCCTTTGAGATATTTGCATTCGATTAAATTGTCCCATTTACAAACTTTAATTCCAAAAAGTGTAACAAAACTGTAAATATAGCGATGGACGTTGAACTGATTTTCAGATGAAGATGAGGAATCAACCAGCAGTCAAGCAGGATCAGGCGGCAAAATCCGCAACGGCGGCTCACATATTCACCTCTGGCAATTTTTGAAGGAACTTTTAGAAAGCCCGAGTGTCCACGGATCGTGCATACGCTGGCTCGACCGCAGCAAAGGCGTCTTCAAAATTGAGGATTCCGTTCGGGTCGCTCGTCTTTGGGGCAAACGCAAGAACAGACCGGCGATGAACTACGACAAACTCAGCAGAAGCATACGCCAATATTACAAGAAAGGTATCATGAAGAAGACCGAGCGAAGTCAGAGACTGGTGTACCAATTCTGTCACCCTTATTGTTTCTAATGTCGCGCGATTCAAAATTGTCACCCTTCAATATTTTTTGTTTCTATCACAAAAAAAAAAAAAAAAAAAATGAAATTTTGTATAAAGAAGGGCAAAATATTTGTATTGTAGAAACCCATTTATTCATCAAACTCATGATCATCGATTGTATATTGTCATTGCCGCGTGTTCCTTGCTGAATTCTCTGGTTAGGAGATAAAAGAAAATCCATTGCGCTTGCGCGTTACCCTGACGGGGTTGTGCCGAAGCACTCGGGTAAAAAAAAGTACGCCCATTTGGGCGACTCGATATTTTATATCAAATGTTGTTGATGTTTGTGTCGCTGCTGTGACGGAGTCTGCAAACGAGCGCCGCTCACTTTCTGCGTCACTTCAAGAATTTGATATCGAGGAAGTGAGGGCGCAGCGAATCAGGAGACAGAGAACAAAACGGCACAGTTTTTCTCTTCTTCTTGCGATATGCTTACTGGTACTCGCTGCGAGCTCCGCGTCTGATTGCCACGACCTTTGCGCGCGGAACCATTCGTTGCAGCACGGTCGAGGATAACAATTTTCCATTTCACTAATCGTTTCAATTAACTCGTCTCAGATCAGAGCATTCCACCTCCTTCAAATCAAAATTACGACAGCTGTTTTTGGCTAAATAAAATTATGTAAATGTAATTTGTCATATCAGCGCACAAATTGTTTGCATATTGTTGCAAACATTTTATAATTGTTCACCAATTTGTACCTTTTACTGTTTACCTATTGTAAATATTACGGATCGTTTTGCAAAAATAATCACATGGTTTAGGTGCAATTTTTTTGTAAAGGAGATTGAGATTGGTTGACGCGGAGCATTCAAACGCAGTTGAGACCGGTGATTTTTGGTCCCATATATCTATGATATATTACAAGTTGTATGTTCCATGAACGATTAGATTATACTTAGAATTAATTAATATTAAGTGATGAGACTCACGTGGGTCAATTACCGTACTGTAGCTGGAAAATAGAAAGTCCGCGTCCAAAGATGGGTTCTTTCGTCTTTTGAGATGAAACCGCCGACGATATTTAATTCCGAAACATTTTAAGTTGTTTGGGTATTTGCGATCAATTGTATAGAAATATATAGAAATTATGACGAATGTTATTTCGAGTTTGTGAGAATTTTAGTTGCTGGATTTTTGAAGTATTTTCCGGTTACATTACGTTTTTATACATTTTAATTCACGATAAGTTTTGTGCCAAATGAAAGCGATTTCGAAAAATGTTTCTTCTGTATGTAGAATTATTTTTATACGATTTACATAGTCGCGTTTGTTTTAACGTTTATAACTTATCATGAATTGAAACTAAATGTTTGTACGATAGCATTAGTTTTTATAATTCATTATCTCTACAGTTATAGATTAGAACGTGTAGTTGTAACAAAATCAATACTGTTTTTTAAATGTGTGTTTTTATAGCTTTTTATGTTAATAATTCTGTTTGAAATATATTTGTATATAAAATTGTAAATTGTAATAAGTTAAATCTTTTAACATAGTTTAATTTATTTGAAGACTTTGATGGAAACAAATGAAATTAAATCAATCGAAATTATATTTTTCTAACTATGTAGATTTCTAAATGTATTTAAAAAAAAATTCTGGAAAATTTTCTGGAAATTGGATATCTTCGCTTCTTATATTTTGTATAATTTATTTATCCCTACGTGATATAAAATTCGAAAGCTAAACATCAGGACGAAAAATCACGGATAACAATGTTTCATAACAAACAATTGTTGCACTTGAGCCTGTGCATCATGTTTTGAAAAGTGCAATTGCAAAATCAGTACAAAATTCCAACAACCCATGTCAATATGATGTGATATAAATAATTTTAAATTTCTAAACATAAAGTGCCAATGAGAAATTCATCAGAGTTAAATAAATATTTATAATTAATTTTTACAAGAACAAAACTGAAATTAATATTTTGAGACGTGTTTCGTATTGTAATTTATAATATAAAAATTAATCATAGTCTTTAACAATTTCTAATTATATTTACATCCAAAAATGTAACACTAATCTTTTATACCTATGCATTGCTTTTGTAAATAAACTTTTTTAAATAAGTTTTTTCAGCATGATTGTGTGCAATCAAATAATAATCCATCCATAAATTAAGTTCAAAAGTGTATACGATATTTTTTACACACTTTTACATATTAATCGAGCTTTGAATTTAAAATGTCACATAAATTTTATATAGAAAACTATGTTCAGTTGTATTTTATGAATATTATATAACAAAACAAAATAATATATTTCGAAGTGTCACTATGCAAAATGAAGAACAACGTGCAAAATAAATAAATGTTATTTCATATACTAAAAATTGTACTTATTTCAACCTCCTTAACCTTTATAAATTTTTCTATAACTCATAAATTATAAAATGTTCTTCTTAGTATTACATGTATATATTCATACAATGCGATTTAAAAATTGAATAAACTGCTTTCTGTAAAGTAATAACGATCAAGTTGCATTTTGTGATATTTTCTCGATTAAATATGGATATCTCACCCGAGGCATTTAGATTTGAGGTGGTGCGTGGTTCACACCCTACTATACCCGCGAAAAGCGCCAACGTCTACAAAGATAGGTATCGCTAAAAGTGCATTTATATTACACGTGTACAGTATATTACATGAGCGTATAATGGCGCACGGGCACATCTCTCGCGTGATTTACGATGTTTTAATCGTACAATTAATCTAACACCTTGTTACAACAACATCTTGTCTTCAAAATGAGACGAAAACAAATGGGTGCCAGGGTTGAAAAATATATTTGTGAACCAATCATTCGTCGATAATAATCGTACCTTGTGTTCATTCTTATTTTTGCCTCGCCAATTTTCCCATCAGTTCAATTGCAATATCAAATATTTTGATGAGCTTCATTACCTGGATTAAATCTAATTTACTAAGCTAAGAATTAATTTGAAAAAATAATTATTTTCAATTTAACTATTCTTGTTACTGTGCTGATTTATTACTATTGCAATCTGTGACCAGTTGATACTAATTCATAATTTTAATTAAAGCTTGAAAAAAAGTCTGTAATAGGTTTTTTGATATTTAATAGGCAGAGTGAAATATTTACTACTAAAACAAAGACAATGGTCGCAAAACTGCGTCCTCGGAGCAAACAGCAAGCCTTTCACGACATGGAAAATGGTAAAAGGAAAAAAAAATTGGTGAAACATCTCTCTTCACCTGTAATCGCCTTTGTAAAGTTATAATCACATATGCTCTGTATGGTTATTGTCTTTGCAAAATGTGCACCCCCGCAGAAAGAATCGTTCGCGCGCGCGCCCACTTCTACCAAGGACAACTACATTCTCCTCGAAACTAATTGCCAGTTAAAATATAGATATACTGGTGTACACATATCTATATATCTAGGTGAAATTTATTTATGCAATTGCCGGCTAAGTAACGGAGATAGTGATGAGCGAGATAAATATTTTAATGATTTCGATAATAAACTCAACAACTCGTCAACATCAGTTTCATACCTTTTACTAAAAATTATATTAAGATATTTTGAGGCAAATATTAGTTGCCACTTATTGATTCATATGTCATTAAGTTGATTTGTCTAATCTGCAAAAGTAATAAATAATAACACAGTAAATTGAGAAAAAAATGTAAAATTTTTAGTTTTTTGTTTAATTTTGTAACAGAATGTCTTTTTTTTTTTTACACGTCGAAACAAACTTTTAACGTAATATAGTTCGTACAATTCCGTGGCAACACCAAAATTGATGTAATTTTGCGCATCGTTTTTATCAGTTTATTCAAGAATAAAAAGCATCAAAACATTTTTTATTCGTTATATAATTTGTTTAGGAAAATTTCGAATGAAAATTTATGGCCAGTCCATTGTGATAAGATGTTCGAAAATACCACTTCAAGAAATTTATATGTTAAGAAAACCTTGATCAGTTTTAATTCAAACATTTGATGCAAATGTCAGAATGCAACTAACATGATAAAAAAACTGTTTGTGTTTTTTTTTTATGCCATGAATGAATCTTTGGCTGTGCAACCTAACTATTTGCTCTACTCATTCTAAAACAAACAATTACATTTAAAATTCTCAGATCTCTTATTTTTACAAATTTTAAAAGCAGACAATTTATACATAACAGAAAGATGCGAACGAATTTTTTGTTAGAACATCTTTTCTTCTTCATATAAGTGTACACCAGAAATCCAACTTTTGCAGATGGAACAATCCAGCTGAAATTACAGGCACACCGATGAATCTGAAATGCGCATAATTTTGTCATCCAGAGGCTATTACGTCAAAGAATCGCTAAAAGGGAATAAACGTTGGCTGCGACAAAAGACCAACCAAAGGCGCAAACCACAAAGCCGAGAGTTTGTTTCATTTCAGTAAGTCTGGGCGCTCCGATCGAGTGCCATGTAATTCAGACCCATAACTATTTTCTCGCTATGAACAATGAGTAGAAAATGAAATACGGATTACAGTGGTTAAGTAGCCGAGGCGCGTAATGGTTCATAATGACGAGCCACCCCAACGGCCACTTTTGTTCATTCGTCGGGCACATCCTTTTCAGGTAGAGAAGAGAACGCCTTCGAAAACCTATCAAGCTCGAACCGAATCACGCTGTGTACACGGAAATATCATTTTTAATAGAGTTGCAATGACGCATTTTCGCAAAAAATAATACCGGGAGTTACACCTTTTTGTTTGTCCACTAAACAATCGTGACTATAAATATCATCTTGAGGACGCTTAAATTGCTGCGTGAAGGAATAATAGATAATGTAGTTCCCGCAAGGAGTAATTGATTTCAGCATTGATCGTCAATTTTATTTCTTCAAATTTATTTCTTTAGAGGGTATAAATTTTGTTGTTATCTGAAAAGACATATAAATTCACTTGAATTGTCGCGGATTGTGTGAAAATGTTAAAGTTATGATCGTTTGTGTGTACAAAAGAAGACGCGGCGTTGAATATCGTTCGAAAAAGGGCAAAAGCTGTCTATCGCCTACGGTTGAGTGTGACGTACGAATGTAAACATAAATCCAAATTAGTGGCCACATAACGCGCTCTTCTTTCACAGATCACGCAGACGGTTTATAAATTGTCGAAGTGTGTACATTATCGGGTTCAATCATGCGGGCATTTGCTCGTCGCTTACTCGCTAAAGGACTAAGAAACAGTACCAGCGATCAATCTTGTTCGCGAATCGGCAGCGCTTTGTCGACTTGAGCCGCTCGCATTTGGCAAATACAAAATGCGTCATGCAATCTCCTCTGACATATTGTTTCAAATTCGATCCATAACATTCTACAACTTCAATTTCTCCCATTTGCAGCCGACGTCAAAATTGATTTTCAATGAATACATACCGATGCATTATCCACTCTTTTATTCAAAAATTAAATTAAACTGAGTGCACGCAAATAAAATGCATTTTTATTTGTTTCATTTAAAATTGTTTTTCTGAATTTCACACATTTTTTCAATCCTTTTTCATACAGCAGCAAACAAATTTGTTTGCTTTTCAGTTGTTTAAACAATTTGAAATTGACTAATACAGAAGTTTCTTCATTTTCTTAATTTCGCTAAATTACTTGACAACGAGCACGTTTTATCATGAGAGAATAACTTATTAGAAAGCGATAAAGGTGCATCCTACTTTATCTTGCAAAGTTCATGAAGTATACGAGTGAAAAGTATATAGCCACAGTAACACTGTAAGCGAACAGTTTACCCAAAAAGGATTTCTTATTTACCATCAATGGCAAAAATGGCAAGTCAATTTTAAAATTTAGTTTTGTCGATAGTTCATTTAAGATATAAGAAATGGTATAATTTATCAAAAAAGAAAAACAAAACGTAGATCCTAAATTGAATAAATTTGAATCATGTACAAAAGTAAAAATTTGTTATTCATACAAATGTTGGAATACATTAAACAATCAATTGTTTAACCTAGTTGCAATAGAAAAATTGGGACGATAACAAACTTGTCAGATTAAACAACATTGATCGTTTAATTAATTTGCAAACGCAGTTCGTTTCAGGTGTAAACTTCGGTTTGTTATATTCTCACGGTGTGCACAACAAATATCCAAGTTCGTTGCTATGGGTGTCGCTTACTTTGTTGCCAGGTTTGCTACGATGAAGCACCGGTCAAACACATTCAGCTCAGTTTGTGGTTTGTTTGTACAATCAAGAACAAGTGTCAAACAATTGTGTCTCTGAAAATTTGAAAGGTCTCCAACGGATCAACCCATTAGATAAATTTCAAATGCAACTGTTTCATTCCATTCTGTCTGCAAACTGAGAACGAAGTAAGAAAAACGATAACATTATGTTTGATTGCACTATTATTTCTTATCAACGATATTGTTTTTTTTTTTTTATCAATTATTCGAATCGATTCAAGGAATGAACCGTCAAAGAACGTTTCGTGAGAGCCGAAAAGAGGACTGGCGTTACAGTATCGAAGCTGATAATGATATGTCTTCCATGGTGGAAAATGAGACAGAAGATTACACAAGGACCGTCAACGATAATTTGAAAAGGCAGACAACATCTTCCGACTCGCCGTTCGAGTACACTGATGTGAGACCCCGATCAAGCACGAAACGAGGACGAAGTCCGGTTCGAGAAAAAGTTCCTTACGAGCTTAAGAGTACCATGAGTATGACACGAAGCAAATCAGTACTTAGTCTTGAGAGCAAGAACCCTCAGAGACACAGACGAAGATCGGGCCATCGCAGAAATGGCGCGTCGGATAAATCGGCCGAACATAATGACGATCTGAAAAGGCAATCAAACAAAACTCGAAGGTCTTCTGTAACAAAAATGAGCGATAATGATAACTCGTTGAAACGTAAGAAAAGGAGGAAAAGATATGGTAATTTCCTGCAATCATATTCATGCGATTTGCACTTTTTATCATTTTTATTTATTCGTACTCTTTTTACTTTATTCATATGCAGACTTTTATTATTTATTCAGTATTTCTTTTTTTTTTTTTTAGATTTTCATTCTCTTAATTTTTTGACGTTAAAGAAGGATCTAAATTATTGGCACCAGTAAAACGTTTAATAAATGCGTCTAAGAAAATTGAAACTGATCGTGCCAACCGGTGTCTTAGCAGGATCCAGCGACCGAGGCGAATTACCCATAACGGACATATTGAAAAGGGCCCAGGAGAGTCGCACGAAATATGAGGAGCCAATACTGCTTCCGGAATTAACTACAGATACGATTTACGTTCAAAGTAGAAATGGCTTTAGCGCCGTTAAGGTGGCAAAGGAGCACGGCGGAAGTCGTAAGGAATTTGAAGTGCCCGAAGAGTGTGATTCCCGGCCAATAAAAGTGGCAATCATTATGCAGAAAGCGTGGAAATGTACTGGTTTTATTTATCAAGGACTTTTAGGCGGGATGGCGTTCATGCACCTTATCCTGGTAAGAACAATTAATGAATTAATGATTTTCCAAAAAAAAATGTAAATGGCTCTCATAAATCATTTTTATTTATCCTGTTAAAATCTTGAAACTGGATTTCGAATTTTCAGATGCAGACGTTTTTTGAGGACTCGGTGAAATTCATCACTAATTACTGTGTCCTGGCTGAGATCTACACAAATGTTTTCTCATTCCTTATAAGCATGTGCGTGATATCAGTTTTCGATAAGTGAGTGTCAATTTCCAACTTTAATTATAGTTCAATAAATAATTTCCTGTCAGAGATCCAATTTAATTC
Source organism: Trissolcus brochymenae (assembly GCA_030523145.1). Taxonomy (NCBI): domain Eukaryota; kingdom Metazoa; phylum Arthropoda; class Insecta; order Hymenoptera; family Scelionidae; genus Trissolcus; species Trissolcus brochymenae. The sequence continues at coordinate 160,297 of JAQQRF010000123.1, forward strand.
ATCATCACATTTTGATTGAACGAAGTGAGATTGTTCCAATGTTTCATTTAAATTGAGAAAAATTTCGATTCACTTTAGGGTTTTTATCACTATCATAAACGAATTCAGTAAAAAATGGTCAGAACCGAGTCATATCTTACATAATAAAGTTTCATTTGGGAGGCGTTGCGAAAGAACGGATTGAAATTTAAAAAAATGGCATGTAAAATAATTTAAGGATAAAATATATTTAACGATCAACGATCAGAAATTCGTAAATCCCCGTCTCTTTTTAGAGTAGATACTTGTGGAAGGTTATTTTTCAGTTCCCTTTTACTGTTCACAAATCTTTTTAGAGATAAATCCCCGCAATTGTTCGTGAAGTTAGATGTGCTGGTAATCCTCTCTAATGCATTTAAAAAGAAGACAATCTGATAAAACAAACCACTCGCAGTTTTTATAAGCCAAATGAATTTTCATTTTCTTTCGTTGCAGGTTTGACATCGCCCATGTGGATTTTGAACACTTGAGACAAATTTATACTAATCATGCCAAATCTGCGACCGCTATTTTTCTTTATGTGACGTCGTTTTGCTTGCATCAGATCACTTTTAAATTGAATGACAAATTGACTCTGATACATTATAAATCAGTGAACATGAGCGTGGAGGATATTTTGAAAAGTGTAATAATTTAATTTATTTTTAAATTCAAAATTATTAATAAAGCATAATGAAACATAGTTTAAAACAAACTCAAACAATAAAGAATATTCACCTTTGGTTATAAACACAACTGAGCATGTTATATGAATACATTAATTATGCAGCATGTTCTCTTCATTCAGAGTACTCCCATGGGCACAGTCATCGACGAACTGGCAATATGGCAAAAAATAACCGTGTCAAAAGACATTCTTGTAGTACTCGCTTGGTTGTTTATTTCCCTCGGCACACAGGACGACATGCTTTTGACAAACTTGAAAGAGATGGCGACGTTTGCCGAGGATTCGCATTCCGGATGATAGTTCTACGAGATCTTATAAATTTGTTGTCGAAGAATTTTGTTTTTAATTTGCTACGTTGAGAAATAACTCCGATCAATGAGCTTATTAGAATTATTATTATTATTATTATGAATGCTGAATAAACAAAATTATTTCTGAGATCTCTGTTTGTAATTAAGTTGTTTTTATATTTTCCTTATAGAATTGGATATGGCATAACTAAATGAAGATAGTAAACAGTATATTTATTTTTATGTTTATTTGTAACAATATAATAATTGATATGTACAGTATTTATAAATTTCGCACTAAACGTGTTTACAGTAGCATTTTGTAATCGTGTAATAAATTATGGAGATAATAATAAAATATATGTATGTATATAGTGTATTGCATATCCATACTTAGATCTAAAAAAACGTTTGAAGCACCACTAGGGCAGGGTTTCATTTCATGTTTTTTCCCGATATTCTGTCGCATGTTTGTATTCGAAACTCGACTGTATTTACTTTCAACGTTCACATTTTAATTAATTTTAATTCAAAGTATGTTTTACTACGTGAAGCAATATGATTAAAATTGTCTGGTATAATACATAAGAATGATTTTACGATGGATGTATCAGCTTTCAGCTTATAAATTTTTTCGTTTTTCAAATAATTGGTTTTACAAAATAAAGCATTTATTAAAAGTACATAACAATCAGCTGGAATATCGGTTTAAAAAATATGCTATCAACGAAAAGCGTTTGAATAGACAATTTTCGGTAATCACGGTGTTCTACAACTAGTAGGAAAAATCATAATGATGAAAATAGTTTGCGGGAATATTGAATAACAAAATGTTTCAACGTTCCACAACTTTGAAAGTTTTGACGTCTCTGGTTATAATGACGCATACAAATAGCTTATGACAGTATAGCATTCTGAAGTAAAAGTGGAAGTCATTTTGAAAAGGAAATAACGCATTACGGATTGCTATGCTCACGTATGCCAGGAGGAGTATTGTAACATAAAAGAGGAAACTGTGAGAGATTACAGTGTGACAAATAAATAAATACTAGTGCGATGTAAAGAGCGTAAAAATATAAATTTGCCCTTGTGAAGTTTGTTTATGATTATTGAGACAGTTTTGCGTTTATATTATACCCTCTAAAATTTATTTTCCATAAGAAATTTGTTACAACATTTTTCATCTTAAGATTTTAAAATTACATTTGATCAATCGCGCTTATCATTAAGGCACTGATTTACAAATTTTAATCGGAGTATCTTTTTTCCAGTTACATTTACAATTGCTTAGTAATGTACTCCATACAAATTATGTTACATCGTTTGATAGTCGACAAAGATTGACCTAAAGTTAACTCCCTGATGTTCCAGTTTTGAAGATCTCTTTCGGATTTATATAAAAATAAAAAATATTCAAACAAAATGTTTCCTCAGTTTTGAGGAATGTAAATAAATTCATTAACTTATTTTACTTTTCAACTTATAATATTGCCGTTTATTAAATTGAACTAAAAATGTAAAACAAAATTATTTGTGCTAAATTTTGATTTCAAGACTGAAACGTTAGTAAACTTCACATAATCATTGCTATCTGTCTATTTTGTGGGATATTTTTTATAATTTCTATAAAAAGATTGATCGCGCAATATTCTAAGCGTATAAACATCTATACAACTTTTGACGTCAACAGAACATATATAAATGTTAGCGAACGCTAAAATACGGTATGTTCTTTTCCGCAGGTTATTACAAACACGGGTTATGAATTTGGGTTTGGTGTTATCGTTAAATATTTTTTGAAAAATGATCACAAGATAAAAGGAATCAATGCGCGTTCCAGGTAAAAAGTGCCCGTCAACGACTATAATTGGCAGTATACAGAGTTGATATCGCATGAAAACATTTTAGTTTTGGTTGATTATTCAACCGTGCTGCATGCACATCAGGGTGTACACATTCTGGAACATCGAATGCATACCGAAAGCATTCCAAGATAAACTTCCAAATAAAGCAAAAACAACTTTTCATATCATTTTCATTTTACTTATTATTTCTTTTCCGCGTTAATTATTTAATCTGTCGTTAGACAGAGCGGTTCTAGACTAGATCTAACTTAATACTTATAGTTTCTCTTCGTTTCTTGGGTAATGAGTGAACCGACTGTGCCTCCGAGCACAAATTGATTGAATTCATTTTCAAATGACTTCATTCCAAGTCAGCGGATAGAAAAATAAACCGTCTGTACAACGATATCAATGATCACGGTAGTCGCTTTGATCCATACAAATTCGCAATAACAGGGTATATATGTTTTCAATATATACGCGTATACAATTTACTTAAAATAATATTATATTTATATTATAAACAGTTTATCGAGCATGGCTCGTGGCTGACAGAAAACAAATCGTCCCAGTCGATTTAGGCTTGAACCGCCGCTTGGCTGGTCTCAGAGCGTGCGGTTGCGAATTTGGCAGCACCGGAGTTTGACGGAAAGCAGCGAGACGAAAGCTCTCTGCGTTTGAATCTCGTTAAAAGGCCGGAATAAATTTAGCAGTCCTTTTATCAGTCTGGAGGTGCTAAGAAGTCCGGGATGAAAAAAAAATAAGAAGCGACGCAAAGGAATGAGAAATGTCGAGCGAGAAAAACATGTGCGCAATTATCGTTCGGCCCTCTAATGAGAATTCATTACCTCGCCGTTCTGATAACCCTCGTTTGGCTACCTTCCGTCATTTTGTCAGACTGCGTTCGGTGCATACCTGCACCACGAATGCCCGTTGTTATTGCTCTCGTAATAAAAAAGTAATTCTCAGTCTTCGAAGTCGTGTCTAAGTTTGATGTAGAGGCAAGAACCAAGAATGATGCCAAAGACTTCGAGAACAGACAGCCCGAGACCCACCGCACCGAGAATAATCAGATGATCCTTAGTCGTCTCTAAAAACTTGTATATACAGCCCTGAAAGTACACCCGTTTTTTTTTTTTATTAGTACTTCAAACAATTGGGGAAACGCTTGATACAGAAAAAAATATATAAAAAATCGCACACGAAGAAAAATAATGAAGAAGAAACAGCATCAAAGTTTTTGGTTGATAATGTATACTATTAAAGGAATCATTTTTTTTTTTTTTGATCCAACTTGCTTGTCACAAAAACAAATGTACCAGAGTACATAAAAAAATTTCAGTTTAAGAATTTTATTCTTCTTCGTGAGAAAAAATTGGACGCGAGACATCAGAGAGATAGAAAGCAAATGATCCCCTACAATGTGTTAATTTCATTATGTCGTCTCAATTAGAGAGGTATTATTTTGTTAATTAAAACGCTACTCACAGTGTACTGAATATTTGAAGGATGACTTCTTGTACCACACAAAAAGGTCGGCGTTTTACAACAGCTATCCGGCACGAGACTGCCGTTTTTAAGAACTTCTTCGTCTTTGTGCCACTCGCTGAATACCCAGTCTTCAAATCTCAAGGCTCCACAGCATTTGAACTGCAATAATTAAAGTTTACAGCGTTGAAATAATATGAAATAATTATAATTTTTAAGCTTGCATTTTTAATAAAGCTTCTAAAGATGTTATTAAATATAGCCTCGTGAGTGTGTCACGTAAAATGTGATAAAAAAAAAATGCCTCGCGATTTCTTCGGAGATTTATTCCGAGGTTCGACGTTCAAAGCAAAATAAACAGAGATTATGTCAGATATTTTGCATATTTTTTGTCATCCTCTCGTGTATCGCGTACATACATCAGATTGTTAAATATTTAGCGATGCCTGCTACCTGCAAGAATTCGCCATCAGTATGGTAAATATTTTATTAAATTTCGTCCTTTCATTCGCAAAATGTTAAAGAAAAGAGATTGGGAACATTTTAATTATTTCTATTTTTATAATATATATTTGAATTAAAAATATTTTTCCTAAGAGTTTCAAGACAAGTTTATTTTACATTGGGCAGAATCAAGATGTTTCGACACATTTTATTGCAATTTAATAAGAATTTTTGCAGCTTTCGTAAGAAAAAAGAACTGAGAATTTAATTTGTAAGAATTCAATTAAAATGTTTAGCTACTAATTTTCTAACAATAAAAAAAGTACATTTTTGTCGACATGTCGCAACAAAATTGTTACCCATGCTAATGGGATAGGAGAACATTCTGAAATGTTTAAAAAGTGACTACAAAAACGTTTTTGTCTGAACGATCTTTTTTGCAGTGATGATTTCGTGTAAATTTTTTGTACATTACATTTACCGAAACGTTCTACATGTTGAAACATCCTGTTTCTATTTCTCCTTGTTTGCTCGATTGCAAATTACTTTCTACTCGTCATTCGACCGTAAATCCTCGTTGCAGGCAAATCGCGGATGTTTAATTTTTCTAAGGGCTTATGTAAAAACTGTTAAAGGTGTAAAATTGATGTGCAATATTATCGATCTCAGCACAAATAGATTTTGTATAACTGAAAAATTGGTGGGCAAAACAATTGTACGCTCTTTTTTATAGCCATGTTCTAAAAAAGTGTCATTATTAAAATAATAATAGTGTAAAAAAAAGGACCACTTCAAATTTTGGACTTCGGCAGTGGAAAATTGGCATGTTTGAATTGAGCTCGACCAATTTTTATTTTTATTGTTGTACAACGAAATTGCACTCTCATTGATAACCATTCTATTTCATAAAACAAAAAGCACATTTCAATTTACACGTACCTCTATTTGCATTTTATCGATGGCTTTAGTCTCTCTCGACCTGACAGAATAGGTTTCAAGGAAAGTGCGATTTAAATTCTCTTTTAATTCCAATCCAACTTGTTCTTCATAGATACGGGCCAATGCACCTACGCCCGCTTCCAGCACCAATACGGCCATCACAACGAAAATGTACTGCAAAGAAAGAAAATCGCAAAATTAGTGTACTAAATCCATCCAAGTGACAATAATCAGACTTGTATTACATCATCGAATTCCAATCGAATTTCACGTCAGTCAATTAAAACTTGAGGGCTCTTTTCTTTTTTCATTCCACACGACTGACGTTGGATCAATTTTCTCATATACACATAATGAAAATTGTTGTATTCAGAGTGAAACTTGTTATGCTGCACAATTCAACCCGGTGAACTATTATTTTGTTTATGAGCAAAGTGTAAAATTGTAGTATTAATAGGCCTCAAGTGGATAAGTGCACGGAGGTTTAGACATATTACAACAAATTATTAGATAATTGAAAGTAAGTGAGCTAAACACAGTAATTTATATTATTTTTCAGTTCTTCAATAACTAAAGTCGAACTAGGCTAACGAGCCGTTACTTTTTCGTTACTTTCTCATCTCAAATCTTTGAGTTTGTAAACGTGACTCTAATGAGATAATGCATTCACTTTTTCTTGCTGCGAATGATTTATGCTCTTGTTCATAGCTCTCAGTTTCACTGCTAAATCAATTGTTTGGTTAAGAGAACACTCACTACCATGAGTTTTTATACAAATCTATAAATTCCTCTCATAATCGACAGTCAAAAAGTCCCATAAATGTAAAGAATCGCATAAGAATCAATAAGTTTCATACAATGCAGGAACTTTTTTTTATAATTACCAAGAAGTCATTAACATCAAATTCGTTTCTTTCGTAAGAAACACAATTGATTGAAGTTTTATACAAAGCTTTTTTTTCTGTTTGATCTTGTGAGCGATAAACAATATAATCGTGTCAATAATGCTAATAAATTAGATGATCAATCACAGCAAAACGGACTTCACATTCGTAAGCTTATTGAACTAACATGGTTTGTATAACTTGGACAAATGAAATTGCAAGCGCATAAGCTATATACGTATGCCGATTACTGAGATTTATCGCAAGATGGATAATCGTGCCCGAATGGGATCCTAACGCAGCTTTGTTATTTCTACAATAACCTTGGCGCAACGGCACGTCTGCCATATAGCTTGAACTAACGCGCGGCCTCTAGGCCTTTAGATGCAACGGAGCTGAGGGCCTTCAAAGTCAAACAATCCATATACATCTGAGTGTTCTAGTGGATTCAAACTCTTACAAAAAATAACCAGTTTCATTTCTCTCAAACTCAAATTGTTTGATAAATATTGAAATTGCTCTCATGAAGATTAAAAATTGAATTGTTCGTGTTTCACTCTTGAGGTTCAACTTAATATTGCGTAAAAGTTGAAAACTCGAGTGAAAAAAATTAAAACGTTATTTTAATAAACGGTTACTGATTGTTGTATGTACGAAATTCAAACAAAAAAAAATCGATGTACTTTTTTCGTGCCACGTTTGTTACCTGGATTAACCCACCGCGCGCAAAAATGTTAATTGAGCGCCATATACGGTCGCGCCTAATGAGGCGATTCGGCCGCGATAGGTAGTATATTGTATGCAGAAGAATGAAAGCGATACGAAGAATGTTTTCTTTTTTACGTTGATACGAGGTAGGAGGCAAACCTCTTTTGTTTTCTTTTCTAGCGCCGAATTTGTTCTGCACGTGCAACGCATATAATTCAATTGGTCGTCGTTCTTGTGAATGATAAATCGATCATTTGATGAACCTCAGTACTGCAGCATTCTGGCGACTATATAAGTTAGTCTAAACTTACTAAAGTGTATTTTCAATCAGCGTTCGCGAAAAATTCGTAAAACAAAAAAGAAGGACAATGAAAGCCGCGTTCGTTTGCGATCGCACAAATCGATTTGTGAGATCGCAATTTTTTTTTTTTGTCTGCCGAGCGTGATTGTTCTGTTTGAAAAGACGCGACGTTGATATGGAAATGGGCTTGGTTCTCGCGTATAAGGACATCGGTAATGACTCAACTCGATTCGCCAACGGAACGACAACTTCGGTAATTATTCGATCTGGTCCCCGGTATTATTATACGGTCTAAGTTTGTTCGCAATAGTCCGGAACGTCGACTTCTTGTGGGACGAACTCAGACGCCGCGGACGATTTAATGACCACTTATTAAGTACCCAAAACTCACGTGCATTCAGTGCAGCACTTCGCCGACGATAGTCGGACAAAAGTTGTGCTTAGAACAGAAATCCCAAGTTACTTCGATTAGGGACAATTCATATAATAAGCACAATCTGCTGTCTGATTCTACTGTCATTGCCATATCGTATGTGCAATCATTTTCGACGAGCCTCATAAGTCCAATGATTTTAAGCTTCATGCGTTACAATTTTAATGTTACTTTTGAATTTCATAAATAAACAATTGACGTAGTTACCAAAAGATGATAATTACCGATACAAAATATTATTTATTCAAACAACCTTCATCGCTATTTACAAGAACGATATTGTACATTATATTATTTATATTCGAATTCGTTAATTTTTTATAACAGTAAACTGGAATTTAATTAATATAACGAATAATAATTTTGAATTAAATAGAATAATGGAGAGTTTAATTCATCAAAGTTTAAATTGTTTCGTAACAGAACTCATTTATACGTGGATACTATTTTTTTATAAAAAAAAGTTTCATAAATTACTTACTTTGAAACGGTTGATGTCAAATCTCTGTTTATTCCACAATTGAAATTAATTTGGTGTTTAAAATTTGAGTTAAAAGTCAACATTTTTTGTATATAGTTACAAAAATTGTTTATTACACAGAGACACGAAACTTTGATTGAGGCAAATATACCTTAAACCGGTTCAGCTTACCCTTTGACGTAACACTCAATTCCAAGTAAATGGTTTATATCTTTTCGTTATTTTTTATGGCGCTTCAATTTTTTTCGCAAAATCGGATTACCACGCCCATCATTTTTATTTCTCACGTCCCGCCTACTGATGACACGATGAAGAATTTCAACTGCCCCGGCACGGATAGATCTTTTTTCGAATAAAAAATAAATCATACACCCTTGTATGTCTTGATTGAAAACCAACCGATAGATTTTTACATTTTCAAATATACGTTAAAAAATTGCAAATCTCGTCATTAAATCAACTTGAAATATATTTATTTTAAAATTTATTCGTTATAGTACAATTTTTATGTTTCGCCGGAATTCATCCCTGTGAGAATAAAGACAATGCAATTCCATTTCTTTATCTCTCTTATTTTGATTTGGGGCACTAGCAAAGTTACCCCAAACCCCCTTTATCACATTGCAAAAAAGTTTGACATTATTTTTTAATTGAAATTTTTATTTCTGACACCGTGTTTATGATTATATTTTTGTTTTTAATATAATTCGCTAATATTAGAGTTAGCAAACAATTGTTTAAAATAACTTGTATTGTAAAAAAAATGTTTTTTTTTAGTTTTGAAAACGAATTTTTTATTTCTCAACAAACAATTTTAATTAGACCATTCCAAACACGTTACTTAGGAAAAAAAAAGTTGATTTTAAGTTCCAGAAAAAAAAAAGAGAGTGACTGAAGGGGTTAAATGACATAAAACAGAAGGCAAATGAGATAAAAGAGTATTCGTCGCGTGATCGGTAGCAATCGAACTAATTAGAACCAGTAAATTTTTCAAACCAGTGATGCTGAATTGTACAGTGTGGATTGTGGGAAGCACCATCGAGCCGTAGTCTCAAATTTCGGCACGACCCATTAATTTTTTTTTGTATTCATTTCGTACGGGAAAAAAACAGGTTCCCAATTGGGTGCGATACGTCATTTCAAAAAACGATGATGTAGTGCTGCATGTCCGGCAAAGACGTTCTTTCGGCCTTCTAATTTTGTGATGTTGAGGCTTTTTGCATTATTCACTTTCCACCTCTAATCAACATTGCGTTCCAGACGACCTCTCCTTCTCGGTCTCAAGAACCTCGCAAAACCTAAGCAAACTCCAACGCTCAAGTATATAGTGCACAACTTGGTATTCTACTATATACTTTATATACCTATATAGTAAAATACCAAGCCTTCCAACTCGAGTAATTTCAGAATTGGAAAAAAAAATGTATACGTTGAAAACTTTGCAGTTAAATTGACAAAAATCATTTCATACAAAGTGTAGGAGTTCACTAACTGTTGTTCAAAGTGCGAAACCTTTCAAAGTTAATGGGTTCTTATAACATACTCAAGTCATAGGATATGTAACAAGTTTACAATCTTGCGCAATAAAGATATAATTTGGCTTAGCATGGCCGAAATTGAATCAACGAAACTCAAAGCTGGTGTGCAGATACGTTTACTCGCTATAGCGCTACCGCATTTCTCGAGAAAATCGTGACCAGTCTACAGTATATTCATTCACTATCGTAGGTACTTTAGAGACACCGTACCGTTCACCAAGTGTACAGCAAACAACCGTTCAAAAAGTACAATATACAACTTGTCAAGTTTTAATGACAACTTTGATACTACGAGGCCTTTTTGTTTTCACACTTGAGTTGCTTTTTTACCAAAATCGCCTTGATAATTTGTGCTTTTGGATTGCAGTAACAGTCCGAGTATCACACGTGGAAGTTTATAGCTACAGAGGAAAAAAATAAACACTTGACTCTAGTTGTTTTATTTTTCGTTCCGCAAAAAAGTTTTTCCGATATAGCTCTAAAGTGGCAGAAAAGTTTTCTGCGTTACAGTGAACTATTTTCTTATCAGGATTGATTTTACACTCCTATAAAGACTAATCGTGAAATTACGATCATTTATTTATTCAATTGCAAACTCAATAAGACAAATCAAGTTTTAAAAAAATGATCATTATTTTAAATCGTTTGGTTATCACTTTTAAAAAGTTGTTAAGGGTGAAAACGCGTCAGAATGAAAACTTTGTGCACTTTTTGCAATATTGTGAATATCTTGTTTCGTTTGATGCAACAAATTTTTGCGATTTCCGCAATAATGACAAAATTCAATTAAGACTTGACACTTTTGGCAGCCATTTTAGAGCCCGACAGATTTCGAGATTGGTGCCAGTAGTTACAAACGCTTAAGTATCATTTGAACGTTGTGATAATTTGATTCAGTCATTAAAGTCAGAAGCAAATAGCATCCGCCAGTGGTTCTCGATTAATGTATGACTTATCACGCAACCAAGTGAAATTTAGCGTCAACTAAGCAAAAGTATATTATACATCAGCTTTTCCTTTTTTGCTATAACGCTCGAGAATTATTTGGTTAAACTGACCAGAAGTTTATTAAACGGAAACACACTTTTTGAACTGTCGGAATGTGCACAAACAAACTTTTCTTATACATATGTATCAACTTAATAGTCCGAAAAGTTTGTCACTTATGTGAATTGTCTTCACACAGATGGCTAATGCGATTCAATTTCCGACTTACTCGAAGGTTGTTTAATCTTATGCTATAAAATGGACGATCAAAAAGGAAAAAAATATATGTTGCTTTCAATTTGATTTAGCCATTTTGAGAAGTTTAGCAGAGCAAATAAGATAATTGTGGAACTTACCAAAAGGAGAATACACCTATTTTCTGTTGTGACACCCCCGCATCCGAGCCAACTTCCAACGACAGCAAAAGTCCCAGCTGCGATGAGAGCGTAAGATAAAACTGGATACGTCGAAGTTGACATTAAGGAGATGTAACTGTGTTTTGAAATCACCGTCCATACGCCAATCCCTCCGACGACCAAACCGGATAGCTACAACATATGAAACTCAAAATAAATCAATCTTGCACAATTATTAAAAATCCGTATCTCGAAATTTCACGAAACGTATATATTTCATTTACTGGAGAATTTGAAACATCAGGAAGATGTTTGTTATTAAGACAAATCGATACATTTTTTAAATAAAATGAACGTATTTTTTTTTTTTTTTTTTTTTTTTAGTAAAAAGGTATGTTTTTTATGATTGTATTTTTTATAAAAAAACACGGCTGTGATTTCAGATGACTGGAAAAAAAGTGATCTTCAATACGTCTAATTAACGTCAGAGGTTTGGAAAATGCAATTTTTTTTCTCGATACAGGAACGCTCTACTTTCTCCGTGATAATTCAGTCGTTACAAAAACAAGAATAGGCACTTGAACTGTTAATAAACGTCAGAAAAGGTTTGAGCACAAGAGCAGCTTTTCAAAACACATTAACAGCCAAATGAATGACTTATCAAACTCTTCAGAGGCGAATGCTCACTGCAGTTGGAGTATGCATTCAAAGGAATCTTTGTCGTTGTTAATTTGAACATCGAGTGTGCTGCACAAATTCTATAATTATTAATTCAATTTTAATGCAAGCATCATTTTAAAATTGATTAGCTAATAAATTCTTGATAGTTTGTGGATCTCAACAACATGAATATTTTGTTATAAACGACAACAGAATAATTAATATAATTAATATTATTTCCATAATATTCCAATTTGTTTAAATATTTAGCCTCAATTAATTTTAATATACTTTTAATTTTCGTACTACCTAATCCTATGAATATCCCGAGATTTTAAAATAAGTGGATCTTTGAGTGTTTTTAACTCGTTCAAAAAAACTTAAATCATCTCAATAATTTGCTGGGATCAATCTCTGGACTTTCGAAGTATAGATATACGGGACGCCACAGCAATAAAGCGACACGACTTAGTGAGATAAAACTCTACTGAAAACGAAATGCAAATAAAAAATTCTACACCTCAAATTCCTAAACTCCGGTCGATGTAATACTGAACTGCAAACAAAGAGTGAACAAAAAAGAAAGCTTCAAAATCAAAGGACAGAATCTGCCGGAATAATAATCGAAATTCTTAAGACCCATAAGTCCACCTTTTTCACATGTTTCACGTACTTTAATCACAGTTCTTCAGATCAATGATGTATTCATTAGTTCGTATTATTTGTCCAATCAAGAAAAATAAATAAAGAGTGGAATTTTTTTTCAAGCTCTCAAAAAAATTACATTCGATATCTTTTCTGTGGACAATTTTAAATGAGTTGTCAGAATTTCCATGAAAATCCGTTTTCACTGTTCATTTTTAAAGATTATATATATATAAGAGAATTTAATAAAAATGTAACTCATAAACTAGATCATTCATCGTAATGAAAAGTGGTGTGAAAGGTTTCCTTTTAAAAATAAATAAATTTTCCTACATGCAAGAGGATAAAAGACAATAAATTAATTTTTAACGTTATTTCATTTTCATTACTGAGAAGATAATTCGCTTTCGGAACCTTTTGTGATCTTTTTGTAATCGGATTTAATAATTGGTAAGTTTAATGCGGGCATTATTTCTAACTCCAGGGATTTGTGCTATATAATATTGATAATGTTCATTTTTAAATTTATTAAGAAATACTTTTTATTCAATTAAAAATGAAGTTGAATTGTCTTATTTATTTAGTAAAAAATACATTACTTTTTAAATAAAGGAATCAAGTTAAAAAATAATTGCTTAAATAATTTTCGTTTGTAAATGTAATAGAAAATAAAAACAATAAAAACGTACACTCGCTTAATTCTTTCATATGAAAATTTGTTTGTTCAACATTTTTCAAGAATGATTTTAATTTTGTTTTCTCTACTTTCAAATACCATTACATTAAAAATGCTAGCAAATATGTGCACTTGCAAATTCCTGCGAATGTAAATATATATATATATATATATATATATATATATATATGTATGTAAAGTGCAATATGAATACGAGTTTTATATGATATTTTAGAGGATGCTGTACATTTGAATGCATAGTTGTGTTCAAATATGACATGGTATAATGCTATTTCTAGTTAAAAGGACTTTTATCAAGTGGGGCTAGTGGTTCTGCTAGTGATTAATAAGCCTTCATATACACCATGTGGTTATGAGCTGCATTCTGGCATTAATGACACAACAATGACGGGTAGAAAATAACGAATATTTTGCTATCAACTTGCCCACCCCCCTCTACCCATTTTTTGACTTCTTCCCACTTCTTTTTATTTTTACAAAATGAAGGAAAGAAATTATTATTTAAATTCATATCAAGTTCTCTTTTTTTTGGGCTTAAATATATGTTAAAAACTCCAAGTTTAAAATATGTCGACAACTATTGATCATCGGGTTTTTTTAAGTATAACAGTATAGAACAAGTTCCATAAATATCTTTGATATGATACCCTATCATTGGAGTTTTAACAAGCTGAAATTACCTCACGGAACGCAATTTATTATAAATTTTGTTTTGATCGCGTTTATTACAGGAATATAAATGCAAGCGAGAAAAATATAAAGCTGAACCTCGAGATCAAAAAAACATGAAGCACATTCTTTTCGTTCGGATTTTTAAATCGTAGTACAATCATATGATGCGTATAAAAATTTATCAAAAATAATGAAATTTTGAAAGAACTTTGTAATATACTGCAGCACAAAATTGCACTCAAGGGTCTTGAATGACAATTGTAAGCGATATCCATCTATAAGAGAGTGTACAAAAATGTTCAAATACTTTTGTTTACCTTTATGTTTTCATTTGCGTTCTCATATCTACGAAATAGTGTAGTGGAATGAAGAACGTCAGCTATAAAACGTTGACAGAGAAATTTAAATTACACTACACAAAAGCGGGACAAACAAATAAACACGTCATTCGTGCAGCACCTTAATGTCGAGATGGTGCGCCTGATGTTTCTGTGCATAAACGAAATTGTTCAAAATTAACGTTATAGATGCATCGGGGTAACAAACGATACGATTATCTCATTTGTTATGTGACGTCGCTCATTTCGTCCTAATCTATGACACTTTTCATTCTCGTTTGTCGCACATTTTTGTTGCCATGAAGAATGGCACAACACTTTTGAGTAAATGTAAAGATGCAATAATCGTCCCTCGAGCTTTCTGTAAAATACGAGCAATAAAATAATTTTTTTAAAAGCTAGCGGAAATAAAAGCGAACCTCCAGGTGCGCCATTATAAAAAGCCATCGCGTTGACTAAAGTTCGACTAAAGACAGCTCCTTTGAAAAGAAAGTCAGACCGAACCCTCTCTGATGACGGCGCAAGATCACCCCACCGTTGGTTGATCTGTGCTGAATAGGGTGAATCTTAGAGCAATAGCCTTGCAAAGTGGAACGATAACCCGACATGTCCAGTTTACTCGGGGTAATGTGGAAAGCCGCTCTAGACTTCAAATGCAGAGTTCATGTTATAAATTGAACTCTCAACAAGAGGGATCGGAACCGCAACGTTGATACAGTCATCAAGTCAAATAACATCCCTCACAAATAGAGGAACTTTCAAAAAGAAAAAGAAATTTAATCAACTTGCATTGCTGTTTCATTCCACAAGAAAGATCACACAAGTGACACAACTTTTCACAATTTGTCATTTTCAACATTAAAATTTGTTCCTGTGTTTCTTATCGTACACTTTTTTAGATTATATAATTAGATTTGAAAATTGTTTATCTTTTTCTTATTGACTTCTACAAAGAATGTTCAAATTGTTACTGATTTTACAAACAAATGCGTTCATTAAAATATGGATCTAAGAATTTTTTAGCGTTTTCTGTCTCAGTACATTCTAGTAATTTAAATGCATTGCAAGATGTTGGGAAACGATCTCGAGCGCGACCGAATTTGTCTACAGGGATAATTAATTGTAATTACAAATGTACAGCGTCGGGCATAGTGCGCAAAGAGCAGGTGCGTTCGTGAATTTGTCTAGTGAATCCACGCAACAAGAACAACTCATTGTTCCGGGCTATTGTTCAATAAAACGTGCGCGTTTTCTGGATTTACCATCAGACATTGTTTCACCCTTAATCGAAGCGTTATTTGAACGTTGAAGTAAATCACTCTCATCAGACATTTAACAACGGTGCTATAAATTTAAACATAATAATTAAACTAATTATTGCGATTGGCTCATTATCAAACTGAAACAGATATAAAACGTGTTTCGAGAACGTGTTTGACTAAAACATTTTGGTAGGTAAGGAATAACTAACGAGATTTACAGCTTTAAAAACCACATCGATGTAGGAAATATAATGAACAGACAAAGAATTTACAAAAAATGCTCTGTTGTGCCATTATAGATTTTCATGCCTTAAAACCTTCAGCTAATATTGGTAAAACAACATATTTGACACTATAAAAAAAAAATGTTCCAGAATTTATCGGGTTTGTAACATTTTAATAATTCACCATCTAAAAGTAGAATCGATAAAGACATTGCATGGTGCGTTGAGATAGAAAGCATCAACGATAAAATATTTTTTTACATCTTTCTATAAATATTAAAATAATAAACTGTTCTATTATTAATGCATAAATAATACATTGAAGCGGCAAGGCAAATTAGTTGTTTCATACAGTGTAATAAATCATTCGTGTTCTTTTGTCCATGAAATCTAATCCGCTTTTCATACACAATCGATCCACTGATGAACAGATGCTATCAAGGAAATATAATAATAATACGTTTCACAAAAATATAAATATCCATACGATATACATTTCTGATATTTTAAATCTGTTTTATAAATATAAAAAAATTGACAACTTCGATATTAAGAAGTATTGAAAATTGAAACATAAAACAAACATCAGTTGACCTCAAACACCAAGTGAATCGTAGTGAATTGACTCAATCAGCTGGGATTTTGAATATACCTCATTAATCAGATCGATCTATAAACAAACAAGTCAGTCTACTGAGCCTGGAATAATTGGATTTTTTCAATAAATCGCCTTTTAATTGGGAGCGAGAGAGAGAGGAATAAAAAGTCGAACCTCTTAGTAATTAATCTCGGATATTGTAGTCTTAGCATGTCTATCAAATTGAGAAAAAAATTTTGTTCATCAACTTTATGTTCATTTGGGGAATAATTATTTATCTTACATTCATACTTACGAATAAAACAATGTTGTATATGTGGAGGACGTATTTCAGGAAATTAACCGAACAACAGCCGTCGTCTCGAGTTCGTATCCTGGTCGATTCCCCAGCTAACCTTTTGCCACCGTTCGCCATTTTCGTAGTTTCAATCTGACGGTTCTTTTCTATTTGCAGTGGAGCTTGTTTGTCGCTTTGTCGTCACCTTTTCATTGCTCCTGAAACAGACAATTAGAATGCAATGACTGTGCTAGGTCGCAAATGTGAAACGTTATTATGATCATTCATTCCTGAAATTACAAATTAAAGGAGACTCGAACAATTTGTGCTTTCTAAAAATATTTATCAAATTGAGCTCAATATTATCGATACATTTATGACAAAATGTAACCTTAAATAATAAAAAAAAAGGTCAAACAAGACACGTTCTGCCGCTCGCGGCTTATGCAAACCGTGTAATGCGCGGTGCTCTGCAATGTATTATAGTTAAGCATTGGGAGTTCGCGTTTTGAATTTCTTGGCAAAGCAAAAGCGACATTAGCATTGGTCTTGAGCCAACGCGTGGCGCTATCTACTTTGTAGCAAATGTGCCTTTCGATCGTTCTTATACATCTAATGTACTCGCTTGAAATAAAGGTAGAACTCAAAGCCTTCAAAAAGTAATAAAATAAGAAATTTAATCATCAAGGCTACGCACGAGATATTCACTAAATTATTCAAATTTTCTTCTGACTCGGAAATTATCATTTGATTATGCCCCTTTATTCAATAATAATAATAATAATAACAATCATAATTCGCTGTTTTCGCGAGCCTCTGGCGGAAAATGAAAAGATAATGTTTCTTTAGATTTCATAGACCTCTTCATGAGTCATTCAATTTCGGAGTATTAGATATTGTTTTATATTCATCCGAGTGTGAGTGAATAGTTTAAGGTTACTATTCAATTTGTACAATCCGCGAGTCTGAACGTTTTGCAAGCAGAGGAACAAGAAAAAGGTATTTACTTAAAACGCCAGCTATTTTTACTATCTATTTTTCTAAGTACTTTTTCTCCCTTGCCAAGAGCGAAATAGAGAGATAGAGAAGTACAAAAAATAATTTGCATAGTGAATAAAGTGTCGACAGGTATGAGACCAGCAAACGGAAATGTTATTTATAACAAAAAAAGAGACAAAACGACCGAAAGTGAAAGATTCGCTTTATCTTGAGTTTCAACGCTATTTCACAGTGACGTTTTGTTAACCGTCTACCGGTGCCTTATATCAATAAAAACGCAATCTTCCCAAGCGCTTTTGCGCTCTCGTGTAAATCATGCGGCACGTCCCACGAATTACCTCTCGTATGAGTCAGCTACAAACTCCACCAACTCAGCTTGTCGCGCTTGTACGTCAAAAGCGCTATTGCAAATATTGGTAGTCTTTCTACTTCATTCACAGAAATTTCAAGTATAAAATTATTTCACAGCGAATATTAATATGTAAACGAGAGCTTGTGTATTCTCAATTACAATTTTTCAATTTTAATAATATGTAAGGTTTTCAAAAAGCACGTCATGTTTGTTTTAATTATATAAATAAAATACGAATGAAAAGTATTCCATTTGGTGTCGTTCATTTGCAAGTAAAGAAATCCCGGGGAATTGAAATGTTTATTGAAAAGTTATAAACTTGTTATCCCGTCTTCAAAAAAAGGGGAATATTTTAATTAAAATGAAGTATACTGATAAGTCACGGTTTGTGTGATCAATTTTTTTCAGGATAAATTTGCATTACGCGTATTTGCTATCATATTTTAATTCAAACCTGAACGTTTTATGGAAATGCAATAGTAAACCCTCGCATACAAAATCTAATGCGAATCTTTGCATGAATTTTTACATTTAAAAAAATAATGGAACAGAAATATATTTGTCAAGGTTCAATAAACTTATTATTGGATATAAAAAAAATGCACAAAAACTGTTAATAAAAAATTGCATTCCATGCAAGTTTAAAAATAAACAATGATTTACCCTCTTGTAGATAATTACAGACAGGATTAACATGATTGAATTTGAATAATACATTCGAATGGCTTCACTTCCCAGAACAGACATCAGATAAAATTGGAACACGTAGATTTCTTTTCTTTAATGATATTTCAATTCGATCGACGTTTTATGATTGATGATGTTGGAACGTATCAAGTTTGCAGTGCACTATTGAAAAGTTGTCCTGAAAATGATATCCTTCTATCCAAATGTTCGTGATTGAACTATTGCAAATAAAATAAAAAAAAAAAGAAATACTAAAATGTTTTGAATAACCCTTATGTGAAAAAAAAAATTTTTGCTGAATTTATTTTTATCAATAATTGAAGTTCTTTTTCCAATCTAAATTGTGGTATTGAAAAATTTGCAAATAAAATATTTGGAATGTGTAATATTATTACAAAAAATTTAAACAATTTGAAACTTTTGCCAATGTCAAATTTGATTAGTGAAACATATATTTAATTAGTATTAAATGTAGCCGAATAAAGTGGTGATTTGTACTTAATGAAAAAAGTGATCAAATATGACAAAACTGTAAAACAGAAACTTTGAGTCAAACTGAGTGACACTATATTCTACCACATCAGAACTTTGTATAATAAACCCTCTAATCTATTAACGTTATCTCATAACTATAATATTCTAAACTTTCATTGCCATATATTTTGTTTTAATTTTGTATACATGATTCTGCATCAACAATGTTCCACGCAAAGTGACTTGGTTCTATGTCGTTGTTCAAGTTTAACTTTGATTCGGCATTCATATAAATGCCCGTCAACAAATACTTGCTCAAAAATACAACTAAATATATTTAGTAAATTTTCTCAAATTTTTTAAGGAAATATTTTCTTTAATATTCCAAAAGTTAATTTAAGATTTAATTTCTTTTTTCATTTCAAGTCTGAAAAAAATTGTCGGAGACAAAAATATATAGGACTACGCAATATAAGTCAAAAAATATATGTAGATTATATATTTTTATCATAGTTTATATATATTTTTGGTGTATTACTTTTATATAAATTTTATATACGATATTGAAGCTTTATAATTAAACTATAAATGGAATACACACGAGTTAAATAATTATATATTTAATTCATATAAAGTATATTTTCGTCCGTGCGGATCAAATATTTGAATATTTTAAAATTAAAGAATGTCATCTGTTTTCGTTTATTAGCATGCTGAATATAATTTACATAATATATTAATTCACTCATGTTATTAATATAAATGTCATAATTATATGTACTCAATACCGAATACCATCTCACAATAACTATATGTATATTTAATAAAATGAAATCGCAATCATGAATTTAACACGTCATGAATGCAAAAATTATCTGTAAGATCTATAATTGACCATCTCATGAAAGTAAACTTCAGGAACATTGTGTAACGCGTTTGTATACATTCTTATGATCGATAAAAATGGTATCGGCGCGGAATCAAAGAAAGCAGCTGGATGGTTTGCAAACATTAACACCCAGGGGTAAATCGCGCTCACCGAGACCGATTAATAACGTTTTACATTCTTGCTCTCGTGCATTTCACGATCGTTCTTGTTCTCCTTGGCTATATTCAAATTATTATTATCACCCGACTAATCTCTCATCTCGTGCACCACAACACCCTTCTTTTACCACGAGCAACTATCAATTTGCAACGCCGAGTTCCCAGCCTAGACATATCCTCATTTATTCGTACCCCTACGCCACACACCAATTTACTAATCGAGCCAATCATCCAATCACATTAACCTTGTCTCTTATTCCGTCATTCTCTGTTATTGCATGTTATTGCTGGTTCCTGCGCGATATATTCGATACATCGAACCTTTTTTTCCGTACCATGACCAGCAAGGTCATAAATGGACATACTGTTTTGGCTTGTCACGACACAAATTATTTCAATCAATCAGATAAATATCAATCAACATTTTCAAACGGGGTTGATCAAGAATTTTTCTTATTTTTCTTCGAGTGTTGGTAATAAACTATGAAAAATATATATTAATTTTAATGCTACAGTTACTAGAAATATATATTAATAAAATGTATGTGCAATAAATCATTGTATTCAAATTTAGTCCATAAAAAATAATTGGTACAAAGTTGCGAGTCGTTTTTAAGTTTTATCACTGCAAATTTTTATGTTCAAAATCCAAACTTTTAATGTAAACGCGAACGATAAGGTTCGATTGCAAACAAACACGTGGATATCCTATCGTATAACAACTTTTACTGTGGATATAACAAGTTAACAAGTTAAACAAAAAAAATTCTATATGAACTTTGTTATCACTTCTATACATGAAACAAAACGTATGTTCAAGATTATTATTGTTAAAGAAATCGTTTGAAAAATCTTGCCATATCTCAAAACATGAAATAAAAAAGATATTCTGAGTTTCATTTATTCATCAAAGCATCTAGAAATCGAGAGAATCATCTCGAGATCATGAGAGATACATGTGTATATGGTACGATTTCGGTATTTCAGCATAATCGACGCATAAAACGCACATTCGGATGGGAGGAAAAAAAATGTCGGATGTGCGATAATCCGCTTTCAATACACTGACTCGGCCTTGAGTTCTTTTTATAAAGAAAATATCACCTCGTGCGATGTACTTTTGCGGGATCACGCGTAAAAAAGCTTCTCAAATATTTAGCATGAAAACTCGGAGGAAATCAATCCCGATTCTTTATAGCAATTGTAAGTATATCTCTTATGAAAATGTACATAAATTCATGTTATTTCTATACAATTTTAAGTTACACTACGATGAATTTCAACGTGTTGCTCTCACGTATTCAGCATTTGATTTACGCCCAGTCGGCAAACCATTTCTCGATATAATGTCCTCGTGTTATCATAAGTGTGGAGTATACACCGTGAATGCGAAAATGTAATAGCATTTTTGTCATTTAATCTCTAATACAATTAAAATGCTGCTCTGATGTGATTATCATTTTAATATATCAGTGTGTGTGTGTGCCGCGGATAAATCCATTCGTCCCATTCTCTTTGTAATATTAAACACTTTTTGGTTTGCTGCACCTCTATTCCATCGTGTACTAATAGATTTACGATACCGATTCACGTACCTCCTGTAAGGCACCACTCTGGTATTACGATAAGCAGTGGACGTTTGATAATGCCTGTGCGCTTTCCGAGTACCGATTACAGTACGACTGTTTCACATTTGTGCATGATAACACCGTCGCGGTATAACGTTGGAAAACACTTTACTAACTGGAAGGATATATTTGGAATTTTCAGTTCATTGAAACTTGCTAACTAATTTTCAACAGGTCAGATGCAAGTGCACATTCGACGATTATCGTTTGTTTCTTAATACTGATGATGGGAAAACGAGATGACTTTAACTTTTGAGTATAATCGAAATTTGAAATATAAAACGGGTATATAAGTCCTGAAAACATCTGTGCATCGCCATTTGAGGCAAGATTGTGGCAAATGGTTTGGTTTAATCTTAAAGCCGGATCCTGAAGGGCTTTGCGCGCGGGTTTAATTTGTTTGGCTCTATTTTAATAAAGAGTGTAATAAAAATGTAAATTAGTTATATTTGCGAAAACAATTTGAGCGCGCGCAAAGTTGTAGCGATGCTTACGAGCGTCGAGTTGAGCTCTCGGTTTTAGCGAGGTGCGTATACCCACGCACGTACACACAACGCGAGGGCCAAGCAAAATTTCACGTCGTGGGACGAATCTCATTGATGAGTTCGCGTGCAGGTGTTGGCGGACACACGCGCGCAGCCAGCGTGCCGTCGCTGCTACCTCGAAACAGAATAAATGACCAGCCCACGCCATCCGCTATCCCGCAATTGCTGCACGCCCGTGTAAAATTGGATAATGCTTGAGAAATAGCAGGATTATATACACACGCTGCCCTAAATTAATCGCAAATCCCCTGCTTGCTCGCTCTTTTTTGCCATAACAAATTTGTTTCCCACG
Source organism: Trissolcus brochymenae (assembly GCA_030523145.1). Lineage (NCBI taxonomy): Eukaryota > Metazoa > Arthropoda > Insecta > Hymenoptera > Scelionidae > Trissolcus > Trissolcus brochymenae. The sequence goes on from JAQQRF010000123.1 coordinate 183,093, forward strand.
TTTTTGTCATCGCTTCCTTATATATTAGTAAAACGGGACTTTTCAAACTGATTGAATTAAATTGAAACAGAAAAGCAATGTGAACGAAACAAAAAAGTTTCTCCGGGGCAATAAACTTGGAATTTTTTGCAACACATTTTTCGAGGTGAAAAACATTTTCATTATACCTATTCATGTACCCCCCCCCCCCCCGCGCGTGTGCGATCGTAAATTTTTACGCTTACATTTTTTGTTGTCTCGCGTGCACTCTATATTGTCAACAAAGAGAATCAAGTATCATTTTTGACGAGCACCTGAGGTCTGAAAGAACACGGTTCATTAATGAAGGGTTGACATGGCATATTTATAACGTCAAGCATGACAACATTCATTTCAGTTCATCATGTACCCATTGTGACCTAACCCTTTGGAAGTCAATCAAAACTATAAGTCTTGTGAAACGTTAGAAAATGGACAATTTTTCCTTTTGCAATATCAAACGATCGGTTATAATCATATATGATAACTGACGGCTATTTATCCCCCAGGCGTATATCACTTTGTGATACATGCTGTCAATAATTTTGTCCCGGCAGCTACAAATGTGTGCCATTAACAATCTTGCCAACAGACTTTCACATTTTAATAGTCGTTTTTTATAAGAACTTTTATGCAAAATAACTTTGCATCGTTTAATCAATTATAATGTTAAAGTATGTAACCTATCGTATTTAAAGGGGAAAATGCAAAACCAAAAAGGAAACAAATAGAATGCACTGAAGCGCACGTTTAGCTGCATTTTTAGCGCATGAGTGTTGATGTCAAGGCAGATACAACGATATAGGGCAAAAAAGGCAACGTTTATTAGAGAGCGCTACGCCAGTATAAACAATTTACAAAATGCATTCTTATATATATTTTGTTACGTTGTAACAATAAACATAACGTATAGCACTGCAATTGCACAATGAGCTTCGATCTGCTTTCATTTCGTAATACAATAAATTTCAATAAAGCTTTGATACAATTGCACTTCGGGTACGTGATATAAATGTGAACCTAATAAATTATTCAACTTCACTATCGGACTTTTGTTAATTTCCATCCCTGTAAATGTTCTTTACTTACAACTAACATCGGAATATTCACCTTAATAAATTTTTTCGCCCACAATTATACACGGACGAAAAAGAGAAAGCGCGACAAAATAATTTGCAAATGTACACTAAAAAAGGTACATTTTTTAACGAAGAAGCTGTGGCGAAGAAAAATATGAATTCTGTGTCAAAATTGTTTCGTTATCTCGTTTTGTTTGGTTCTTTCCGCTATCCCTTAATCATGATGATTTACGCCCACATTGCTATAAAAGTCATAAATAACTTGCACCGTGCGCGCATTACGCTTCATATACAAATTTTGGCGAAAAATACCAGTTATCGTTACTGCTTGAAAATATATATAAAGAAAGGACGTTTCTTCTATGAGAGGGACACATAAATTATTGCCACTTGTGAGAAATTTTGCGTTGTGTAGGTATATGCAGTATACACGACGAGCGCAACAAAATAATACACCCGTAAAGTATTTCCTGCGTGCAAGTATGATCTATGAATGCTGTACATCAAAGTTGGCTTTCAAATATGGTTACTCGCAAGCCGGGTGAATCCGGAAATGAAAAGAGTACTCCACTTAACTGTAAACAAGTTTGATGAATTATTAAATTTTTCATGCAACGTACACTTGGGTAATAAGCGAACCGCTGCCCCTTTCAAGCAGATTTTTCCACCACACCAGTGGTTTGGCTAAATACTGATAAATGTGCGTTATCAATAGTGATGTACGGTTGTGAAACTCGTGATCTCGCCAAAATTTTACAGCTAATCGCAAAGAACATTGCCCGCGTTTCCTTCTACTTTGGCGCTGTGCCTCGAGTATTTTATTTTTTGAGTGCACTTCTTCGCCTGCTCATGCCACTCTTGCCCTTTTGTTATGCTTAATTTGCTTTGAATAATCGCACAAAATTTTTTTTTTTCCGAATTAAAACTTATTCAACAAACGTTTTGATTCATTTTGATATTCATATGTCTTTTTGATTTATAATATAAATTCAAAATTAATACTGATTACACGTATTAGTATTGATTTTACAAAATCTATATTAACAATAAAATGAATTGAAAATGTAGCTAGCTCAATATATATGCAAAATTTTCAAAAGCATGATTTACACACGGTCGATTACGTAAACTGATATTAAAGCCCGTGTGCGTGAACGTGATTGAAAAACAAACATTAATTGCGTACGTTGTGTAATAACACAAAATGTGAATCTATTTCATGGTTGACAAATCAGTAAATATAAATCTACATTTAAATTATAACTTTTCACTCTTTTACATCCATCAATTTTGTAATCATTTTGATTTAATTTTCAAATTTTATTTATTTAATTCCACATTTACTATTCACAGAAATATTATTTTCACCTGTTCATAGATTTATTCATTTTTTTATCATTTTCATTTACTGCTCTTTTTTTCAATTAATATCTCTATCTAAAATTTACATGATTTGCAAAATTAAGCACACTTAATCTACTTATAATCATTGAACATTCAAATTTTAAAAAACAACACTGTGTAGTCTCAATACGGTCAAAATTTGCAATATTTATTATATAACAGAGGTAGAATACACACAATTGGGAATTTATTCAAAAATTGTATTAATTTACAATAATCTGCTTTTCCTTTTATAATATAAATTTTAGCTAAAAACTAAAAACGTTATAAAAATAACGTTTCCAACAAAACAGAGAATGAAGACATCATTTTGTTAATAATAACGAACGCAAACAAAAATTCCGAAGATATTGGTACGAGTTTTAAGTATATCAGTTGGTCTCAACTTGGGAGCGTAAACTTTAAATTAATGGTTCCTAATTTAAAAAACAAAGCACGAAAAAGAGGATTCCGCCGGAGTTGAACGATGTTATATATTTTCTTTTCTCTTCCTACAAGAAACGTATGCAAATTTAAATCCAGACTTCATTAACACTTTTTAATCCCTTTTGAAATACTTAATTACTTTTAAAGAACAGTAAGATGTATTCATCGTAAAATATTAAGCCTGGCTTGACGCGCGACCTTCCCCCTCCCCCTCTAGCTGATTGTCATTTTTAGGATTAAAAAAATGTTTTATCGCGCCTCCATATATTTTTTAATATCCAGGATACGCGACTAGTGGAGATCAGATACGAAAACAATAACGGCTCGACGAGATCAAAATTCATTTGTTAAGCCTCGGTAAATTGGATTAAGTGATGTCACATGACGTAAATGAATTCGAACGCTCTATATGATGTCGAGGCTCCGGTCACCCGATATCCAAGGCAAATGGCAAGGTAAAGAGCGTTTAATTGAAATTCATCCGCATTAACAGGCTCATTAATATGAAATCATCACAATTATTTTCATTGACACAAAACAATTATTTCACCGCACCGCAAGCATACAAGCACAGAAAAATTATTGTCAAATGCATATGAAGTAATAACGCTTTCGAAACATTTATTCCAATGTGTGTATTAATTTATTTTATGGGCAATTTTCTGCAGGGATCCCAGCGTGCCATCATCTCCGATCTTTATACTCGTAACGGATTACGTTCTGATAAGCATAATGTCGAAAGCCCTTAGGGCGGCAAGATCGAAGATATATATTGTTTTGGAGGGTAAAAAAAGGCGTAAGGATCGTTCACACGTGCGTCTCTTGCGATTTGCACGCTGATTGCGCAAAAACCAGGACAACCGTACAGGTTGGAGTTAACGCCGGCCAATTTATAGTCGCCGCTCGCAACGCTAATTTACGATAAGCGCCACGAGAGCGAAACGGATTAATTTGTCGTGTGAGCAGGTACCTTGAAATTTCGACAACTACACCTTAAAAAAAAATCTTCGACAAATTAATCATGCACCTGAAATTGTTTCTGCATTCATCCGAGAAGCTTCTCAAACTTTCAGGCTCGGAATTCCAAAATGTATATTCAACGCAGAGGACTGAACACGTGATATTAAACTGACAATAATTTTTATTTAACGATGCATTTTTTTTGTTTTGTTGGAAAAATACTTTTTAAGCTCATCTCAGGAGAATTATTTAATGTTGCGTAAAATTTCTGAACTGATAAAAGCCCATGCATCAGCAATATATTGTCGCGAAATTCTCAGCCGCTGTTAGCATTAAAGTTAGCATAGATCTTTAAGTAATCTCCGGGGACAAAAATCTGAAGATACGAGATCCGATGAATGAGCAGATTAAGGGGCAAGTTCTCTGTACCAATTAAATGCACTTGCGCTTAATATATATCACGTGCTTAAGAAAGGTAATATCTTTTGCACAATAATGTCACGATATTGATATAAAGATGATAGTTTGAATTAAAAATTGTTTTTATTTTTTCATACTTTGTATATCTCAAAATTTTTAAATAACATGAAAAAGATATTAAGTTGAGTCAAAAAATAAAAAAATTTATGTTTTCAATATCAAAATAATGAAACATTTTTTTGATGGTGCATTTTTGCAATATCTCTCAATCACAGTTCAATCATGCAGTAGTATATTTTTATCCAAAAAAGAGATAAAACACGATGGAAATTAATTTCCCGGACAATTAAACCTCGTCAGAGAAAAAATTATTTATCAATGCCAAACGATTTTTCTCTATGAAAAGCAAATGCAGTTAATACTTTGAAGAAGTTTTTTCTATGTAAAACATATGTATTTTGCCACTTTAAAATACACCAACAACTTTTTATAAACTTTCTTAATTGATAAAGTAAACGTACATTATTCCATTATAGTGTTTCTATTTCTGTTAGGATTATATAAATTTATTTTTTATTTACTTTTAAAATTGAAGATCATGCAAAGTCTTTACATAAAAGTCGAACATAAAATCTTTACGCAAATCTAACACCTCGTTGTTATCCTGCATTTTTTATGTAATTTTAAAATTGGCCAAAATTAAAATAAATTTTAAACTGAAATTATCACAGCTTGGTACATACAAATATAGTGGAGGTAATATTTTTAAACATTTTCTCTGCTTTCGATCTTCGATAAGGCTGTATTGAAGCGTGTAAAAATGTTTTGTGGTTCGTTCTCAAAACATGCATGATTTATTTAAAAATTGATATGAACAAGAGCTGATGCATGTGCATATCAGACGAACCGTGCAGTAAGCAGTGAATGCATCCGCGAATTAAAAAAAAAACCGAATCAAACGATGCGGCAAAAAGCACATCGATCTTCAGCTAAGTGACGCTGCGACGTTATCGCTTTGTTAGCTACTCAGATCTTTTGTGCAAAGTGCATTAGACATTTCGACGACTTGAGTATAAGTGCCATTTGAATTCGTGTGACAAACAGTGCGTGAACAGACGCAAATGAGAAATTTATTACAAAATAATGTCCAGAGAAATGTTTTGTAAAGCAATCAAATATAATTTTTCTCTCAACATTTATCGATACAATAGATAAGAATTCATTCTTTAACCTTACCTTATTGACTATTGAAGTCAAAGTGCAATTCATTCGACACATTCTGAAACAAAAAAATGCCCATGTTAAAATTGTTGATTTGCACACTGAATTACGAAAATAGGAAAAATTCAATTTTTCATTATTCCTGATTTCCAACATTTTTATTTTTCAACATTCATTTGATTCATCATATAGTATGCCAAAAATTTTATTTTACTTTTAATTATCTGTATTATTCTGGTATTTTTTTTACCATCACTGAAATAGACCCAAATGAACTAAACATAGTTCGACTTGAATAGACCTTATATGACTATATGATACTGCACATCAGCTGGTACATTCAAGCGATATTGTAGTATGTGTGGAGATACAAGATCATACAATATGATTCCTCGTGATATATACAGTGTCGTATGTATAGCTTGCAAGTACAGAGATGTGTAAATTCATCAACCTTTAATTTGACTTACGAAATTGATATTTACGTCAGCGAGTATGTAGATCAATTTGGCACAGCAATTGTAAAATTTTGACATGTATATTCAGACATAGCATATAGCTTTGATATGAATATAATAGTCACACAGCATAATATTCATTTGTGCATGCACAAATGAATATTATTATGAATATTATGAATTATGCATAATATTTGTGGTTTCTGTTAATATAATCAAGTAAGTTTCAATTTTCCAAATGTAGTCGATTAAATATTAAAATTTTTCAACTTATTATAAGCTTGAATTATTTGGGTAATAACATTATCACACAAAATATTAAAGTTTATGAAATGAAGACATTAATATTAAAATAAAATTTGTTACAATTTGATCAACTACAATTTAATTTAAATGTATAAAAAGTACTAATCAATTTATTAACAGATATAAATTATACAATTATACAGATATAAATTATACAATTGATTAATTTGGATTTTTTACTAATACAATTTTTTTAAAAATGAAAAAAAAACGCATTTGCCGAACATCATTTCATTTTTTGAATTTTTCCTGTTTCATTATCATGATACATCAGCAAAAATGTACGAACGTTTGGATAAACAAGTGAATGAGAAAAGCAAAGGAAAATTTAACTTCGAAAATGCACATTTTTGATAGCATTGTTATGATATTTTAAGAAAAACAAAGACAAACTTTTTCGATTTCAGTTGAAACAGTTATTAAGCCAAGTTGTTCGCTGTAAAATCGTACAAAGCAAATTATTGTAACGAGAATTAATGAAAAACATCTTGTCTTTTTGAAGAATTGCATCAAACAAACTAAAACCGGCTTGATAATTCAATCAGTTTCAAAAATACATTTCAACGAGTTTCTGAATTATATTTTTATTGATTGAAAACGTAACTTTTATCGGATTGAATCCTTTCAAAAGAACATTTTTGCATCGGCAATGTTTAACATGTGGAATTCAATACAATTTTTTAAATTTAAACACATTTATCTTGTTTTTTTTATTTTTTTATTTTTTCGTATATATTTGGTGTGAATGCATAAAGAAGAAAAGAACGAAAAATCATCTGTCCTTGATATATTAACTACTTTGGAATATACAAATATCTACATCTCTATGTAGATACACACCATTTTAGTTTCAGCATTGCAAATGTGAAACACATAAGAATATTCATATTTTCGTTCGTTCGCTTTCAGAAGCAAGTGAGTAAACATTTCAGCGGCATTGATTTAGTTGTACACGTGTACTTCTGATTTATATAAAGTTTCTTTATACCGCATTTTTTATGTAGCAGAAGTGCATAACGTGGAAAATAACGAAAAAAAAATTTTTTTAAGTAAACAAAAATATCAGGAAAAATAAAAAAATAGATTTTCTAATTCTTTTTAAAGCCGATTGGCTTCTGAGTGGTCCATATCGCTTAAATTTTTCAGCACCCATGCAGGTCATATTAAGTGGCCTATGAGTGGAAATTCGTGGAAATTGCAATTCAGAAGCCAATAACAGTAGTGGTCCATACCGCTCAAATTTTGAGCGGTATGGAACCTCAAACTGGGCCCTCTGAGTCCCAGAGGGCCCCATTGAAAATGTGATATGTCCTGTATCTTTCCATGCTTAATATGACCTGCATGGGTGCTGAAAAATTTGAGCGGTATGGACCATTCAGAAGCTAATCGGCTTTAAAAAGAATTAGAAAATCTATTTTTTTGTTTTTCCTGACATTTTTGATTATTTAAAAAAAAATTTTTTTTTTATTATTTTCCACGTTATGCACTTCTGTTACATCATTTTTTAGAATAAAAAATGTTTTCCTGATATAAACTCCCGGCGAAATTATAAACATGAAAAATTTTATTCTTGTTTACTATTTTTTGCAATTTAATTCAATCTGTAATCTTAATTATGTTTAATTACATTTCAAATTGTAGTGAAAATTTTACATTTCCTTTGTTTACTTAACGAGACAAAATATGATAGGTATGTTCGCTCAGTTTACAACACATCGCAGCCCTTGCTATAAAAATATATATTCACGTGATAATTATATATCATGTGAGATTTTAATTTACAAGTAATGGTGGCACGCTGCTTGTGAATTGCAATTAAGAGCGGTATCAAAATTTATATCGGATATTTTGTTTCATAAAATAGGAACCCGAGGGAGAAAAAAATTATTGATGAGCTGTGCAATATTGTATTCTTCACGATAATGCACACGGTATGTTACAGGAAGCTGATGTATACTATAATGCTGTTGTCTATATATAAAAGAATTTGAGAGTTAAACAAATAGACCAAAAAAAAAAAAAAAAACGAGGGTCAGGGGGAATAAAACCTTAAGCAAAAATGTCAAATTACAGGACAAACCAATTTGAATGGTAATCACGAAATTGAAAGATGCCAATTAATTGACTGATAACTAATCCAGAATCATGTTGATGAAATTCAATATGAGCCACCGCCAAAATGCCCTATCTATCTTGAGCGAATTACCATGAAACTCATAATAGTCCTTTCAAACTGATGCGTTGCATGATATATGATTGAAACCCGAATCCATGGTAAAAGGAGAAACAGCATGATATGACTTCACCATCAGAGAATCGCATTGTGATGAGATCGATGCTGCATAAGGTCCCAACATCTGTCGAGATATGAAATGTCCTCAATCGTTTCCGTATCACGCCGACACTCCTTGCGACCGAAGTAATCTTATTTCTCAGTAAGATGGATTTCATCTTCAACATCCACTTATTTTAATGCTTCTCGTCAATATGGACTTTTTTGTTTGATCAATATTCCAAGAGAATGTTTTGTTTGCTACAAAACTTAGAAAACGAATGAAAATTGCTTCTCTTGAGTAGAACACCCGTTCTTGTATTAAATGTAAACATTGTAACTTAGTTGTCTCTCTAGTTGACTATTTGAGGTAACAAGAACGCAACTAACATGCTTTATTTGTCTTGCAAGAACACCGACCAAAAGAACTAAATTCGTAGATTCCAACGTCATGAAACACGAAAGAAAATTTATGTGCTCACAATTCTTGCGGCCAGTTGAAAACGTAAGTTACCAATGCGACAAAAGGAAACTATTTTTTGCAGGGTTTATGTTTCGACTGGAACCCACTTTCACAATAGTGGCTTGCGGCAAGCTTTAAACATTCTAAACAACACGTCTCAAAATGCCACACCGTATTTAAATTTCAAAATGAAAAAAAAAAAAAAAAAAACAATAGTTCCTGCCGATCATTTCCTGTTTTCCATTTGATACAATTTTTTGGATCAAAAATGGCTAAGCATTATATATATCTGAAAATATTTTAACGCTAAAAACTAAACGTTGCTATTCGTTTCGATGATTTGTGAGCTTGGGCTATTGATATGTTTACACTGATGCGAATCCAACATCAACAGTAAATGTTATTACACATACATACGACCTATCAGATATTCCTATTGTCGGTTGTGTCGTATCCACAAGCTATTACACTTGAGTAAACAAACAAACAATTATCTGCATATATCTAACGTTATCGATGCCACTTCTCTGATAAATCAACGTTTGATATTATACCACAATAGAATCTCTGAATCTGTATCTATTTCCATCGCGAAATTGTATATGAACAGAAGAAAATTAATTCTCTTCATAACTGTTATTTTGACACCTTCTAATTTTGCAATTTGACTGCAACACAATTGATTGAACAAGTTTTTGAATGTTCGAAGTTTTGATTTGTTAAAGATGCGCAACGTTGCAAAAATTGTCTCACAAGTTGCGCACTTCTTTTCAGCAAGCAACAAATTAACCCACTTCTCGAGAGCAATTAGACAAAACGTGGAGTGTCTATATCTCTTCATGAGAATATTCGTTCGCAAATTCGCAGCGATCTCAGGCAATGTACTACGGCATTAGCGACATGGAACACCTGTGCTGGCAGCGAGTGTTTAAGATAGATGTCGACAAGTATAAGAGCTGTCACCTCTGAAACACTTGCGCATTTTCACGATGCAGTTGATTCTGTCACACGCATTTGAAATAAAAATTCACCGCCAAATGATTGAATAAATTTGGCTTACTTTGAATATAACTGCGATTAGTCGTATTTGAAAGTCTCATTCGTTTGTCAAGAAGACAAACGCTTTTCATCTCCCTCATTACTAAAGTGCAAAAACCGATGTCTGCCATATCTGGCAGACATTTCATGGCTCGGTCATTTGCGCGACACATTTACAACTCATAAATCTCGACTCGTTCAGTCTGCCAAACTACAAAGATAAGAAACAGTCGGGAGTTGTCTTGAAATCACATCTGCGTTACGCAAATGACCGTGGAGTGCTTCAGGAAGCAAGCTCGAATTGATCGCAGTCATTTGGGTCCAGTTGAATGGAAGCTGGGAAAATAGCCCTATAGACGTCTCTCGGAGATGGATCTCGCTCGTAAACAAACCGCGCCGGAAATGATACGTTGCACTTTTTTTTCCGAACAGTCGCGAAAGAATAAGAGGATTTCAGAAAATTGTCATTTGCGGAAGTTTAATATAAGACTTTCATTCAACTGATAAAGCTGCTTCTATAAGTCCAATGACACGTCTGCCCAAGCAACTTCTATATAGTGCAATAAAGAGCGTACACCAAAGCGCAAGATTAAAGCGTTTCAACGAATATTTCCGTCGTCCCCCCTGCGCGCCGGATTTCACTTCTAATAGCTGCTCTCAATGCACCTCGTTTATTTTTCGTGCAAAAATAGTCGCATTCACAATGCATTAGCTCCATTTTACGACACGCAATTTTCCCATCTTTTCATTATCTCTTTTCAGTTGGTTTGCAGTTTATTAACTTCGCGATTGGTGCATTACATTTTTAATAAAAATATCGCTCGTAAAAAATAAAATAAACAAACTTGTACTGTGTACTGTGTGTGTGTGATTTTGTCTGATGTGTATCATTTGATGCATCAGTGTCAGTAAAAATTCGAAATAAAACACACCGATTGATCAAATGGTGCTAAAGTGACAGATCATCTGTGTACTGAAAAAAAAAAAAAAAAAAAAAAAAAAAAAAAAAAAAAAAACGAGTTCGCGTGTTTCAAAGGAGACGATGCATGTGTATCGTGGTATCACGTATGACCGCTTGCTTGACTGCCTGGGTGGAAGATATTTTCCGCTTCGTCAACGAAAAATTTACATCATTTAAAAGCAGCAGGCGCGTAAAGTAGAAGAGGTTCAAGAGAAGCAAGACAAGTACAAGGAAAGCTGTCTTGCAACTTGTCGCGCGCTGTCTTAAACGATTTTAATGCTGATTTTTGAGGTATCAAAAACTCATACCTAGATATGAGAGTGCGAAAATCCGCACGATAATCTCACACCCAGGTTTTCATCGACGTGATTTGTCAACAAGTTTTGATACATTCTTCATGCTCATCTGTTTTAATGATAGCTCATTTGAATGAAATCGAGGTCTCGCTTTTTTTTTTTTTTATTACCGGTTAAATTAAGTTTTCGCTGTGACGGAGGCGTTATCGTGCGGTTTCGATTTGTAATTTGTTATTTTGAATAAAATTTCGTTTAACTCAGTCGAACATAAATATACATGGCTCACACAGCAGTCAGTCTCATTCGGGGATGGTCTGCTAAAGCTATACAGACAAGCTTTGTGTTCTGTTGTGTATAAGCGATAGCGATACGCCAGTTCTATATAAGCGTTCCTTTGCATTTGAGGTTATTGAGTTTGCGTTTACTTGATCCGAGCTTATCGCGTCGATATCCAAACAGTACCTATGTAAATGTCCCATCAGAATAATGCGAAACTTTGAGATTGATGTCTGACGTTCGGTTCAACCATCCACTTTTATTGTTAAAAATAAAACATTGATAAAAGATATACTGTGTCAAAGAAAATATAATTTTGCTCCACCATCAATTTTTATTTTATTTTTATTTCTTTTTGTTTTCATCAGATTTACGTATTTTTTCTTAAAGCAATCCTTCAGCGAGACATTTCATATATGAATGAAAATAAAAGGTCAAATCTCAAGCTTTAGACTTTTTCTTGTTTTTTTTTTTCAAGCTATAGTTATGTGACTCAAGACGGATGAGATTTTGCTGGAAAAGATGTGCACCAAACATGGCGTTTAATCGTTTTAATGTGGGGCATGCAACGTTTGAATTGCATCGGCGAACTTTTCTATCATACGTTTGTAAGCATTGAATTCCCAGGTCACCCAACAACGGCGTTGAAGCGCTTTGTAAAGCTCATGCGTGTAACATGCAAGTTGTGCTTCTGCTTTGGCGTATAAGTTGACGTAAGAAAAGTTATATGCACCAACGTGTATAACCGCGCTCATCGCAGAGAACGTATTAGAACATGATGTTAATACTTCAACTGGATTCAACATTTTGCCTCATACACAGAAAATGAGTTTCAAAGTTTCGAGATTATGAAAAATCGTAATCATATGTAAATTAAAAATATACTTTTTTTTCAATTGCAATTCAAGAAGAAAAAATGGATTTTATTATAAAAAAAAAGTTGGTTTTTTTTTGGTTATAATTTTTTCAGTTGTTCAATCTGGTCAAATTTGTATTACTTAAATTTATATTTAATATTTATAAATCTATAAAAGTCTGAGAATCACATAAAACATTGAATAGAAATAGTGTGAAAATAAACTTTTAAATATGAACATTTTTGAAAAACAAGACTATTTGTGCTCCTAAGTAAAAGTGTGTAATTAAGGAACACATTGGGACTAATTAGACGGATAACAGACCACCTCATTGACTTGCGACGTCATTCGTTAGTGAGATTTTCTGTCATAGAGCTCGCAAATCTCTGTATGAATGATAACCCGCTTAATTTGTTTTGATGAAATTCGCCGAGCGTTACAATGTTAATGAGCCAGAGAGCGCATGTTGCCACTCGACCGCTCTGTTTCGAACACTTTCAAACAAAATTATACACAATAACTGTTTTTCTTGCAAAACTTTTTGTACATGCTTCTACATAATTTCGGTTGATTGACATCAAGATTGTTTGCGAATTGTCAAGAAAAAGTGAAACAAGTTTTCAAACAAAATATAATGCGGCGCTCGAAAATGATTTCAAAGTTCCGAATATTTCCATTCACAAAAAGTTAGAGACAACGAAAATCTGAAATTTACATTATGAGAAGAACAAGACAAGTCTATTTCTTTACATATGGAAATTAGAATACACTATAGCTGTAGGTATAGCGTTCATAACCGCTGAGAATCGGCACCCCAAGGTTGTTAAATGACCTTCTGAAATATTTCGGCTCATCGTGAATGATAATAGTATATATAAAAACGTGAATGGACACGGCTGGAATGCGTATGCTCGAAGAATTGCAAGGAAAAAATTCTTGCCACCCACTAAGAAGCAACGAAAATTTGATAGAAATGGCCCATTTCGGAAACAGCCAAGTCATGAAATATTTTTCGGCAATCGATATAACGTTGTGGAAAATAGAAATCGGCGAGACAAAGTTATAAAAATCAGATAGATGTGGTATATTGAAAATGGTTATTTTAGAGGAGACCTACAAGCCCTTTTATCGTAAATCAATGATAATAATCTGAAGGTAATGGTATTTCCTGCGAACAGTATATTGTGATAGATGCAGAAGTACTGTACATCACGACCGAAAAAGAGTTTCTTTTGATAAGGTGAACCATCGCGAAACCCTTATTCTACTTGCTGTTTGTGAAAGTCATCGTGCATCACGTTCCATAATGGCTTAGCATCCAAAAGATTGAATTTACCATCATCATGCAAATATTTTTTGAATTATTTTGTCAGTCAAGTAAACATTATTTATTCATTTGCAAAAAATCTTGGATGACAGATTTATCCACCCGATAAAAAAAAAATGAAAGTAAAGGAACGATGACAGATATAGAAAAAGTAAAAGATAATAAAAAGAAGTATAGAAAATAGAAGAAAAAGAATGAAAAAAAAAAGTTGGAAAATAATTATGATCATTTGATTTGTCGGGCAGAGAACGCAATCGGGAAGAAAGAACTAAATGAGACAACTATTCAGAAGGCAGAGAAAAATGTAATACAAGAAAGAAACGAGAGGAAAAAGATTTTTATATAGAATTTTGTGATTATCAATTGTAGTGAGTTATTTTTGGTTGACTCGGCATCTGTTGTAGAAAAATGTTACCACCAAGTGTTAAACGCGTCTTACCAATTTACATTCTGCAATTAATTTTCAAAACCTTATGGATATCATTTCAAATAGTTACAAAAATATTATTTCCACTTATTTTTATTACATCTTCTTTTAATGTTTGTTTTTCTCATTTTGATGTAATTAATGAAACCTTTCATCAAACGTACCATTTTTCTTAAAGAAGTAACAACTAGCGAGGAAAAAATTTTCACAACGACTAAATGACTGTGCGAAACAGAGTTTATATCAACCTTCTGTGAACATCAGGTGCTCTTAACAAGACAATGTGTAACACCTCAAATATTTGCCGTAGAAATATACTTGCGAAATAAGATATAAGAATTTCACGTGCAGGTTAATGTCTGCAAGTCTGATTTTCCAAGTCAAGACCTCATTTTACACCTGTATACATTACACTCGTTCTCTCAACAAATATTTGATCATTTCTCCTTGTCCAATCATCTTCGAAAATGATCCTTTGCGGTTGAGTCTACGAATACTTGGATGGAAACTCTGCTCAATTTCATTCAACCGCCAACATTACTTGGCTACAGAAGCTGTAGAGCGTAAATTGGGTAATAATTTAATGAATTGAAAATTAACATTCCTGAAGAAATTATACGAGAATGATTTCTAAATCAATAAGCACCGGGTTTTGAGCTCGCGATAACAGCTCAAGTTATCAAGCAACGTAGTATATATAATCTTCGAAGCCGGAAGTAGACCCTTACCGCTCTCACAATGAGCCAATTTCGTCGAAATAACTTGGGTTTACAGTGATGATCAACCTACAGAGCTATTCCTTGTATAAGTACACCCACGTAGTTGATGGTCTAACACACACTTGCATTGTTTAGCCAGAAGTGGTTTTATGAAAACAACGGTCTCGAAGAAAAGCCAGTTCGTTAAGGCGAGCCAACGCTGTTGATTTCAAACCCTAATCGCTTCATTAATTGAACTCCGTTGTTCCGACCAGAAGATCGATCACTCCGAACTCCGATGAACCAAATATACAATCATTCTAATTGCACTTGTTATAACAAAGCAAGCTCGAAAGCACGGTTCACAGCAATCGGCTAAAATTAACGCGTGTCTGTGTATCCCTATTTTGGCGTGTTTTTATTTAAATAGTACAAACATGTATTTTTTTTTTGTCTACACTTCAAATTCAATTTGTGAAAAACAATGTGGTCCAATTATTAAGACCATTGGAGGGAAAAAAGCGATTACACTGTGAAAACAAGTTTTTTCGCTATCAAACGAGTATTTTTTACTCTCGGATATTTTTTTAAGTAAACATTCCTTCGACGGACGTGTTGACTTTTCAAAACACACATTTTGAAATGAAAATGCAAATCGTCAATTGAAAAGATATACCATTTGAAATAAGAAAAAAAAAAAACAAAACTCGAAATAGAACATAAAGAAAAATAGATGGTCATTACTGATGTAGACTATAAAAAAAACACCTTTTTCGTTATTTATCGTTCTCTCTAATAGTTTTGGAATTTGACCGTCACTAGCGCCTACAAAGCACTTAAAATGAGTGAAAAAAAAAAAAATCAATGGCTTTATCGTGGTGGGAAGGTATACGTTGCAAACTTTTAACAGTCTTTCAGTTCGATCAACAGCGTAGATATTTTTCATACAACAGTTCATTCTTTCGTGACGCACTGAATTACTACAATCATAAAATTTTTTTCGCAACTTTTTGCACTTGAGAAGATAGATATCGTCTTTTGACCAAATTGAGTCATCAAGATGGAGCATTATTAAGTTAAATATAATTTAGTGTAGTAAAGTGTAATATACTTCATTCTGATCTAATTTGGTAAATCAGATCTTCTCTTAATCGGATGCTCGACTTAGGAAATATATAATTACAAAACTTACAATTGATTGAAAAGCTGCATCTCAAAGAAATCAAGTTCCACAATTAATTGGATAGACTAAAAATGAGATCGCACTTAACATCTCCAATACATTATGAATCATCGAAAAATATAAAATCCAATTGAAATCCAGAGTATAGAACAACTAAAAATAAATGAATTGACATTCAACAAGTCAAACAAGTGAACATAAAAAAATCAATTTTGCTTTTACTGAATGTTCAAGTTTATTTTCAGTTTGACAAAGAAACAAAGTTTATTATTCCTTGAGATTTCCTACAATATCAATGTTTGTCAACGGAAATGTTGTGTGCTTGTCCTTATTGTTCATCGGCGCCAAATTTGTTTGTTTATTTGGATTGTACGATTTGTACCTAAGGCCAAACTGGATTCTCATCAAGCGCTCTATTATCACGAGGAAATCGGTTTCTGCGGAGGTCTTATTTATTTCGCGTGTCTTAAAACTACAGAACAATAAGTTTGTCCATTCGGTCCTTCTCATCTCAGTCGTTCGCTTAACTTCCTACGAATCGATCAGCCACCTCCACCAACAGCCCACATATACGCCTGGCAAGAGATAAATGATCCTGACTACAAAGGCTACGATTACTACGGCAATCTTAGATATCGAACCGAGCAGAAGACTCACCTTCGTGACTCGAGGCTTTTTCACTTCTTGTAACACGCCCTCGCAACTTGTTTTTGACAGACAGCTCCGCGTGCTATACAAACCCGTGTCATCATACACGTCATAATTTATCATTGTTTCATTCAAATTTATATCATTATTATGCCTGCGATTCATTTACATTTCATTCTTTGCCTACTCTTGTTCATTTCTTTTGATTTAAATGATAGTTTCGAGAATAATGTTTCAAATTAATTAAATACATGTTTCAAATTCTCCTCTATAATTGTAGGGTATTATTATATTACGAGAGCATAATTTCACATTTGTGCAGATCAATAAACAATTGAGCACATGTCCCAAAACAATTTGATTTTAATAGTATGATTGAAATTGGCAAAAAAGTAACAAAATCTGAAAATAAATCGAATATTATAATTTCTATTGAATTGGAGATAAAAAAGAATAATGTAATTTCTTATCGTTGGATGGATATCTGGTTGATCCAATTATGAATATTCAATAGCGTAGTAGTACTATCATATCCGAGGCCTATGTAGTCGGAGAGGCTTAATTCATCAACCACTGTGAAAATGGGCTTATCTTTTGATTAACATTTTTTTCACGTTTTGATTCTGCACTGTTCACTTGAGAGTACACTGCGCGGATGAAGTATACAAAAAGAAGGCGTTAAATTATAAATGAAAAGTGCCCTCACTTCGTCAAAGAAATTCAAACACTCATTTCCGTACTCGCGCTCCGGATTTAAATTAATATTCATAAATCATGATTACTCGTGAAAGGTTTAGAAATTCAGACTCTAAACCCGGAATGAGGTTTGCGCGCTCTGTGCGGCACTCGCCGTTTTTAATCCAGTAACTTGACTTTTCGTATATTTAACGTCCGTAAAATTCACCTCTTCAATTTTTATAATAATGAAATATTTCATATGAGCGTAATTGCTGTTTTACGCGAGGAACGAATATTCAACTTGTTATATAAGTCGTTTTGCTTGAAAAATTGTACACCAGTGACAGTGCGCGGGACGACACATATAGTACACTTTTCTCCCCCACGACCATACATAACAATACGCGCGCCTGCAATGAGAGGAGAAAATATTTTTTCTGCACAGCGACATGAAAGTTATTGATTGAAGTAAAAATTTCGTTAACGCCAACAGATGTTTTTCATCAATCAAATATAATACATTTACGCGGGTCCATATTTTCATTGTTATATACTGGCACGCAAACGAACATCAGATTTAAACAAAAATTTTGCAACATTATGCTTTTCGCAATTTTATGAAAGATTGAAATATTTTCTTACGCTTGCATCAAAGTAGAAATACATTTTTATTACTTGAAAGTTAGTTTGACGGAATTGATTCGGCGAGATTTTGTTTCTTTTAAAACTTTTGATTAAATTGTCTTCGGTTCGTATAATACTTTGCGAATTTTGATTCCATCAGTTTCTTCTGAAATTATATACCGAATGCCTCCTTTTCAATTAAGATATAAATAATCAGTAAAGAAATTATTTTCCATACATTATCAATTATAAAAAGTAAAAAGATTATAATTTTCTGTTACTTTAATTACACTTAATAACAAGTTAGCAGCCTGTTCCTCTACTTATTAATTTATAAAAATTGTAGTAATATAAGCGGAGTTTTACGCTACTCAACTATAATAACATCTGACGGACATAAATTAACGTTTAGCTGCACCTCGCATGCATTTTTTCTGCATATAATTTCCACCCGATTAAATTCTATTTTCAAGTAAATTAACGCGATACTACTTGAAAAATTGCGCTTCATTGAACAATCATACGTACGGCAATTACAAAATTAGAACCATTTTCATCAAATATTTCACTCGAAACATTTTCAATTGAATTTAAATTTCACAATTCAAGTGAACAACTTTTAATCTAAACAGTTATTTTTTTAATGAAACAATATTATTTTTCATAATAATTTTTCCTTTCAAAAGAGAAAATAAATCGTTTGTAACAAACAATTATTGTAATGGCATTTTTGTGTAGTGTGAAAGAAATGATTATTAACAATGGTATCGCGTTGTAATAAGACGCCTCGAAATCGGTTATATTAGCTTAATTCCGGACACGCGGGACGATTCGAAGATGAGGATAACCATGTTATCTTCGATATGAGGTCTGCGAAGCCCCCTGCGGGATTTAATCCAGTTATCTAGGCATCCCGTTACCGCGCCGGGCACTCCGGTTTCTTCGACCACGTGAAAATCCCATTAAGGAAACCGTTGCAGATAAGTTGGCACAATCGACAGTGCCTTACTATATTTGGATAAGCCATTATTGCCGCAAAACCAATCTCCGAGTCGCGCGTGAATTTAAAAAACGAAGAAATGAATTTTTGCAGTCGAACAAACATCCCATGAGAACTTTCGTGTCTTTTGCGAACCCGAAAAACGAATGTTTTATTCAACATTTCGTTTACTTCTCATCGATTACAAGTTAAAACTGTTAGTTTTTATTACTAAACCATTTTTGTTACAACAAAAAGAATACTTTGAGAAACAAAAATTACATCTGAGGCACACGAAAAGTATATAATTACTTGAACAAAAGAAAATGAGTTCACAATAAAAATTACACCCTTTGCAGAGGTACGGCAGCGTTCTAAATCGAACTGTTCTTTTATAATGACAAATGTACTGTACATTAAATTTGACACGGCATAAATTCGTCCATTAAAGAAATCGTGCGGCAATCTGAAATCCGTTCAGACACTCTACAATTTCGCAAAATCGCAATTTATTATTTTAATTATCCATTATGTCGCTACAATCATTTAACAGCACATGTCGTATGTTTCAATTAGTCAAAATTAACCTTTTCTATAGGTTGCTATATCGAACGCGATGAAATTTTATTTCTCGTCGTAACGATTACTTTAATTAATCTGAAATAAAAAAAAGAAAAACATAATGAACTTTCTTCCATTGTCATTTAATTGTATATATGAATCGATTAAAAGCACTGCTATCGACTAAGCCGCGATTCAGGTGGGACATATTGAACATTTATATGTCTGATCATATAACCGCTAGATGAATACAACACACAAAAGCACACGAGAAGACTGTACCGGTAAATTAACAATTCAGAGATCATAAAGTCTGCATCGTAAACTCAAACATGATGTGATTGAACAACGATGGTGATTAATTTATAAATTATTCAAAAAGTTCTTCCAAGTTATTACTCTTGCTTTTCATTTCAAATTCGTTAACGCGAGTGCGAATTATAACTTTTGATCTCTGACTTGAATTTTTAAATTCAATTTAAAAAATTGCACATCAAAATCGTCCTCTTAAGTGCAATTATTAATTTTCAATATTTTACCATGACAATGAGCGTGACTAATTCTTGGCTGTCCAAGACACACTCTGTCATATCAGCCGATCGGCACGATCTGTATCATCAGCGAGAACCATTTATAATAATATCATGCGCTGCTAGATCTCGTTCTTTTATGACACTCATCGGTATTGAATCGTGACAATAAGTCAAGAGTTTACTAGCCATTAATATAAAACCGAGAGATTGGATAGTGTTTGTTCTCACGCAAGCTTCGTACCGTATTCATGATAGTCGATCGAGTTTAATTAGATCAAAAGATGCGATAAAGTTGAGGCGTAGTTTAATATCTGACCACGACACACACAATATTGGCCTTTACATTTATTTTTCTCGAGCATATCGATATATTAATTGAGTTGATTACTTGAGTGCTTAAAAGGCTGTAAACCATAATGTCACTTGAGAGTGTTTCACAAATGGTCCCGTCAACTGATTTAAAAGTTATCGTTATACCAATCGATATATACAAAAAGAAGCAGAGTCGCGACCGACCAATCAAACACACCGGATGTGTAGAAACGTTTCCAAAGAGTTCGTACAGTTTCCTTTTGTTCGCCTCTCAAGTTATATATGATAATTTATCCGATGTCGGCACCATTTAATTGACGCGATTAATTCGCCGTGAGAACATTCAAATTTTCGGTTCGGCTGATGATGAATAAAGATAAGCTATATATATCACTATACAAACACAGACGAAAAAAAAAAGTCATTAATTAAAAACAAAAAATGATACAAGTTAAGCTATTTTGCGGATTGATCGTCCTAAAGAGGTTGAAAAGAAAGGAACAAAAAAAAATTGAATCGCTTGAAATGTTCATCGATGAAGCAAATTTCACCGATGAAAAACTCATAGGCAAGATATATGAGATGCGTAATGGAAGGCAGAAAATTGCGTGGCGATGTATCAATCGGGTTTCTCTTCATCGAACAATCAAAACGCTTAACCATGCGCGTCACGAATGAGAAAAAGGGGTGGGGGATGAAGCTGTATATGCAAATCTGTGCTTCATAAACGTTCA
This sequence comes from Trissolcus brochymenae, assembly GCA_030523145.1. Classification (NCBI taxonomy): domain Eukaryota; kingdom Metazoa; phylum Arthropoda; class Insecta; order Hymenoptera; family Scelionidae; genus Trissolcus; species Trissolcus brochymenae. The sequence continues at coordinate 204,252 of JAQQRF010000123.1, forward strand.
ATGGTGTCGACGGAAGTTCAACGTCGGCTCACTGTAAAAGTCCCGATTGCGTCGTGATAGTCGCTCAAAGTCGCTGCAATTTCCTCGTTAAGTCAAAGCCTACGCCTGCTGCGATAGAGATAAACGAAGTTGATGGCGTTGCATTGCACCCAACGAACGCTTAGCCAATTTAAGGCCAATCTGCATAGCCGCGTCTCACCTTATTCTCAGTCTGCGAATTCAAAATCTCTACTTTACCTACGAAATCATCTTATTGGCGAATTTCCGAACATTTCATTTTCTGACTTTACTGAGACAGTTTGAACCTTAAGAATTATCACGAATAATTAATTTATTCGCTCTATGGAAAAGGGACTGATTGAATCAAGATTGAAATTGTTGTTGACCTAACATTACACGGGCAAAAAGTTTCAGTAAAAATTATATAAAATAGTATAATTTTACTCAAACTGTTCGTTTAAGAGTTGACCAAAAATCAGAATTTGGCAGTTGAATAATTTTTTAATCAATAAATTTTCAGTCTACAAATTTGTTTCCCCCGTCTATGTGAATGCCATGGTATTTCCATGTGGATTCCATGGGATTTGCATGTGATTTGCATTTGATTTGCATTTTATTTACATGTAAATTTCATGAGATATTCATGTTACTACAAATATATTCCATATGCTTACTCATGAAGAATCATGTGCTTACTATTTTTACAAATTTAATTCATGATGAGCTAAATTTAAGTGAAAAATAAGACAATTATATGAGTAATAATTGGTGACAACGATCACGGTTGCAATATTGCATGCAAAGCGTTTTTCTGCTATCACTTTCAATTTTCTATAACTAACTTTCGATCATGTATTAGAGAAATTCAAAAGATTATACACGCCAATCTGTAAAATATAACTTTTAAAAACGTCATATGAATGACAAGTCAAAATCAAGTCAAAAGAAACTACTTATAGATCATTGTTCTTGACGAAGACTAATGAGCGTGAAATACCGAGCCTATTTTTAACAATAACAATTTTTTTTTTTTTATTCATACTGAGAATTTATTCTTACTGAGAATCGAACACGCAACTCTGTAGGTAATAAACTTCAGACTTCTGAGCCACCAGGCCACACGTTGGTGCCTGCAAAATTACTATTATTCAAGATTCAATTATTTTTGTAAGTGATGATTAGTTACGAATAATTTTAAAACCTTTGAAAACCTCTTTATTGATTGGCAATATCAAAAAAATATTATAAAATATTTACTAATCGTTTTTTGAACAATTAATTCCAATAAATTATTTTGTTTGTTCCTAAAATGTAAATGTAACTTTTTTTTTTCATTCGCTGTTTACCATTGCATTGACAGAATTTGATTTATGCAATTTAATATTTTAACTGAAAGACAAATTTAATATTCGATGCAGCAGGTCCGCCTGTTTTAAATGGCAAACCGGATTAATTAAAACCGCGTCCACCCAGTCAATCAAATCTAAAAGAGATAATTTGTTTGTGCTTACAACAGCAGGCCAACGAAATTCGGTGAAAAATTGAACTGATTCATTGAATCGACTTGATTGTTTTGTTTGTGCTAAATGAGAGCTGAGCAATTAGACCGGTGCAAAAAATCGCCTATACTTTTTATGGCAACTGCACGAAATGAGTCAACGAAAGAATGAATCGCGCGAAAATTTTCAGAATTGAGAGTGCAAAGTTTGCAATGGACGTGTTGCAATGGAGAGCATCATAATCGTCGATATACCGTTTGACGTATTTGAATAACCGTGGGCATTTCAATACGACATCCATCTTATCTTTCTTGTTTACAAACGTTACTGCCTGCCTTCGAGCAATACGTCCAGCTATATGGGTGTGACAGCAAATTCACGATCCAACATTGCATCCCGAGTACACAGCGTACCGAATCACGTGTTTCATATTTTGAACCGAACATTTTATTCTACAACGTAACAAATAAAAACTCCAAAATTTTATCGAATTATCGACTATTTTGATTATTATATTTAATCTTTTTGACGTTTGGAATAAAAAAAAATCCTGCGTTATCTTTTTAGTTCAAACATATTTCGTTAGGAGGTAAAAGTTCTCCGCGTTTCTTTCCTTCTTATTGTTCGTAGATAAATCGTCTGTATTGATGCCGGTTTCGAAGCGCGAACCTCTATCACGTTGCGATAAATGGCGAGTTATGGTGATAAACTGAAATGGTTTAATGACTAAGTTATCATGCGATAGCATAGGCTGAGTCTAACGATCTTACACTTTTTTTTGTAAACTCTTGGCAGAAACTTTTTTTTTTGCAGCCATCGTAATTTATAATGTTGACATAAAATATGGAAGTATTATAAAAAGTTGACTCATCGATCATCATATAGTTGTTTAATACAGTTACCTGAGAATTATGAGGGTGAGGATTCGATGTTTATAAAAGTTGAATAACACTGACTCTTCAGTTGCAAAATAATAACTGGAGTTGATGTACCACGCAAAGGACACTTGAGAAACTAACTAAAACTTATATAATACACGTAGTTTAATAAACCTTCGAGCAAATGCACTTTGCGTGAGCGTATATTGACAATATTTTATGACATATCACAATCCTGTGAAAATACGCGAAATTATAGAGACATGCGATATATCGTAGCTTTGTAAACACTTAAAAATGCTCTCTAATTTTGTTTCTCTTCCGAACTGAGAGTAAATTTTTGCGCAACGACACGGCTCGACAAATAAAAATAAAAGCATGTCAAAGAAAAAATTTTCGTTAACAAAATAAAATTAATAAAATAAACTGAACAATATTTTTAATGAAAACGTTGATTCAACTGTTTCAAATGAAAACGTCAAATATGACAAATAAATGTTAGCTTTGTTTTATTTTTAAATTTTTATTATATAAATTGAAGAAACTTTAGAACTTTATGAAGTGTGACGACAGTTTTGCTTTGGTACACCATCTTGATTTAATGAACTTATGCCGTTTTAGATATCGCTGATGACTTGTGACCCCAACCGTCCATCTTTTACCCGACAAGGTTATCAATCTGTCCGGAGTAAACACACACACACACACATACACACACACACACACACCTTTATTTAACTTTCATGATTAAACAGAACAAAATGTTCTGCTATTTCTTATTGAAGCACATTTATTGTATGCAATTTTAAAATAATTAAAATATTTGAATACTTCATGTACCTTGTAAATAATAAATATTTTTCTTCTGAAAAAAGATTATCTACACAAAATACAATTAAAATATAATTCAAACAATTAAAAGTTTCAATTATGTTAAAAGTATATTGATACTAGAATTATTTTATTAATTTTATATTAATGTTCATTGTTTTCAGTTGAATTAGATTATGTTATAAAAATTGTGAATATAATTTGATTGTATGTTATTATAAAATTCATTATGATCTGGGGGTACGTTTATGTCCAGCCCAAAGGATAACAATAGCTGAGACAAAACATACAATTAAGGCGTCGATTTTCTATTCAGCCATAAAAAATGTTTTGACATTGTGCACAGTTCGTGACATACAAATCAACGTGATTTATATTCAATCGTTGCCAACTTCCATGCACAACTCTGTTGAACGAGACTAGATGCAAGGTATGGAAAGCAGGACGTTTCATCTCCTGAAACTGGCATCGACCGGCATATCCACATTATATACATCTGGACTAACCCCCAATTAGCAGATTCGAATAGAAATCACGAATTGAGTGTTGCGACTTCCTTGTGCATTCACTACACATTCGTTTTCTCTTGATTCTCTTGATTTTTTTTCAAACCGTCAAAGTTCTTTTTAGAAAATAATGAACATAAATTTATTTTTGATTACTTCGATTACAAAAAAGAAGTATTAATTCACTGAAATTGCATTTACGATGTGAAATAAAAGTATAATCAAACTGTGAAAAAGATATATGCTAGCTTTGAATCGTAAATGTAACGAAATATTTCGTTGTTTGAATTAACAAAAAGAGAATAACGTTATCACAATTGGACTGTGATTTTTCATTTCTGTAATATAATAAACGCAAGCTAGATTTACACAATCTTTCTCTGTACAATACAGCAGCCATACTTTAATAGAAGTGTGATGTTTTGTAACGAATGTTTGCCGTTGTTTGGAGAGTTTTTTGTTTGATCAACGTTTCTTCATTTACCTTATATTTGTTCGGTATAGAAATTGACCATTTGTATTATTTTATTGCCTCTGTTTTGAATTTTTCAATTAAATTAAACAAGAAAAAACTGTTTCTCTTCAATTTTCCCCTTTGATTATTATTATTTTTTCGACCGAATGTAAAATTGGATACAAATATTTAACGACTTTTGACCTCAAAGGCGTCGATTTGAATATGACACCCACTCACGAAAAAGGTTTTACATTAGCATATGCATTACATAAAAACAACGATGCAATACAAAATCATCCGATGGAAATATATTTTGATCCGAGAAAGTCTCCGGTTCAGTGGACGATGATTATTTATTTCTAGTTTTGACAGAAAGTTGATCAAAAGAAATTTCCAAGTCCGAATAAATCATACTTTCGTGACGGCTACCTGGACCCACCCAAGTGTAGGCCAGAGTTGAAAGTTCCACACAAGCCACGAGAGACACTATTCCGATTTTAGTGAAACATCCTCCTACGCGCTATCTCTAAAGATGTTATCGGTTTTTTCTTCGAGGATTTAGCTTTCTTTTTCCGAAAGAAATACGAAGTTACGTTCAAATGACGAAACAAAATGTATCATTATTACAGCAACCAATAGGCATACATGTAAATCTGATTACTCACATTAATATGTATTAATCACATTACACAATGTACTAATTGTTTTAAAATATGTTTCAGTTAATGAATTTTAAAACTGAAAAACTCGGCATTAGATTATAAAAAAAATATTTGCCTTTGTACAAAGGTTTCCTTCCAGACATTTGAAGGAAAAGAGAATTTCTTTCCCCAAAAGAAAAAAAAACAAAAAAGATGAAGAAACAAAATTTGTTTTCGATTTAGTTTGCATCGAATCCTATTTTTAATTCGTGACTTGAAAGACCGCAGCTACACACGAGGTGTACTTGAAATATACTTGAATGGTTAAATACGCAAAAACCGCATGAAATGTAATAATAAACTTGCTCTTTCTATAATTACACCATATAATCATCACATAATTTCTTATTCTATAAATAAAGCAGTAAAAAAGTCGAGTAATGAAAACAAAATTGTATAGAATACAAAGAGCAAATAAGAATTTCTAAATCTTGCAATATACGCTTTGAATTAAACAAAAAAAAAAGTTTTTTTTTCCCCCATTTTTAATAAATATACTTTAAAATACAAACTCTCAAAGATGAAACATTTAAATGAAAACTTCATATTGTGTATTAAAGATTCAGGTATTTTAAGTGAACCTGAACCAAAAGAAGAGGAGTACCAACAAATGATGAGCATACATTTTTATATTCTCACATTATCTCGGTGTTTGAATTTGCGCTTAATTAATGCTGGATGAGCTTTTGCATTAAATATACCTGTTGAACTGTTGAACTAAAAAAAAGAAACACAATTGAATTCAACAAAAAAAACTGAACGAATTCAAGCTCTATATTGAATCATTAGGTATGTCGATAGAAATGATATTGTTATTAATTTATGAAGATTGCATCATAAATGTCACATCTCTGCCTTATACATTATTCATTAATCGCTCTTTATGCTTGAATCATGAGTGTGTGAATCCGCTTATTAAAAACCGTTTTAGTTAATAAGAGGTCCAAGCGTAATTTTCATTTTTTGCGCCTTCTGGCAGAATAATCAATGTGCTTATTCTGGTGCAATAGTGTTAACATTATACGACATCAGAATGAAACAAAAAAAAAAAAAGAAAAAAATGTTCATGGCAAACATTTTTTTGCTAATTTAAAATAACTGTGTTTCAACCACGAATATCAAAAACATTTCCAACGGGAAATCAGTAAAGAATTTTGCAATGTTACAGAAAAGTTTTTTAATAAAGTTGAATTATCGTTACAGGGTAATTTTTCATTAGGAAAGTTACGTGAAATTTCAATCACGCATGTCGTGTCTTGTCCATGTAGAGTACTTTCATACTCAACGCTGAAATATCCGTCCAGCAGAATAAAAGATAATCAAATTTTACCTAGAGACTTTACTCGGTATAACAAAATTTTGAACATTCAAAGAGTTTCTAATTTATTTGTAATCCCTAGAGGATGCAATTCAATTGTAACAAGTATTATAGTATGCAAATATTCATTGGTCATATAAAATTTGAGCAACCATATCTATAATAGGAGCTGCTTATTTTATAAAGTCCAAAAACAAACATTTAATTGTCATGAGAAAAAGACTAGTCCAAAGTTTAGCACTGAAGTTACAAATAAGATGATGAATTTTGTTCCAACGCTTGTAGAAACTTTTAACGAACTGTAATCGCATTATCACATCAATCATGTAATTCAAAATTAATTTTAAGAATCTCGTTGGAAGATTCAAGACGTATAAAAATAGTAACGAAAATGACTGATGGCAATTAGCTGAAACGAGGCAGTATTCTTCACCAAGTATGTAAGTAGAGACTTAACAAAATTTCTCAGCATTAATCTTTTACTTTCTGTCAGGGCACATGTTTAGAGTGCCGTCAAAGTGTTGCAGATGATTTAGTTTCACGACGCTACTGCGAGGTATGTATCGGTATACTTTGCTCCCTTGCAATATACCTATAGTTGATCTTGAGAAACTGACTTGAAAAAGAGTATCTAACTCACGGTAATTGTTCTCCAAAACACGTAGAAGATTGGGACGCGCTCATACACATTACACCGTGCAGCACCCAAGAATAAAAAAAAAGCAACTCCCCAAAATCAGGCGATTTATTGATAAAGTTATAAATTAAAATGTCTCATTTGAATTTCACTTCCTCTTTTGCTTCTTTATTATAAAACGGGTACAAAATGCGCTCTCGGTAAAGAAATAAAAAGTTAACCCGACGTTAAAATTTGCATAACAATTTGTGTCTACACGTAGAATACATCAAAGCATTCCGATTGGCAATCGGGACACGAAAAAAAGTGGCCGCCATTATGAATGCATTAACAGAAAACATAAATAAGCTTATATGGACGCATAAATCGCGGGACGCGTGTCCGGCGGATGCGTGTGTGCGCCAAAGATTGCAGCGGCGAATCTTTCTCGAAATCGCCCACTCGTTAAGATCGCCTTCAATAAGAGGTATTTTAATTGGCATCGCCCAACTGCCTTTATTTATATCACAAGTTTACATTACGAGCACGTTTGTTATACAAAAGAGAACGAGGTATCCCGCTCTCGAGAATCGGATGCCTTTTTACGGCCGTACACACAATTTTCTATGCGCCTCATCGCCAATGAGGAATAAACATACCTATATTCGCGCCGATGTTAGACAAAGTTTACCATCATAATGGCGCTTCCTCTGACTCTTTTCCAAATCCGGTGTTATCGCTCGATTTATTTCGACGCAATGGTCATTTCGAGGCGTTATCGTGTGTGTTTGTGTGGCGTGTGTGTATGAGAGAGAGAGAGAGAGAGAGAGAGAGAGAGAGAGAGAGAGAGTTATCGAGACGATTATCAGCTTCGACTTGTTCGCGAATTTAATTAGTTTCAACTATGCTTTTTGGTCATGCATGAACCAAACGAAACGCGATTTCAATTTATAATCGTGTACATTGAACAGCGCTCTGTTCCAGCTGATTTATCAACATTTCATATAATTTGAACGAAAATTTGGGTGTTATGTTATTTTTGAACAAACTAATAGACTTATGGTGTCAAGCAGATTAAACAATTTTGATGGGATTATTATATTTTTCGTTTTTGTAAAATATAATTTGTATCATCCCGCAAAGCCAAAGAAGAAAGTTAGCGAATGAAAAACACGAATCACGTGTGGTGAATAATTCTAAAACATTAACTCTTTAAGGGGTTCTCGCTAATGTCCGAGCCGAGAGAGAATCTAGATCATTTCCGTGAGGGGCCGGCGGTCTCGCGCGTCTCGGTCCGCACGATTGGGAACTCGAATCGTCTGCTCTCGGCTGCTGAGAAACGAATATAGTGCGGCAGAGTATTTTTTTCATAAAGCCTTTTAAATTTTCATCACGATCAATCTTTTTATTTTAAGACAAAAAACTTTTGATTTTGTTTTATAGATACGAGTTTTGAACGCACTTCGTGACAAATTTGTTGTCTATCATTCTGCATAATTTGTTCCCAAGCTGATCAATTCTCGCGGATTATCAGTGTTTCTCGCCAGATAATCCAATTTAACTTCGGCCAAAGTGTGGCAGAAGTGCCGATTTATTCCGAGCGAGCCATAATAAACCAAGCTGCGCATAACAATTTTGTAATTATCGGCAGGATCCGAACGGTCGAAAATCTGAAGAAAATCATAACGCGTATTAAATTACACGAGGCGTGCATCTGACTTTAGTCGTTCACAATGAATAAAAGATGACGCGCGACATGATTGCGGCGGATAGTCGTCTACGTTTGAACAAAGGTTATAACGATTCGGATCGCGATCGATCGAATTAGAGAGGAATACAGACAGCGCGACGTTTGATACAAGTGACGGCGGCGGTTTTCCACGTACCGTTACTCGCGGAGGAGTGTCGGAAATGACTCGTCGGCTACCGCTCTCCGGCCATACAGACGCGATACCATCGCAAAACTGACCCACATTCGTTAAACAAAAAGCTACCTAATGAAAGCATTAAAATTAGACGTCCGCGCTATATTTTTCATCATTCCGGTCTTTCCAGCTTACCTTGTGTGTCATCGCTAAATGCGCAAATACACTCGTCTCGTTATGCATCGCCATCATGAACAAAGACACATCCCATTCACGACTTTTCCGCTCCTAAAAGCTGAACAAAACTTACTTTGATAGTCATTTAAATTGTTTCTCTTTTATTTTGCCTTGCCTTCTATTTGCTTGAAATAAAAGATTGTGAAAACAGACGAAAAAAAAAAAAAAAAAAGAAAGACTCTATGGACAATTTTGAACATCAGAAATGACAGATGACATTTTTTATCCTCCATTCATCAAAAGGTTGAAAAATTGATTCTATTCTGTTAAGTGTAGTTATTCGTATTGTAATGCATTCGCAATTACGTGTAATTGCATCTTGCAGCTATTTTAGAAAATGCAAAAAAGACCGAACCAACCACTCTATGAAAGAATAGCTATACAGCGGTGCAGTCCATTATTTATTGCGCGACGGAATAATGCATCAGAGAAATATATTTCTGCAAACGAGAAAACTACCCCTGCAAATAATTTGGTACGTTACATAAGAATTACGAGAGACAGAAACGAGACACCTTATTACAAATGATCAATGCACACTTAAAGTGTTACCAATTTTTTTTTTCTTCTTTCACATCAATTGATGATCGTAGAAATTTATCCTTGATTACTTTGTGCAATCGAGCTGAAAATTATATTCGAAAAATGGTGTAAGTTTAGTTAATGAGATCTAAACTAACAAATGTATACTGTAATTAGGAGCAGAGCGAATTGTTTTCAAAAAGGTGTACCTTATCGTCTGACTTTCCTTAAATTAACGCAAAAATTTATGCACAAAGAATATCGTAAGAAAAATGGCTGAGAGGGTCGGGTTAAGGAACCAAGATTAAAAGACATTTGAAATAGATTATTTTTAAAAGTTTTTCTCCTGGAAGGAATGAGTTTTGTCCAGAGCGTTTGGTCAACTTTATAGAAAAAGTGTTTCCTCTTTTTGGAATTCAGTTTTCTAATGAACGTTAATTTTCACGCAATTTAAAAGTTATAAAGGAGATCGATTTACGGTGCAACATTTTTTTAATACATTTTTTACCTTTAGGGCGAAAAAAAACACGTTGCAATATCCACCACGGTGAAGCGGGTCGCACCACAAGACCCTAGTATAGCATTACAGGTCTATTGTTTCATATATCATGTGTCGAATGGTCTGTCTAATAAATTCGTAAGATAATGATTGTACATTATCGTAAAAAAAAAAACTATTTGAACATATTTTCAGAAGAGGATCTAAAAAAAAATTCAAAAAAAGTTCTTATCGTAACTTTTTTTATTCTGAATAAAGAAAAAAAAAGCTTCACTCCAAAAAATTTATCACGCCTTGTCTCTTATTTCTTGTCTTACGACTGGTATCTTTTATCAGAAAAAGTGTATTGTACATCTTGTAACTTGGCAAGGAAATATTTACTAACAGAAAACTGTATTTTGTGTCCTACACACAAACACAAGTGTCCTCTTAATGTCTGCTAAGTGGAAGCTTGTTCTAGTTGCAACTATAATGATACCACAATGCAACATAAAAATCAAATGCAAACAAAAATAATTTTCCTTTTTCCCGAGCGATATAAATTTAAAGATATATAACAGATAAACTTCAAAGTAATGAATTGTAACCTTTTTTTATTGTCGTGTATTTTTTGAACATCAACAAACATTTTGTTTCTTCTACCTCTCATGAAATTCACATTTGCTAACGCGTTCATTAACGCAGATTTTATCCGCGAGAGTAAAACCACGCGACATCCCTGCATATTTACCGTGCTCCCAGGTCTGCTTCTGGGGACAATGACGCAGCATTTTGTAGCATTTCAGGTGACTGTGTGCTGGCAGCCTCCAGTTTAACGTCAAGCAGACGTAGATGTGCTCTGCGTGTGAATGACGTCGCTGCGAGTGGGGAGCGTGTTCGTGGAGACCTACGAAAAACTGTCTGTGGTTTTGATAGCCGCAACTAGCGTGTCACTAGCTGATAGCAGACGTACGAATGGCATACAATTATTACTGCGTCGGCAGCCACAGACTCATTCTACAATGAACGTCTCACGTTTCAATGCGTTTATTTGCACACGCCCGTTTCGAAATGTCCTAATGAGTATGCTCTGCATTTTACACTCATCCGCAAATAAGGCCGTTGCGGCGAATTCTTGATTTTGTGGCTTTGTGAGTTCTAAATAGAATGATGCGTCCCGAAAATGCGTTAACGTGAACGCTGTCATCAAGTTGGTGGACACAGCTGTTTGTATCGTCGAGCGTTCGCATTATTTATAACAAACTTTATTTGTGAATTACGTCAACGCAAATAAAAGCGTCGGCATCAAATACAAAAAATCTTTTTTTTTTACATCGGGCAGTTAAACTGATCAATGAATTCGTGATGTATAATAAACTCAGCGTGTACCATTAATCTTGGTATTGGAAAAACGCCACTCACTGCAGCGTGCTCAACAAATTTTCCATTTTTAATCTGATTAAAATTGAATTTTCAGCTTCTGTATCAACTTGTGTATAATTTATCAAACTTGTATATGACTTAGAAAAAAATTAGTAGAATGTGGGACCAACAAAATTATATTCCCACCATTTTTTAAGTCGCTATATAAAAAAAAAAACATCTTGGTTTTGTAAAAAAAAAAAATAATAAATAAATAAACAACAAATTCTTGACATAAATTGCTAATAAGCTGTTGTGAACACTAAATAAATAACCAAATAATTGTTTCCTTAACGTAAAACCATAAAGACTCAGTGATGGAAGTTGAGAAATATTATTTTTCAAAGTAATAGATATCAGGGTATTAATTTTTGTAAGTTTCTTTCTTTTTTTTCTGCAACGCTGATGATAAAAAGCGATCGTAATTATCAAGTAATTAATTCCATTCAATTAGAAGTTAATGCCTGAGTGGAGTCGAAACTCGACCTTTTGCGTGACAATAATTTTTGATCTGAGACACGGGGATCGTTAATAAAATTGAATTGAGAACGATTGATCAAATTAATGTGCGAAATCGAGTCGCGTTGCGATTAATTATTATAAATGTTGAACAAACGCGGTAGCAGGCATAATGCAATCGTGTAAGTATTTATTAATTATCGTCGCTCCCACAATTACCGGCTTCGTAAATCAGAGCCTCGTGACAACGTTGAAAATAATTGGTCGCATTTCTTTCCGTTATCGTGCTATTACGATATGAAAAAAGGAACATTCATCCTATTCGAAGGAGAGAACTCGATCCAACACGCGCACAACAGTAACGTGCCGGTGGACCGTTTCCACTGTTTATGTCGGCTTAGCTCTATACACAACATCCTGCGAGGAACCAGTATAACCGGCATAAAACGAACGAAACCTGGATACGCACAACGCCGCCGACTTACCTATGTCAGATACGTATGTCAACTGGCCCCTTCTCCGAAATACAAATTTTCTCTCGGCTGTCAAACTGTCACCATACAATAATCACACTTCACTTTTACACACTTTGCTGATTCACGAAACGTTCTCTTTTACCTGCGCACACAAAATTGAAATATTTCAAATTAGTTCAATTGTGTATTCATATTATTCTTATTATATGAACTCAAGTTTTAAAAGTATTTATCAAATGATTTATTTCTAATTGGATCAAGATTCATTGTAGATTGAATGAACTGAACTATCATTGATCAAAATGTAAATTTCGATCAATGAGAAATACTTTTGTTGAATGTCTGACGTGACGCCAGAGAAGGCTGAAGTGTTAATCCTGTCTTATAACGTCAATCGTGAATCTTGGATCAGACGATAAAAAAAAAGCCGTACTCAGATTTAACGAAGCCCACATATACCTGTATACAACTCTGTCCCGACAATGTTTAGTATTTACTTTCGAAAAACAAACATAAGCCCCAACGAAACAATCTTTTTCCTTATTGAATTATCGCTTATTTGATGATAAATATTACAGGAATGGAAGTAATAATTAAATTTTTATTTGCCATCGCACTATTTGTTATTGACTTAGATGCAGCTTGAAAGGAACTTTGTACTTAATTTGTTGGAAGTTTCTTGAACAAAAAACTACTCAACTTGATGTCATTTAAGCGAGCCATAAATTAAGTGATGCTTACTTTAATGGTGCCTGAAACTCGGCCTGAAATTAACCAATCTCGACATGCTTATTCAATTTTTCTGACTTTTATATTAAATCGCAATGACAACCGTTTGAATGTTTAAATCGAGTTAATTATATTAGTTGAAATAATCAAACTTGATTCACTTTTTTTTTAATTTACTCCTGACAGTCTGTGGAGTTCGAACGTTCGAACACGTGAAACTCCGGCTTCTCGCACGCAGCACTAGTAACGATCCGATCACGTCGACAGCCGGTACAGCACTGAGCAACTCAGCGGCGTGATGTCGCGCAGAGACGTGAAACAGTGGGACTCGAGGCGCGGTGCGAGGCGTTTGTACGCAGACATCGCTACCGACGATCAACTCGCGTTTCATCAAAATACATCGTGACCAACCTTTTACAACTAATAAACTGTAATTCACTCCATCCAGTGCGCTTTTACTTTGGCTCAGACATACGGATTACTGCAAATTTCAATTATGCGCGGCGATTCCGCGTTGCCGCACTCGTTAAGTTGTTATGAAACTTATTTTTTGCTGCCTTTTCTTGTAAGGATCATTTCGGCATCAAAAAGGAAGCTGTGCGATAAGATTTATTCATTCATTCATTACTGTTGGTTTTATATATATAGATTTTTTTTTTTATTTCAAAGCAATCGTGATCAAAATAACACGATCAAATTAGTAGCGAGTCACTTCGAGAAAATAACCGTAAAAATTGTATTCGGCAAAAGCTAATTGGTCGAAACATTTCATATAACTGAACATTGTGGATAGAATTTTTCTTAAGCTTCATTTCGCTCCGCATTTATTTTCAAGTCAGTTTGGTTTCAATCAATTTCCTCTGCAGTATAAAAAGCCTTTACGATTTTTTTTATTTTACGTCAGACCAATAGTTGTGATTAATAGTTGTTTTGTAAGCGTTAATGCATAAATCATAATTATTATGAAATTTGGTCTATTTTCACATGAGCTTTTGAATTTTAGTTTCGAATTTATTGACTATGAGAACGAAAAGTTATTTAGATTTAGATTCCATGGATATTATTTTGTTTCTAAATAACATGTTCATGTTTCATTAAATTTTAGAATGAAACCCGATTACAAACAACAAATTTTAAAAGCCGTTTTATTTTTCATAAAAAAAAATTCATTGTAGATTAAAAACTACTTCTTTATGGACAAATTTATAGATTGGATGTTTTTTTTTTAATTTTAAAAATGTATAAAGTTATGAAAACTCAGCGGTGGTTATTTTACTCAAACATTGTTGAAACTGAAAAAATATTGAAAGTGGAAGCCTCCGAAATGACACAATTTTTATATGACCTACTGGTTTTTCATAGGTTGAATTTATTAGCAGATCCCATAAAAAATTTGTTGAAACTGCATGAAAGCTGTATTTTTAAAAATAATATTTTTCTTTTTTTTTTCATTTTGATAACCCGTTCAACACCACAGCCATTTTATGTTCTTGTAAAAGGTTTATGACTTCGCATTGTGCTATGATGTTAAAAAATTCGACGATATTAAAGTTTACATATAAAATTTTATTGCTATCTTCAAAACTGCAAACAGAATGCGGATGAAAAGTTCTAAACAGATGTTCATTTACGTTTGATATTACAATTCACTGCAGTATGCAATCATAAATAAAACAAACATTTTTATAGTCACCTTCTGAAGTGCAAAAATATTGAATGAATTCTTCAGTGCGTCAATTTCGTTTTCCAAAAAAAAAAATGTTGCGACACACAAAAAGTCTATATTAAAATCGATAATCGAGCAATAAAGTCATACAAGCGAATGCGTACACATTTTTGTGAATTATTTATTGAAAATTGTAATTATAATGCGTTAATATTTGAGTGACTTTGGTCAATGATCGTAGCGGCGAACCGCTTTGAATGTGTGTATTAAATATACAATCGAGTGTCTGTGACTTGCGTAGAATTTAATTCTAACACCCTAGAACGTAGATACGTTGATATGCACGACAATGTTATTGCATGATATAACGTGCCAGATCCAAACTCGCAGCACTGCATCCGTGCACCGGATTTTATGTACGATGTGATGAATTAGCAATTAACGTCGCCATTCGTGAGTGCGCATACGAAATATACTTTTGCGTTAACTTCGCGTAGCACCATTCATGTTTCTAATTGTGACGTCGTCGAATAATTTATGAAAAATGCCATCGTCTTCCCCAATGCAGTTACGATGCTGGAGCTGCAATTCGAATAAATTATGTTTATTTTTCTTTTGTAATAAAAAGTTGAATTATGGGGTACAAACTGTTGTGTAGGGATAAATAATCTGCATTATGGACCTTCAGCAGGCGGAGCTTCTGCTGGTGGTGCTTCTGCTGGTGGGGCCGCTTCTGCTGGAGGTGCATCTGCTGGCGGCGCTTCTGCTGGCGGTGCACCTTCTGCTGGTGGCGCTCCTTCTGCAGGTGGCGCTCCCTCTGCTGGCGGTGCACCTTCAGCTGGTGGCGCTCCTTCTGCAGGTGGCGCTCCTTCTGCAGGTGGCGCTCCTTCGGCTGGTGGCGCTCCCTCTGCAGGTGGTGCTCCCTCTGCGGGCGCTGCTCCTTCTGCTGGTGGTGCGCCCTCTACAGGTGGCGCTCCTTCCGCAGGTGGCGCTCCATCCGTTGGTGGTGCGCCTTCGACGGGCGCTTCGCCTTCCGCAGGAGGTACTTCAAGAAAATGTTATTTAACAATCGATGAAACAAACTGAATCAACATTCGATGTAACATTTTAATACCTGGTGATGGAGCCGGTTCGGGTGTTGGCGTTTCTACTGGAGGAGGCGGTGTCGGAGCCGGCGGCTCAGGTGTCGGTGGCTTTGGTTCCGGTGGTGGAGGTTCAGGTGTCTTAACAGGTTCTGGCGCCGGTGGTTCAGGCTCCGGCTCAGGCTCCTCAATTTTCAACAAATTAACTAATATTAATACTCTTTTTAATTTATTAATTTTATATGACATGTTGTTTATTCGATTGTATAAATTATACAACGTTTGCCGTGATATTCAGAAGCATGTTTTAGTGAAGTAATGACGTAAAACAACTTGATGATACTAAGTATTCATCTCATTTATGATAGAAATATAAATTGCTTTGCTTCTGCAAAAAAAATTATTTAAATCTATTATACTCAATTATGACGGATTTCGAAGAAGGAAAAGAAACCTGCATAGCATTATAATTTGTGTTCATTCTATTTTTTTCAACAGTAATTTTCTTTGAACTTTATAATCATTTCTTGACTTTATGCAAATATTTATAGTACATTCAAATTACCCTCGACATGAAAATAAATGTACAATGAAATATGAAATGTTGAAAAGAAAAGAAAACAGAGAGAAAAAATCGCGTTAAAATATACCTATATCGGAATAATATAATTAAGTTTAAAACTTGATGGACCTTTTCTTTTCTTTTTCTTTAGATAATTCTGTTGGATTTATTGTTTCGTTTGTCTTTTTTTTCTTTGAAATCATTTCAATTACAATAATGTATTGAAATTCAAATATTCTTGATATGAAAGATGTCATTGAAAAAACAAAAAACAATGCAGGCTGCGTATATCCTTGGAATTTTCTTTGCATATACGCTCTTCTTACAATGTATGCTATGATACATCACGTGCCAGCTCATTTCAACCACACGTCAACAACATGTGTGCGACAACATACCTTGCAGGCAAACATGCTAACCGCATAACAAGATATTATCATTAAAATATGAAAATTTGTTTAAAAAATGGACTATTAATAACAAACATGCATATTTTCGTTCATGAAATTTGAATAATTTTGTCACAAAATTCAAAAATTGTGTAATTAAAAATATCTTGCATATGCATCTTCCAAAAATGGTATTTTATTTCAACTTACCTGCCGAACCAACTTGCCCCGATTTTTTTTTTTTTTTTTTTCATTTTTGAAAAATCAATTATATCAAAGGTTTAGCTTTTGTGGAGTTGAAAAATTCTTTTAATCGGGAAAAGTGTGGCTGAAATATTCAATTCATTTATTTTGAGTAAAGTTACGATTAATTATATATAGTTTGAAACATTCCAAAACTTCTCTATGTTTAATTAATCCTCAAGTTATTCAGTTCAAAATAAATTACTTATTATGCACAATTAAGAATGTTACATCAGATGATAAAAAATATCTTCTACGGTGACTAGAAGATGATTATAAAACAAATAACAAGTTCAAAAAACTAAACAAAAAGTTTTAATTGGAAAACTTTATATAAAAATAATTCATATTCTACTTTATGTCAAGCATGTACAATCGTTAAGAAAAAATTGGGAAGAAAGGTTTAATATAAAAACGACATTCAGAAAATACGATAAATAATTTATTCGCTTATAATTGTTGTCAACAGATAGATAAAAATATTCATTAAATACAGTGAAGGCCATTGTTACAACATTAATATTGGACCAAAAAATCTCATTCGTACAAAACGTTATTGCAATTTTCTGATTTTTGGGGGGAAAGAAATTTCGTTGTTCGCAAAAGTATAAAAGGCCAAAAAATTCAGGTTACTATTAAATGGTTATACTGAACTCTTATAATTAGCCATAATATGTTCAATTACTTCATAGCGTTCCACTAATTGTATTATTACTCTCAAGTAATCACTAATAAAATGCTCAAATCATGCGTGACACGTTTTACGTTTTATTTATTTATTTTGCTTTTTTTTTACTAACAACATATTTCACCCTTGCAAAAAAATTTGAAACCTACAAAGAAGAATAACTTTGAAAACGAACAAGAAGAAGTGGCAATGATTGTCGTTGAATGGCTTCTTTTGAACTCTTTCAATTGCAGCAAAAGTTGGAACAAAATAATAATTTGCAAGTTTGAAATCTTTTTGATGCAAGGGCGATTCGTGAAAGAAGTAAAATTTAGAAATAGCCTAAATTTTGTTACGAAAATCAGTTTACAGCATAATGGTTCTTATTTGTTTCCTCTATCTAGAACATTAGGGACGCATTGGTTGGTACGGATTGGTCAGAAAAAGAAAGTCACTCAAACACATTAAAACCGAGCAAAATTGTTGATTACGTGTAAACGCCAGTAACAAAAAAAAAGTCATTAAAGACATTGACAATACTTTTGACAATTAATATAAAATTCCTTTTTAATTACATTTAAAACAAAACTGAAACTTAAAAAAGAGGAACAAACGAAATATCTTAAACGGAAACTCTTAAACGGAAAATATCTTAAACGGTGCTCTCATGCCTCAACCTCTTCCTCTTTTACCTTCTTTTCCTCGCCCTTCTTCGACCAGTCAGGTTTTTTCTGCAAGAGAAAAAGAAAACAACAATCTTAGTTTGCGCTCAAAGCAAAACATTGTATTAGCATCTGGGAGTTAATAATAAATGCTAATGAATGAGCGGGCTTTATCAGCTAATCAAAATTGCGGGAAATCACATGGCGGGATCAAAAAAACTATTGTAGGATATTTATTTTATTACAAAAATATATGTTCATCGATGATATCCCTTTTCCACGAAAAGGTCCTGCAAAAAATTCAAAAACATTTGTATAGCATCCTCAGAACCAATATGCAACGCGGAAGTTTCTCTGTGACCAAAACCTTGTGTCTGGTGAACAAAAATTACAACAGGCTTTTGAGTTAAAAAACCTGTCAGTTTTTAAAAAAAACAAGTGGTAACAAAAATCAATTTGCGCGCGCGCAAAAAAAACTTGTTTCGATTGGGTGTTTCTGAGTGTTAGAGAAAGAGGAGTATTAGAAGAAATTTAAATTAATGTCGTGTGTTACCTTGTCTTTTGACGCGTTCTGCAAACATAAGGCAAAGCATCATTAATCAACAATCAACCAACGGACAAAGCATATACACTTTTATTATTACTGCAGCTGATCATGAAATATTTCGTGATGAAACGTCTTTATGTTTGTAACATTTTGTTTCCACTTTATTTTCTTTCTATTTAATAAAGATTCGTTCAAAAGTTATCAAAAAATATTTCACAACATCACTCGTATATGCACGTTATATGTCCAGTTAAACGGTCACCTACGATTCTTTGCGTTAAAATCAAGGTTAAAATTTTATATGTGTGCAAGGTATGTCAAATTTTTTAGTAATTATATACGCATCGTTAACTTCTCTGATTCCACGCTAGTGTATAATAATTGCACAAAAAATATCTTCAACCCCTTCATTCGTTTAGTATAAAAAGATAAAAATAAAAGAAAAATATGAAAAGTGCACAAACTCATCGGATTATACGTGTACAGTAACGTATTATTATATATATGAAAATGTTATGTCTCGTTAATGAATATTATTTCAAGTGAGTAAACGGGTTAACATATAATAACGGACAAAAAACGTATATTTGTCATATAGAATCAAGTAAAGTATTTGTTCGTTTATTTTTTGTCCTCTCGGGTCGTTTGTATACCAATAGTATTCGTGAGCAATCAAGCAGAACAATTTATTATGCATTGGGACAAACAGTCTGCCGAAGTAAGCACACTCAAACGGACAGCGCAACAATAAACATAAAAACATTAACCGTGTGAAGTTAAGATTGTGCGCGTTAAAAGACAATTTTGAAAAACCTGAATGGGGTTGTGATCGTACAAGTTAATTCTGGACCAAAAAGAAAAAACAATCAGCCAATAGAGATACCGAATACCAAATGCTAAAAAAAGTAATGATGTACGAGGGAAAACTAATATTAAACAACCCGGTACTTTCAGATACAGGAAATTAAAAGAGTGAAGATCAATATAGTTGTGAGTGCGTGTGAGTATAAGCTGCGATTATTTTTTTTTTCTTTTGAACTGTGCAATCAACAAAGTGAAATATTTGTTAAGCCATTCTCACCTTATCGTATCAATCCATAACTAATTTTAATAGTACTTTTGAATTGAAATTGAATTTCAAACTAAGAGTATCGTGTGTCGGGTTTCGCCAAGTATACATATCTTCAACATGATGTTGTACGAATCTTTATTTCTGTGTTAGAAACTAATGTCTATGAGTATATTCTTACATCAAAACGTGGTCGCACGTACTGTTGGCGATTCACAATTGTTCAACTGATGATTGCGTGTATATTGAAAAATTGAAAGTGGATCGTTGAAAACAGTGTCCCGCGCGAGCTCAGTAAAAAACCTATATCTTTCAGGCAAAAACTAACTGTTTGTCACCAAGTCGGCAAACATATTTTCGTCGATCGCACCCTAATTCGTACATTTAAGTTAATACATAAAATATATTAAATGTAATAATGTTGCCATTAGGAAAGAAAACCCGTACGAAAAGAAATGTCTTCCTAATTGAATTGATGGTTCGGTTGCATGAAACACGTCATCGCTCGACGATTCGCATATATATATATTTGTTTTTTGTGGGTATTTTTGATTCTTAATATTGGATCTGAAGCTTGTGTTTGAAATCTATTTCTTCGTCTGCCATTCTGCCTTCTCGGATTTCTTGGGCTGTGAAGAACAATACATTGCCTAAAATACTACCTCTACACCAGGTGAAATAGTTTGTGTTTTCACTCAGGTTCGTTCAAATATTGAAACTCGTATTTGTGAAATGTTCTTTTGTTATTTACAATTCTATGTACAGAATTTGTTTTTTTTCTTCGTATTTTTTTCTCTCTCCAATAACATTCCACAAAAAAAATGTTAATTTCAGTTTCAAAGCAACATTGAATTGTTTGAAAGAACCAGAGCCCACATTATTATTACGAAAAAACATTTCCATTGGGAAGGGAATTAATTCAAAATGGAATAAAAACGCGGGGAAAATGTAATTTAACGAACAAAAACGCTGGGGAAGTGGGAAAGCACAAAATTCAAACCTTCAGCTGAAATGTCAATCGGTAAAGATTTTTCTCACAAATCAAATAGATGGCAATATTTTTTGCGTAAAATATCGTCAAAACTGATTATTATTATTACTTTTACTAAAATAAGCTACATTTTAACGGACTGAAAATGTTTCATTTAATTCAATTGATCCAACTTCGTTTCAAGAGAAATTGAGACGACTGAAATTCATTTTGACCGGTCAAAGGAATATCTGAAATTGTCTCACCTCTTTATCTTCCTCTTCCAGGGTGAACTCCTTCTTCTTGACTTGCTTTAGTTGGTTACGGAAGTTGAACTCCGCAGCTTTCTTTTGGAGCTTGGCAAACTTGTTTTCATATTTCGACACTTTCTTCAGTGTTGGTTTCATACTAAAGAAATAAATGGTAGGAAATTATTAGCTCTGAATAATCTATTTTAACATACAAACAAAATAAAAAAATATAAAAAAACGAGGAAAAACTTTTTCTCTTTATATAAAGTAACAGTTTGTATAAAAATGTATTAAATTCAACTTACAATTTGCCTCTGAGGTCGTTTACTTGGCTGTTCAAATCCGAAATCTGTGTAAAAACATTCATGGATTAATACAGAAAGAAAACAATTTGTTTAGAAATGAATTGAACAATTCTAAAGCAATGCAAGAAAAAAAAAGGTAGGGAAAAAAAGTGAAAAAGTTCTTGAAAATGGATGTAAATTGAAATTATACTTAAAGCGTTATCAGACTAGAATAAAACGTCTTATATCACAATTGCAGCATGGTGTGAAAAGCTGAAGCGTCTCGTAGAAAATTGTTCAAACCGTAGAAAGCTTTTTGGCCAGCAGAGCGAGTTAATCCAGCAGCGTGAATGGCAAAAGCAACTGCACATGAAACGTCGCGAAATCTTATACTGCGATACCCACGAAAACCAATAGAAATTGATACATTTTTGAGATTCAATAGCGGTTCATAATTAGATGTGGCTCGGGGTTCGACTCGTTTCATGGGTTTTGTCGTAATTAATGAACGAATTTGTGACCTCCAGTAATAACCAGATAAGTAAACTTTTTATATTTTTACATCATATCAAATTAAATATTCCAAATTTCCATTTTGATATGAATATTTTTCATTTCATTAAATTGGTTATTTAGTGTAATAATGTAACTAAACAAAATATCCAAGTTTATGAAATAAAAATATTAATGTCAAAAGGCAAGATTGAAAAATGTGATCCGCTATAATTAAAGAATGTAATAAGCACTTATCTGGTTATTGGCAGAAGCCACAGAAATATGGACAAGGCTTAGCAGGATGCGAGATGGCAACAATATGTATGTACAAGAGAGAGTCTCTGGGCAAATCCATGTCAATCAATGGATTAGTGGACAATGCAAGTGCGACATGGTGAAAGCAGTGTTAGTCTTTGTTAATTAGTGGTAAAACAAAAGCGAGCGTAATAAATTGATTAATTAGTTGCAGCCTGGGGTTATTTACAGTGATTAGGATGGAAAGTGTACGATACAAGTGAATTTTAAAACATCAGCTAACTCAATTCTAGTTCGGTCATCACGCTTCTGATATTGTTTTCTTTTCGTATTTCAAAATTGTTATCCCGGACAAGGACTATGAAATAAATATTCATAATAAACTTTTGAGCGGGGGAAATATTAATACGTCACATTCGCTAAATATTTGTTCGGCAAACTTATTTCAAGAAGGTCAGTTGACAAATAAATATCGCACGGCAAATGTACGAGGGGAACGCATTATTTTAAAAGACTTTCCTATAACGGAGATTACTGTGAAATGTTGGTTCTTTTATCAAAACTACTTCGACATTTACTTTCAAGAAGTTGGCAAATAAATTTCCAATCTGTTGACTTCAATTTTCGAGATTTGAAAAATAGTCTTTACTCCGCGTAAACATTGATCCTTTTTTTTCCAAGTTCCAACTTTTTGTTTGTACATTATGAACGTTCAGAACAATTTTAACATTCATGACTAAATTGTAACTACACTTTTATCTATGTACAGTATTTGGTTCACAGCTTAGGGGAGATGGGAGACTTCGTCATTATATTTTTAATGAATGGATGGTTGGATTTGTTCAAACAGCGACCAACCAGAAAGTCTTTTGTTCTTTCGGGTATTACGAAAGTCGCAAATCGAAGTAGGTACATTTGCTTCGTCATACGAAATGTATGTCCTGGCAACGGTCAGGATCAGAGTTGGTCTTAATCAGCTGTTACTTGATGCACTCCACCACTAAACCTACGTCAAAATTGAGAGCGCAAAAAATGTGTCTCTGGCGCCAATTGAGTGGTCTCTTCCAACGAATCGTCACTAAACTTTTTTTTTTGTTTTTTCTTTACTCATACATGACAATAAATAAATTTCACCAATTTTAGTTTACTTTAATTTATTATTAATAATGCACGAACAAGCGAAATTTTAATGATGATTCGTTAAGTGGAAAAATTGTAAGAAAAGTTGAAAGGAACGAGGTACGCCATAATATGTACAGCTGAAACAAACACTCATGAGGTTTGGAGCAAAACTGACGATTTTTTTTTTTTTTTTTTTGGCAGGGAATCAAACAAACACAACAGGAAAGTAATGTATCCCGTTTGCCGAACTTGATCACTAAGTTTGGGAGCAAAGATGGGAAACTAGCTTGCACGCTTTCGATCGTTTTCACACTGCGACTCGACCGTTTTTTATCTTTCTTTCATTTCTTCTTTTTTTTTTTCTTTTTTACGAAATTTCACAGCATGGCACTTCTCGACGACGCGTCTATTTTTGTGAGAGCCGTCGGTGTTGCGTATACTCGAACCATTTATTTTTCATGGACTTTTGAATGAAATCATGGATAAAAGCATAGCTGCCTTTTTAATCTTAAACCTATTCCTCAAAAGTAGAAGCGTAAACAAACATTTTGAAAAATAGCGTTTCTGCATAATGCTGGAAAGCGAAATATTTGCTTCCGCACTTTACTCCTTTTCCCAACACGTATCGATTTAATAAAACGAAAAGTAACGGCGGCAGCTAGTTGCACCAAGGATAAAGTTGCTCTAAAAAGAACTTTTTATATTAAAGCACGCCAAAGAACCGTCGGATATCAATTATGATTTAACTTAAATTGAAAGAAATTGATTGCAACTTTCGTCAAGCGGAAAATCATTTTCTTTAATCGCAATCGTTTAATTTTAATTAAAAATTCCGACCAGATTTTTTTATTCGACGTTTAATTTTCTTCCCTCCTGCTTTTATTTGTCTTTTTGTTGCGAGGGCATATAAAATCCTCGGGCGTCCAAAGAAACATTTGAAAAGCAAATACTTTGGTCACGTGGAAACGCATGAAACTGGTTGCAGATGAAAATTATTAATTTACACTCCAAGAAAAGTCGGATAAGGATTGAAAGCGAAGTCGGACAAAAAAAATTAGATATACTTTGAACTTTCCATTAGTCCTGTCCAGATTATATCTTTGGAAAGAAAAAGTAGTCGAAGTGGGTTTCTTTTCTGCCAACAATGGTACGTAAAACAACACGACCAATGGCAAATTGAAAAAATTTTAAATCGACATTTTTTCTATTATTATTTTTATACTAATTTGTGCCGAATAAAAAAGCTTGACCTAAATTTAGATTTAATGGGGAAAAATAATATCTTTCACCATTTATTTGAACATTCCAAAGGGATGAAAAAAAAATTGGACAGTCATCGTGAAAAATGTTCTGTAGATTAAGAACCATTTTATTAAAAAGTGTCATCAAAATTGAAGACAATAACGAATTCTCTAATCTTCTCATTGAATAAAGTTCACCAATATGAAGTGCCATACTCCGCTCGTTATATCAAATGCTGTTCTATGCGCTGTTGTACGCACATTTAGCATGTCTTAAATTGTAACAACTTTAATTGCGTTAGTATTGGCAAATACAAGTGCATACTGACTAACGGTCGAGTCGTCGTCACAATTCGTTTCGACAAACAAGTTTGCGGTTACTGTCACGTCGATAGAATTATGTTAGTAAAGGCCATGCATTAGTCTATTATTGTCTATAATCCCTCCCACACGTCCTCATTGCCAGCTCTTTTTTAAGGAGGTTGGGCCATTATTTTAGAGTTTCAGAATTATATTAAATATATTATTTAATTTGTCCAAATTTTCATTGACACCAATATTTCAACACAAAATCTAGTACAATACTACGATGTTGCTAAATAATTTTCATTTTTTTTTTTTTTTTTTTTTTTTTTTTTTTTTTTTTTTTTTTTTTTTTTTTTTTTTTTTTTTTTTTTTTTTTTTTCTTTTTTTTTTTTTTTTTTTTTGCTCACTGATTTTGCGCTCACACACATCATTTTCATAATCAAACGCTCCTAATTTGCTTGAGTTCAACTCTTCTGCCCTTCAATTAACAAATCGAATTCCCTCTGATTAACAGTTTCAACAAGTGCAATCTGATGCAAATAAGATATACATGAATTGTAATTGTGATTTTATCTGTGTTTAAAAGAATTATTTTATTATTTTTGTATTCCATCTCGGTGATACGTTACAGCGAAAGTTATTCGTCAAATAGCGATTGGATGTGGTATGGCAAAATATAAATTATTATGATTGATATTCAGAGGCAATTAACGCTAAATAATGAATGGTCATCAATAAGTTTTAATTATAATAGTTTTAATTAGAATGATCAATCATTAATAATATATTCATATTTAGAGCGATAGTATTTATCGATTGAATGAAAATGCTTGGCGAAAGAAAAGGCGCACTTTGGTGGGACAAACGAACGCTCGATTTTGTTGGTTTCGTTTGAAGCTTTCTCTGCTGTGAAATGAAAGAAGATCCATAAGCTTGCCCAGCCCTGTGCGAACTTAAAAAAGCTCACTGTAGTCAGGCTTAAAGTTAGTTGTAAGCTTAAAAAATGCTTATATTATTTTGAATGTTACGGAAATAAAGTAAGAGAGGTTCGTTGAAACAGACATCGATGACAAATTCTATCTTTGCGAATAAAATAAATATTACATTTCGATTACCACCATTATGTAATAATTTTTCATTAGTGACGATATGATTGAAAATTGAATGTTGATTATTGATAATAATATAAATTATAGTCATGAGGTCATTTGTACAGATTTCATACAAAAAATATTTAATACAAAAAACGAGAGATATATTTAGATTTTCACGCATGATAAAATACCGCCGATAAGTCAATGATAGATGAAGAAAAAAGCATAGGTTCGTTGACGACGGTGCACTTTTCAAATCACATATTGCAATTAATTTTCAGTTGAAACAAGTCTTATGTTCGTTGTTAATTGAAACAACGAACAATTTATATTTTAAAAACTCAAGTTCTCAACTCTAATGAGAACCCTATTAAAATCCAAGAAACTCTTCGAATTTTTAATCCAATTTGTTGCATTTTTTATCTCTCTGAATTAAATTTTAATTATTACTATCGTATCAAAGATTATTGAAATTCCTCTCCATTTTCAAATTGCTATGACAGTGACTTCAAATTTGTTATTAGAAACTACATTGCAAATTGTTGTAATAATCCAACCTTGTTTCAATTTGACTTGTTAACTGGAACTGAAATATTAAAACTGAAATTACCGGATTCAATGGAAAGACAACAGAAAAAGTGTATGAAATTTGTATACGTGATCTTTTATAATTAAAGACCATCTTTAGCAATTGTTTTTCCTCGTGACGGACAATTTTATTTGCAAAGCCAACAAAACAATATTATCACTTCGTCACAATGAAATATTTAAACATAAAAAGCAAAATCCCAAGTACATTGTCGCGAAACAAAGAGGAAAAAAAGGAAAAAAACAGAGCACGGAAAAACAAGTTTGCTGAGCAAAAAATGATAAACTCAATAAGACAATACAAGATTGAGAGCAAAGAACTTGAACAAAATATCTCGCAAGATCCGTCAAAAACAACCAAAAAATTGTAACGGCACTTCATATCCTGTGCAACAAAAAAAAAATTCAAACAAAAAAATGATGATGAGTTTTCGCGTCGTACAGGACTGATCAAGTTTGCAGAACATTATTTCATGATTAGGATGACAGAATGCTGGATGTAATGGTGACTGAATATTTACAATCCATCAATTACAAAGTGGTTTGGAACAATCAATTAAACACCGTGGAATTTTTTTTTTCTTACATCAGGGATAGCTTTGGATGTATATATAATACAATTTAGGTTCAATCGAAAAATGATTAATGGGTGCGTTGAAATGCGAAGGGGAAAAAGACCGTGTCAAAGTATAAAAAAAAGGAGATAGCCTTTAACCGTGTATTGCTGAATACCTCGTAGTCCCTTTTTCGTACTTCACGCTCCAAATCCCACTTCTGACCCTCACAAATGTAGACGCGGTCGTGATACGCTTGGCAAATCTTCTTCAACTCGGCTATAAGAATATTTAGAGACCAGCTCATAATTTTGTTTCCACTTAACGTCGAGATTCGAAATTGTCTATCAGTATTTCTGACTTTCTTCAGCAAACCAAACCCAACTTATGATGCTATTATGTTCCTTATTATTTCAATTCTACTAACAAGTTTTGTTTTTCATAATTATATCAACACGACCATTTCATATTTTAAACTTAGACGAAAATGGAACTCGTCACGTTTTCATCCGAAGAGAATTACAAATGACTTGGCAATCCGCGTAACTATCTAAATAGTTTATACGCTAAATTGTTAATCTGACTACAATCCAAATCATGTCTCTGTACTCGTTAGGGGCTCATGAGAACGATTCCAAACGTCATTAAGCAACATTAATTAAAATGTACAATTTTGATATTTGAATTTGAATGGAATTTGTTCTTTGTTCACAGTTATCTTGTGGCACGAGAGAGTTGTTTTTTCACATTTCAATAGAGATTGGATTTAGTTTGCTGAATGCTCCGAACTTTTTAATACGTCCGAGTTAACGAACGGTATTGCAACGTAGAGGGGTGTATTTTAATGTGTCAACACACGGAACCATACGTCGCAACGTATAAACAAGATTTCAATGGACGTCGAAAAAAAAAAAAAACGACATCGTTGCACACCCGAACAGGCGTAATGAAACCTCCTTCATATGTGCGACGTAAAATTGGAAAACAAGAAAAACAAAAACCATGGAATCAGATCATTTCTTTTTTTCCTTCTCTTTTTTTTTTCGGTGAGTCATTTGACATTTGACAATTCCATAATCTATTTTTGAAAACTCTCGTCTGGACAAAATCAAAGAAAATAAACTCCACAGAGCACAAAATTTTATACAGTATTCGTGCATTGGAACAAACAGGGTGTGACAGAGGTTACGCATGTATCAATCATTGGTTCTCACTTCAAAACACTTGAGAAAAACGATCAATCCTTTCAACTGCTCGTAATTGTGATAAACACTAATGTTCTCATTGATTTTTTTTTTCACCTAGTTCTAAAACTTAATTTTTTTTTGATCGTTCTATTTAAAAAATTGCTATTCAATTTTCCTTCGAACCTGTTAGTTACCTCAAAATCTTTCATTCTAATTTGCCGTTCGAGGTCAAACTTATCACCCTCGAGTTGGTACATTTTGCTCCAGTACTCCTGTAAAATCGTCTGCAGGTCGGCTAAAAAAAATAATCCACCAGGACGGTGAATATTTGGTGACCAAATTCTAGTAACTTTAAATGAAACAAAAATAATAATAAAATAAAAAAACAAATTGTTTGCTAAATGGGTAAGAAAATATTCGAATGAGGATAAACTTTGAAATGGGAATAATTTTACGGTTTGATGATTGCAATGTTCATATGAATCATCGGTGTAATTGCATTTTGAAAATCACATTCTGCTTTCAATCGAGTAATCCGAAACAACATTCTTCGATATATTTTGGTAATACCCAGTAACACATGTAACATTTTACTGAACAAATGTTTAATTATTAGTTTGTGATCAACGTGACAATATGCACAAGCGAAATGAAATAATCTACAATCAAACATCAAACGCGGATGTAGAAACATAAAATGATATTACATCAATTATCATGTTACGCATTAATGAATGCTCCGGGCTACGTGTACTTTACATCTCTCAAACCCCGCAAATCTCAACTCGCGTGGAAACCAGAAAATTATTTATCTACACAACTTTTACTACTTTGGCCTAAAATACTAATAACAAGTAACTAGAGTTTACTACCATTACTGTTCTGCAGCGAGAGATTATTGTGGTGACCTTTTTTTATTAATTTGTATGTATTTATTTGAAAAATTAGTTTAATTTCAAAAATGTATACAAATAATCAAGATTATAATATTGAATTTCAAAATAATTGTAGGTTAATAAAATGTCAATGTAATAGTCATTAACAACTGTATATCAATTTAAACGAACAAGCAACATCTTTGAATAAATCTTTTAATTAATTTAATCGAACATTTTTCTGTCATTTATTTGAATCATGTTAGGCAAATCCATCCATTTTAAATAGAGGTATTTCTAAAGTAACGCGTGGTGAGCGCCCTTCATCTTTATAACAGTATGATGAAACCAGATTATCAGTAATAACTTCTGTCATATAAAAAAAAATGTATCAGAAAATTTCACAAAGTTACCGACAGTGATGCAATAAAACACCCTTTAAATTCTTCGGAAGTGAAGGATGAAAGTAAACTGTAGTTCAAGCTACGTACAACTCAACTTCATAACACCAGCTAAGTAATATAGGTTGAAGTAATTTGGTAGTGAAAAAGTGTGCAAGGAACCCGCGTGTCGGGTGATACCGAATTTTCCTGTTCTTTTTTCCCCGTAAAATGTTTTGCCTAACCCCATTTGATTGTGTTCATTTATTTAGGTTTCAATCTCTCAAATTTAAATTGCAATTCATATTACTTTTTGCCGGTGAAAAAAAAAAAATGATGAATGAGAATACGATCTGCCCGGACAGTTCGTAATAAAAAATAGTTCACACTGTTTTTTTGATTCAATAAAAGATCACCTGAAATATTAATTAAAATGCGTTGATAGCAAAAATCAATATTACCAATACAGCAGACATGTATGATTGAAATTTACATGACGTCTTGTTTCTGAACAAAATTGATTGCTTTTTTTTCTTTCCTCAAGCTTTAATTTCCATATGTTTCATTTATGTTTCATTGACGCCATCATAAATTTTCATCACGAAAACTAATTACATAGCTGTGTACCAATAAACCGACTATTTAGCGACTCAATAGACCTCAAAATCCTTCTTGGCAACCTCAAACTCAAGGTCGTATTTCTGCTCCTCGAGAAGGGTGATCCTTTTGTGATACTGAATCACGACCGATTTGACAGCGGCTGTCAATGTATCAGACCATTATATCTTATTTATTTATTTCTATTTTTTTTCTTTTTTGTTTCAAACAAAATGTAAAATAATCAAATGATAACTCATTTTGAGATGTATTTTTGAATCGAATTTCTAATCCGCGAGAATGGATAAAATGTTGTAAACGTGATGACAATCAAATTAAAAAAAAGAGTGTTCAGGTGGGATTATTGGAAATGGAGGTTTCAAAGTGAATGCTAATACGTTTACAGTTGGTACAAAATGTTTGATGAAAAAAAAAAAAAAAAAGAAAAAGATAAAACGAAATTTGCAATCAGTGAGTGTGAACAGGAAGATTACGTGTACGTGAAAAAAATATTAGAAGTGCAGAGATAGAAAAACGTAATCCTTCCACTACGTAGCAAAAAAAAATAATTTAGAAATGCAAAACAAATGAAATCTCTCAAACGAAAAATAACAGCGGCGATTACATTTCTCTGATGTGTAGTTGAATTGCCTGACAATTAATTGAACAGTTGCAATAAAAAAAAAAAAAACAAAGGGGAAAAAATCGTATTGTTGCAAACAGTTGAACAGAACGTTTCAACGAACAAACAAGTGTCAAATGAATGTAGTCATTTGAGTTGAAATTACGTTTTACGATTATTGAAATCTGCGTGAAATCAGTAAAAACATTGATCAGATGGAAAATGGAAATCATAAATGACAGAAAAGAGGAATGAAAAGAAATTTAAAGTGTGCCTGGAAATTAAATATATAACTCGAGGGGAAAAAATGCCAATTACATTGTGTCCATTTGATCGCAAAACGATTCATAATGATGGACCCAGCAAATTGATTGATTTTTCCCCCAAGAGAGATATTGTGTTAAAGAAAAAGTCAGAGTACGTATGCGAAGCTGTGTTTAAAGAGGCGTCCGGCGACATTGAATGTGCCACGAGATATTGTCAATCATAACAAAAGTGTATCAAACGATCGAGACCAAAAACAAATATTGTCTCCTGACATCGATCAAAAGTACCTCAAAGTCCTTCTTCTTCACGATATATTCGATGTCGAATTTTTTATCCTCCAGCTGACAGATGCGAGTGTGGTAATCGCGCAGAATTCGCTTTAGACTCTCTGTGCGTTGATTAGAAATTCGGTATTATAATTTTTGTTCGTTGAAATTTTGTTTTAAATGAATAATCTTTTTTTCTAATTACACTTTTCTGCACTGTTTATCCAAAAACAAAAAGTTTCATCGCAAAAAATATTGATCTAAGAATTTTACATTTTAATTTGAAAGGCATCAATTTGTTGTCATAAATGTTTTGTGTGCATGAATAAAATAAATTCTGATTACTGAAGTGATTGTATTTTTTTATCATTATTTCATGTGACTTTAATCACGCATAGATGAAATAATTGACGCCGGGTGTGTAAAAAAAAATGTTACCTTCGTTTGCGTTGTCAACATCCTTTGGTTTGCCACATCGTTCCTCAATGATGCGCCTTCTTTCCGCCGCTTTTCTCTCTTGTTCCTTCTTCAATTCTTCAGCAGCTTTTTTACGTAACAGCAACTGTAATTAAATTTGAATATTAAATAAAGTCAAACAATTTTTGATTGAAATAAAAACAAACATCCATCGAATGAAGTTGAGTCTAAGAAATACAAAATCAAGTATGTTAATTTTTACTATCTCAAGTTTTCAAAAAGGTTTTATTCATTTATAATTCAAATGAAAGGAGCATTAATATTCATCTAGTTCGAAAACAAAATTTGATGAACCATTTGTTATGGAATTAACACCAAACCAACTTAAGTTTTCACTTTATTCAATCGAACAGTTTGTTTAAGGA
Organism: Trissolcus brochymenae; assembly: GCA_030523145.1. Taxonomy (NCBI): domain Eukaryota; kingdom Metazoa; phylum Arthropoda; class Insecta; order Hymenoptera; family Scelionidae; genus Trissolcus; species Trissolcus brochymenae. The sequence continues at coordinate 236,329 of JAQQRF010000123.1, forward strand.
GAAAAAAAATAAACGTTCAGTAAAGTTGCGCAAAATGTTATTTTAATGGATTTCAAGCAATGTTTATAAAAAATGAAATTATGCCAAACTTACCCTAAGCTTCTTCTTTCTGTCAGGGGTCATGAAACCCTTTTTGGCTTTCTTGGCTTTCGAAGCCTCCTCCAGGCGAGCGCGGACTTCCGCCCTCTTCCTGTCGGTTTCTGCTTGTTTCCTTTTTCTTTCCTATATTTCATGGCGAAAAAATTGTTGAACGCGTTAAATTCTTAAATTCTTTGTACACTACGCATTATGAAAATAAAAAATTCCTGCTTTTTTCAAATTAACTTTACTTTTCTAAACCTTTAATCAGAACTAGAAATAAAATGGGTTTTTACTGTAAATAATAATGTTAAAAATAAAACAAAAATAAGGAATAAATTGATTCTATAAATCTAAGGGATAAATTGTTGAAAATATTGACGCAAATTCAAGTCTACTTATGCTTATAAATAGCAAATGAATTTGAGTTATTTTCGTTAAGTAACGATGACTCCACATCTTCGTTTCTTCTTACGTACATCCTCTAAACGTTTCCTCTGAAAAAACAAAATAAACCATTCGTTAATAAAGTTATCGCATAAATAAAAGTGGAAGACGCAGTGATGAATAAACGATAATTTTCCAGCATTTTGAATTGTAAATAATTTGCACTCCAATTCTTGAAATGAAATTATACATTTATTCATCACAGTACGAGCGATAAAATCTTATGGTCTTTCGCAAAAGTAAATTGAAAAAGTCAACTTTTGAGGATTCTATAGGAATTTAAATGAAATATACAGCGAAAAAAAATGAATTTTCAAGATTTAATCAATGTCATAATTATCGCCTAACAAGATTAAGTACAATTTTTGCATCAAAACATTGTTGAACAACTAAATTTCACTTCCGTCAGCGTCGTTCATTTTTTTCCGGGAAAATTGCATTTGTATGTATTCAAAGAAAAAGTACAGTAACACGCTCAAACTTCATCAAAAGCAATATGAGAATTGTTATGCAAAAGTAAAACAAACACTGTTATTCACTGTCTAAATTTTTTGTGTAATTGTGTTTGAAAAAAATATGTTCATTCAAATTAATTAACAATAAACAAAAAAATTATATCTTTACCATTTTTATTTCCTTCTTCGGTCACAATTTTTCGGAGCATAAAAGCAAATCAAATAAACAAAGAGCTCAAATTCGTTAGCAGCGGTTGCAAATACGTTACGTGGATAAGTTCAATAGATACTTTACCGCAGTGTACTCCTGGTGTATAAGTGTTATACGTGTTTTACTAACTTTAGATGTCCTCGCTAAATTAATTAAATTTTCCGTGTGTTCGCCTTTTGTAAAGTTCGCTTTTTCATATCAATTCATTTCGTTTTTTTATTTCATTTTTATTTTTGGTTTTTTCTTTTGCCAAAAACTTTGATTAATTGAAATTTTTAAGTGAATAACCGAATTCGTACGAATTCAAATTTTAATGTATAATTCTGAGGTATAATTCTGTCAAATTAGTGTTTCTGTGAAAGTGAATTTTTTTCTTTTTTTTCAAATATCTGAAAAAACTAACTGGTGTATTTGGTATGATTGTGTGGATATGTAAAGATTGTAATTCATTTTATATTACTGACAATACATACACCAATGGAAAGTCATATATACATTGGACAAAAAGAGAGAAAAATAGTTTAATGAAGGTCTTCTCACTTCATTTTACATCATGGAAAAAGGATAGTTAACAATTTAATTTTATATAGGCTGTCTGTACTAGCGCCTTGTACGTGAAAAAAAATCTAAATCGGCATTCTGAGTTATACAGTCAGTTTGAGTTTCGCTCATAAGACTGACAATTTTCCAAATACATACTTCGGTTGTATGGAAAATTCATTTCAAAAAAGAAAAAGAGTTCGAAAGTCACATCGAATTTTACACTTCAACAACTTTCATGATTATCATTACTTTATGGATATAATTTTTTTTATTTACAATCACTGCTCTTTCTCTTTTCTAATTGTATTTACAAATGTCTATGTACAACTTAACTACTAGTTATCATGATTACGAGATTAAACACAAAAAAATTGTAACAAGCAATTATGTCATGCATACCTTTAATTTTGTTTTTTAAATACTGCACATGGTGAATCGAAATGCGCCATATCAAGATTTCCAGGATGATGAAGCACAGTGATCAGTTCCATGGTTGACGGGTTGAATGAAACCATTGAAAAATAATAAAATACATATTAATATCCAAATGTGTACATCAATCGTATTTACATTCTTTCTATTTACACTACACGTTCAATTTGCTGACACATTTTTTAAATCAACATTCCTTCACTATGAGTGAAGAGTGATTTTAAACTATTCGTTATGAATGTAAAAATAATTTAAATAATCAACTCTTTCAGTATCTCATTTTTTGCTAGTCCAAAATATTAAGCTTCTATTTATTTCAAACAAGGTCTAGCAAATTTCTAAAATCTATATTTAAGGTGAAAATCTTTTTTTTTTTTCAAGATATAATTATAGATTTAAGAAATGTTAATTTTTTAATTAAAAATACTTGCGTGTTCTTTTTTAATCTAAAACTTATTCAACACTTTGAGAATTTTTATTAATTTCAAAGTGGTTTCTTCTTACTTCAGTTGTAACTCATGATTTATTTTGGTGCTTGAAGGGTTGATAATTACTCACCTAACCTCATCGTCAGCCATGATGGTAACCAATTAGTTTACTGTGAACTGTAACAAAAAATGAACGAGCATGAATTAAAAGAAAAATCGCAAATCAATATGCTGGCGAAATGTGTTTACTGTCACAACCGACCGATAAAAATGTTGTAAATAAAATTATGATTTATGGGTCAAAATTGTTATTTATAAAAAAAATGCACGAAAATGCCGGTCAATTAATCGTGCCGACCGTTAGGCATAAGCCGTAGTGTAGAATTTCCGACGCGATGCAAAAATAGCCGCCAGTACCTCGTTCTCCACCCTCGGTTTTACTTCGCTATCCAAATTTGGTTACAACGTCTATCAGCAATCTCGCGCTCTTGAATTTGTTTTTTCAATTCATCATGATGAATTTAATCCAGAAAAATAATTAATCAAAATACGAAGAGGGATGAAAAATTATTCAGTCTTGTAACTCAATTATTTCGGAACAATAAAAGTAATTGAAATCAATCTCGAGAAATAATTAAAGAAATAAAATGATGATCAATCGTCATTGAGCAAGTGTAATGTAAAGTTTGGGGAAGTATTTAGTTTTATTTATAAAACCAAACGATTAAGAACAAGGTCACAGAGAAAGGGTGTTATGTAAATTGAGTCAACCGCGAGTCAACATTATCTAATTTCAGTCACTTATGACCCTGTGGAAAGAATTTTTTTTTCTCTCTTTTGTAAATTTAAATTTGACGGTTGGTACTAAGTTTAGATCGCGCACATCGAACCATTCCAAGCCAACCGAATGCATAGACACGCTTTGACGATTCATAAAAATAGAAAATCCAGTATTAATGTTTTTTATGATTTGTCTTCTCTGCCTTTCGTTGCTCGTACACTCGTCGATTTAAATTTAAATTGAAACCATATTTTACTTTACGTACACGAAATAAAACATTTTTTATCGCCTCAAAATATTTGACTTCACCCTCTATAATATAATATATTTTTTTTTAACCAAAAAAAAATAACTTTGTATTATATAAAATATTGTACAATAATGGTTTTTTAAAAATCCATTTTCAAAGTTATACAAAAGTTTGACAATGTATAAAAAGAAACGAGATTCGTCATTTAACTGCCATTTTTAACCGGCCTAACCAAACGATAATAATTTTATGTAATGTCCTTCTGAATTGATGGGAAAGGATTATCGACTACTTTTTTTCATTTATATGCATTATTAATAGAATCATGACCGGAAGAGTATCATTGCATAATATAGTTACGCAATTGGTTCATCAAAAAAAAAAAAAAACCTGTAAACCATTTTTGTACTCGCTTGTCAATTTAGAAATTTAATTAGCGTTTCGGTGAAAAATGTGAACCTCGAAATAGTTCCACCTACTTTTTGTCGCGCCAATGCGGAACATTGGCCAAAGTTTTGTCATCAAAAAATAAGATCCTGATATCAATGGATATTATCGTTGCACGTGATTTCATCCGGACAAGTTTATAAAAATCACGTTAAAAATTTACAAGAAAAAAAAAGTACCCAAGTAAAAAGTGTCCTCCAACTGAGTATAGGTAAAAATCCTTTAAATTCTTAAGTACGGGAGAGGAAAAATTTGTTTGTGAGACATAAAAGTTGAAGCCCAAAAAAGTAAAAATAAAAATTAGATGCGAAAAGTTCGGACGTATATTTTTGAACTCTGATCGGCATGAGAAAAGTTATCGTAGGACCCAAAGGTATTAAAAATAAGCTCAAAAATACTAGCGGTTATAAGTTAATTTTAACCCAAAGATACTTTGCGTAAGACGGAGCAGCACCCGAGAAACGATTCTAGACAGGAATAAACTTAGATAGATTGTTAGCAAGTTGAACAAAAAAAAAATGTTAAAAAATAAAAATAGAAAAATAAACTGAATGTAATTGACTGAGAGTCGGAGATTAAGTTTGTGCTGTCAAAATGGGACCGTCGACTCAGGTAACGATCCTTTTGATTTGACTCAAAAACCCTTATAAATTTTAGGGGAGCGACGAATCGTCCACAAAATGAGATTACAACTGGGTCAGCATAACTTAACGTGAGCTGAGCTTATTTTGAAACGCAAAAGTGGAGGTCCAAAAGTGTCATCACCGACTGTCAGTCACTGGCAGGATTCGCAGCACAATTGTGTGTCAATAAGAGGGTGAGATGTCACAGAACTGGCAGCACTGGCAGCACTTTCACTAAAGAACCATCGAAGAACGCGCAAACTGTCAAAATCTTACCTGAAGAGAAACAAGTGCCTGTACGCTCGGCAGCTGACTGTGCGATCGTAAAGATTTGGTCCCCAAGACTTTGACTTGGAAATTGAACAACAATCACGTGACTGAATGACGAGCCGTCCAATTGGTCGGCGCATTTTTGGGCGAGTCGATGTTCGCGTGAAACGAACACGCAAGCCAAAAATAACTTCAAACTGAAAGCGGAGACGGCGCCCCTGTGTTTGCGAGACGTGTGAAATGCGAACGTGCTCAGCTCTCTCGTGTTGTCTCTGTAATCATCATTAGATCAGCTTATTGATAACTTAATCTCGAACTTTTGTTACTTTTTCAATCAGATATCTACTTCATTTCATTTTCTCCCTAAATCCAAAAAACGAGGTCACTGTTCACCCCAGGTCTTCAGAGATACATTGAAACTTTGAAAACTTTATCTATATTTTTTAAAATCATTTTTGTTGTTATTAACATTGGATATATTTTTATTCGAAGTTTGAAGACGTGATTAATAAACGATTGTTAAAAAATTCAAAAACTGTAAAAAACTGTATTTGAAGATGAGGAGGTGAGATTTCACTAACAAGTTTAGAGTAAATTGTTTTTTTTTTTTATTTTTTACTCAGATTGTGCTAGTTGACATGGTAGTTGATAAAAATGTTGATACCTGAAGGGATGAAAAAAATAAAAGACTGGTAGAATGTCTTATTTGGATGATTCGATGAAAAAATGAAACACAAAAGTTATTTACAGATACTCTCGAATCTTTCAATAGTCTATTTCAATACTTGAATCCAAAGTCACGTTCATTTTTGTATGTGATATAAAAGAAGATCAAAAGGGAGAAAACAAATATTGAAATTTGAGATTGAAAAATTTGGAAACTGTTGAAGTGATATTTTGACAATGAAGTAACAATTATTTTGCAAAATAAATATGATGACTGACAACTGCTAATAGTGCTGTCGAAATTAATGGAATGAACTTTAGAGATGAATTTTAAATCTAACATTAGACGACTTCAAGAAAGCTGCACTCGAAAAGGAATATTTCTCAAAGAACACCATACAATTTCCGAAAATATCAATCACACAAATAGGAATGGTCTAGGGCACACTGTTAAATCGCCTGCTTGTTAAATATAGTAAGAAGACAGAATTGAAAATATTTCATTCGAGGTGCTTTTTAACGGGTGCGATTTGCACGAAAATAACTCTGACAATGTTGTTATGGTAAAGTTATCTGTAACGCCTACATAAATAAGTAATTCACGTTGCCAGCTTTGTCACTTTACATTAGATCTGTAAATCATTATATATGTTACTTAATATAGAGCTACTCTGAAAGTCCTATATTTTTAATCAAGATTTCATTACAAGATGATATTTCAATTTCCCTCAACAAGTTTAACAAAAAAAAAACTTTTCCGCCTTTGTTATTCAAAAATACCTTTTTTATCATTTTGTACTAAAAATGTACATTCACTTGATACCAATCGACGGGCTCTTCTGTTACCAAAGTTTGCCTGTTATACCTATTATTGTTCATTTAGAAATTCCACCAGGTAATTGCAGGGGATGTTTTTATCCAGAGGGTAACTCGACAGTCCTACGAACCGACTAAAGTCGGCGCTTTGAGCTTTGTAAAAGCTTTGCATATTTCTCGGTCGGTAAAAAACGACCATTTCGAAATGTTTGTAACAAATATGAAAATTCTAAAATGCCATCTAAAATCGCCTGATTGTATCAAGTCCCAAACTTTGTTTAACTTTCTCTCTTATTATTTATAAGTTTCAATTTTTTGTATCATAAATGTTTGGTTGAGACAATCATTATTAATAAATTTTGATACTGGTCAATTTTTGATAATCAAATGGTCATCTTGATTAATACTATCAAATTTTATTTTGATTAGCGAATCTTTCAACATTTTGAATCATTCGTTGTATACTACCGGAAACCAGCATCACTTTAGGTATTGAAGGGGTACTATGACCCCAAGACCTAGTTTCTGATATGACGTCATCTTCAACGTCATTGCCCGGGCGAATCTGGGTCGTTCAGACCTAGACTGCCCCATGCGAGACTGCCTAGTTTATTGAGGAGTTCCTAGCTGAGTTTTGTCTATCTGAGACATAACCTTGCAAGAAATAATATAATTGTAAATAATCATAAGAGCATGAATAAAAAAACTACATACAGTTGTTTTATAATATAAAGGGGGTTGTATTATAAAGTTCATCGAAGTTTTCAAGGAGTTGAAAATGTGCATGTTCTTAAAAAATATATTTACAAACAATGTATGTATAAAAAAATGTTTTCACTTTATCAGTACCTTTTGTGAGAAATTAATGTTCGAAGTCAAACTTTTTTCTAAGTTGTACATAACGTCTTTTGTCGCCAAATTAGGAATTTCGAAATTCAAGTTTACAAAACTCGTTTACAAAGTTGTTAAGTTTCAACAATTGTTTATAAACAAATTTTCGTCAGACTTTTATCTTTGTAACATTCTTTTCAGTTTCATATCTATTTTATCTATCTGAATGTATGCACACGATATTACTTAATCTAGCTAACCCTTTTCTGAAATATGTTTGTATCAGTTTGAGTACCAGTTTAAGAAGAAAAAAATCATTTTTTTTTTTCTAATACTGTTTTTCTTTTGTTTTAAAAAGTTAAATATTGTTTTCAATAAACAAATTTTTGTTCAATACTTCTGAATCTTAAAATCGTTCGACGCCTGTCGCTGTAAATCATAAAACAGAATTTCTCGAAGGCAAAATCAATATTCTACCAATTTAATCATGAAATTATATACCAGAAGATTATATATCGAATAATCATCCAATTTATACAGCATCAAGGAAATGATTTTCCTAAAAGATATGGTTACTTTTTGTAAGTAGGGGCAGGACAGGTCATTGTGACTCAAGATTACAAAGTTGAAGTTTGAGTGTGTGTATGTTTTATTATTTGAAATTTTTTTTTCAAAAGAAACTATTATTTTGTGTCTTTATCTTTAAAATGTCACTTTAAAGAAGTCCAACATGTTATGAAATTTAAATAAAAATAGTAATTTGTTTGTCACTCGTGTGACAACGTGCAAGGTGATTGTCACTTCATTATTGAAAATGATATGTACTATTAAACCATCTGCATGCATATTATTTTCTGTCTTTATTACAATGGATTGCATTGAATTAATCATAGACATTGAAAATTAAAAAAAAATGTACAAAAAGGAAGATTTTTTTACATATATAACAGGTTTTTATTTTTTTATACCAAAAAATAATAAATAAGTGTCACAATGACCCGAATGTCACACCGACCTGTACTGCCCCTACTTTTTTTTAGATACTACAACAGCTTTATTATATTTTTAACTTCTTTAATCTTGTTACAATCCTTTTATTTTAAATTTAATTCAATTAAAATTCACATTAACACATTTTATTTAAATTCATTCAATCACATATTTTATTATCGTTATTTATATCTTTATCGGATATCTTCAAGAAAGTGCTTATCAGTATATTTAATAAAAATGCGCACCAACGGATGCAAAAATGCATTTTTTTTTATCTTCGATAAAGTAATAAACGAGAATTCAAAATGTAACATTGCATATTATCCGTGGTTTACCTATGGATCATCAAAATAAATTGAAAAGCACCCACCCATTTATTGCTCATATAAAAATATAACTTTGTTTTCTTTCAAATTCATTAAAGCTGATTGAAATTCAACAAATTTATACCAAAGAAGCATTTACAACATGTTTCAATTGAATTTGCTGAAAGTATAATAACACACCAAATTCCTAATCGTTAACTAATTTTGTGAAGAATCATTGTATAACCTTTAACCTATACCTGGCACTGAGCACTCAATGCTCACTGAAAGGGTGATTGACTCAGCATCACTGTTGCCAGGACGACCATCCTGTGACGTCACGGGACAAGTTCGTGTTTATGGGTGACCTATATTCTAAATATAGAATCACACCGAAACCTCCGGACGCACCTCGTGCTCAGGTGGGGATGCCATGCAAAAAGCGGAGAATCATCGGTACCGCGTCTCTGCACCTTCCATTGGTCCTTTGTTTTTATTCAACTAGACGCGACCTTTGATAATGTTATAAATTTTTTAAAAACATTCACATTCGCCCGAAAGTCCAATTTCCAAATTTGTATGTCCCTTTTTGTATGTAGTAATTTATATTAATACAACAATTCACATTCATACAATTGGTTCCAAGACACCAATTTTTTGAACGTTTCACTTATCATGATGCATCAAAGTAATTAGAGGACTAAAAAAATACAGCAAACACATATTTATCAATTTTTTTTTTTCGCACGCCAGTAAAAGAGGAAATATAAATGTTATTACTTTTGTGCATCCAATTGAAAGCCATTGATAAATAAGATAGCCAGAAAAAATGAAATTCAGATGGTTTCAATGAGTTATAAAAAAGAATCGAAACAAAATTAATAATTGGTTTAAAAAAATGAAACACGATGACGTTGATGATTCTGGCAAGGTTTTTTGTCTTGTTTTTGCTTAACCACTTTAAGTTGGACCGTCACTAGCTACCCCTTCCTGTCGATAAACTTCACTCTCCTCTTGGTCATATCTGAGTTGCTCAGTAGTTGCGATCAAACTCTTGGCCGTCGTATCCCTTCCTCTTTTAGTCATTCTCTGGGTGTCCTCGACACATATTCCCAAGCAGCGAATACTGAGAGGTCAGGATGCCTGGCAAAGCAACTGGGCTTTTGGGTCGATGCACCTTGCGCGCGAAGTTCGTCGTCCTGCATCCCATGACGTCATTCAGGATAAGCATCTAACTCCCTACCCTCTCACGTGACGGTACCTTTTTCGCTCCCAGAAACGATATATCCCTCGCGCATGGACCCATAGGTCGGAGCTGCCTCTTCAAAAGTAGAACGATGACGTCGTCACTCGACTTTTCATAATTGGCTCGCATACCCCTCTGCAAATATTTTGATTTCAGACGAATAATTTGATTGATCTACTGATAAATATATTGTTTCCAATTTCAACAACATTTTCGAAGCAACATTTTTGCATTCAACAAAACTCTAACAAATTTTTTCCAATACTTAGTACAGAAAACTTTTTTTTTGTAAATTTCAAATTCTAAAGCAGAATTTTTAATCATTGTTCTTGCTTTTCAGAAACTAAATATCGTTCTTTTACCGTTCTTAATATCGTTCAGATGTGCAAATTTGTTTTTATCAGAAAGAACGAAGTAAAATGTAATAAATCTCTCTTTTGTGTTTTTTAAAATATTATACCATGTGTTATACTAATATATAACAATATTTTTGTTTGCTTGTTTGGCTGAACGTCGCGCCAACAAACTAAATCAGAATCCTGTTCGACGTAATTACTATTTTCATAATCTCAGAAGTTAACACAGGCTGTTAAATTAATATCGGCATGTTCTACACATTTTCTACACATATATGAGAAAAGAGTTTTTTTTCCAAAACAACGATGAAAGAAACATGAACAATCAATAAGTGTCAAATTTATAATGTACACTTAATTGTAAAACTAAAATGAATAAACAATTTATTATAAATTTACTTAGTGATAAAAAGGTTCGTTTAAAAATTTTAATTATAACAAAATATTAGGCTTACGTTGGAATTTTCTACCTGTTACACGGAAAGGAAAGAAAAATAATTGTTACCAAACAGTTTCATAACTGGAGGACAGAATCCATTGTTGGTCAAAATGATTAAACTGTTTGGTTAAAAGTACCAAAAATTGAATAATTTGTATCATTTTTTTTTCTTTTTTTTATACTTTTTCTTAAAGTTAAGCAATTTAGTTTCAGAGATGACTTCTGTCTCTCATATAAAACTGTTTGGTTAAAATTAAACCAATTTTGATCAAAATTATTGTAACTTGTTTTTCCGTCTATTTACGTATTATGTTTCTGGTAAAATTACATAACTTTTTATCTAACTAAATTCGCAACATTTGTACCAATTGTTGTTATTTTTAAATTAAATTAAATTTAATTTGCTGTTTGTATTATTTTTTTGTATATCCTTGACGATTGTGGGAATATAATTTCAAGCAAAATAATTTATATTAGAGTAAAATGTAGAATTCGAATTGTACCCCGGGCAAAGCTGGGGTTACTTATATAGATATATATTTTGTTCGCGCCAAGAGACATGGCAGTGTCTCTGGCCAAGCATAAGTGATTCCATAAAATTTGTATATCAATATAAGTCGCAATTTCACTGTCGGATGCCTTTGCTTATACTTGTATTCCATAACCTGGGATCATTTTATATCGAATAACTTGGGCAACGAATAAAAATTTGTACAAAATGTACGTATTTTTGCATAAAAATGCACAGATAAAATTGTAATTCACGAAAATAAAAATGTATGAACAGAGAAAAGAATTAGACTAAATTTAAGTGAAATTGTATTACTGATTGTTGTGCATTCAAAAACAACAAAAAGGAAAACTCTTTTCAATCATTTGAGAACAATTCCAACAAACTGGTTGTAAAACAGATTTCAAAAAGAATTATAAAACAGGCAAATTGAGCTAAACAAATTAAAAAAGAAGCTATAAATAGCACTGTTTTTGATACTCTATTAAAAGTCAAGTTGTGGAACCGTTTTATGATTTTTTTTATTGCATCATGAAATGCAGTAACATTCGATTCTCTTTGATGTTTAAGATTGCGGGAAAAAAATTATTTCCAGCAGTTTGTCCCATAACACTTGGAGGACCTTTGAGCATGATAAGAATTGGGAGATTGTAATTCTCATTATAAAAAGACCATAAAACGTATGCAATGACTCGAATGTCAAATGGTTAGATCTTATGAATGGTCGTGTAATGTGAATGAAGCTCCAGTGACCCAGTTTTGCAGCACTCCCCGCTTCCTATAACGTCCTCATCACATTTCGAACACTTTCTGCAGCAACATTCCGACTCAATGTCGGTCATTACGTCAGGGACAAGCTATCGACTGTACCATCTAATGCAGCAAGAATATTAATTCACTATATCAACCGATAAAATCTCAATATTTGTGATATGTCTTCACTCTAGATCAGTCAAAACATTCTTACCCTGATGTTTATAACAATCCTTTAGTTTTTAGTTTCAGCTTTCAGTGAAAACTTGTTACAACATTTATTTTTATATATATTAAAACTTGAGTTAAAGTTGCAACAATATTGAAAAAGTTGTGCAAAAAAATGTTGTTAGAAATGTAAAATCTCAGACTTTCATTTCAATGAATCCGAAAAGCCCTTAGTTATCATAAAAACCCATTGAGCAAATCGAGATGAGTTTCCATAGTCTACAGGATGACCACTAGAGAAAAGTTTGCCCTGAAAATAAAAAAAATTGATAGAATGTTCGAAATGATATGATTTTTAGTTCTCATCAACTATAGCTAAAGTATGTGCAGATATGTTCCCGGCTCAAAGTTGTCCTTCTGTCATTTCTTTCATTTTATTTTTTTTTTCTTTTATCCTGAACTAACCGAAGCAGCAGCACCACGTGGTGCTGTGCACACGAAACAATCAATGCAATGACGTCATACCGGCGCGAGCCAATCGCACGCTGGTTCCATTCAGCCCATCAACCTCATCCTGAGTAGAAACTCTCACAGTCTGGTCAGACAGCGCCTGACTGCAGTTCGTTCCCGATCACTGAGTGCGACAGCGCGGATCCGCAAGCACACATTTTCTCGCTGATCTGTCACGCGAACCTTATATTTATGAATTGATACAAAATTATCTCTTTTGTATTCAATTTTGTTCAAAAATTATCAATCCTTTTAATGCCATTTGTTGACAATTTATTCGTACCAAAAATTGACGAAGTTTTAACTTGACGAATTTGATAAAGTCGCTGATAAATTTTCGTTCGTTTCCTTTTTAAGTTTGGGGTAAAAAAAACTTTCGACACGACAATAACGTTCCTAACAGCTTGATAGGAATACAGAAACGAATCCAATTTGACGTTGGTAAGTTTTAATAAGCAACATCAGAGTAGAAAATTGCTCGTAGCACACTTTTTCCTGTTGCTCACGTTTCGTATCAATGTTATGTATTAGTTTTGACCATGCAAATTTTTTAATTCATTTTTCATCTCGTGATTAAATCAACGAGCATGATTCATTCAACATTTTTATCGACAAATTTGTGTTTAGATTAGAAAAGGGAAAACGATTTAGGTTTATTCTTAAGAACGCTTCCACTTTCTTTGTAGAACAATCATTTTCGACTTGAATTTTTTTTATTTTATATTTTTAAACATTTCATTTCACTATTTAAATTATTAACGATGCAACATCTATTGACAACAGTGTAATGATATATTTTATTCAAAACTTTTCTCTTAGTTTTTTCTTGGTTCAAATTATTGGTTATGTTGCAAAAACGTTAATTCGTTTGGATTAGTTGATGTAAAAAAAGTTTTCTTCGACTTTCAATTGTAATACTTTTGTTCAGAGATCCGAATTAGGAACTAACTTTAATGCACATGAAAATTGAATGACAACCAAAGCTATAGCTGCACCAGATAAAATGAAAAAAAAAAAAGTAACATGAATAAGAAACTTCATCACCGCATCAGCCGAAAATATTCAATCCAATCTCAAGAAAAAAAAAAGTATCAAATAAAAAACCTCAGCTTAAAGTTGCACGTTGACTTTGATCATTAACATTTTTCTCAATCTGAAAAGTTGTAAAACTTGTTGTTTTGCAATTAATGTCAATTAGAAGGTCCTTGTTTACAAATTCGCGGTCACTGTCATCGATCGTAATCTTTTGCTATATTCATCCAGGAGAAGTATCATCATCGTTTGAATTGGTCGATTTTAAATTCGTCCAACCCAGTTTAATTAGGTCAAAATAGGAATTCACCACTTTTTGCACGCTCGAATGCTGTTTTTTGCGAATTCTCTTCCGCGTCCGCACAAAGCAACCCCATCCTTCAATTTGTAATGCTCGTCATGTTGGGGAGGTAGTGACATCAGGCGAACACTGTTACGCGATTGGCCAGTCACTCTCTGACGTCATCCAGTATAAGATCCTATGTATGCAGTAAACACGAGGAGTGCAAGTGGGTTCAAAGCCCCAGTTTCCCAAGGCTGCAAGACCCGGCAGGTCACCGAGCTTTATCTCGCGAAAAGAAAAAACCTTCGGTCCCTTCTTTCTTCATCTTTCGTTTTTTTTTCTTCTCAGTTCTGTCGGCATTTTTTTCAACTCTTTTGATGAGATCAGTTTGCAATGATTCACTCAAGTTCACAAAACTCTCAAGGTTAAAATGCATCGGCTGTTTGTTTAAAAAATGGTGCGCGCATGTATAAATCAAAAGATTCGATGTGGCTCAATTAATTATTTGAATCAATTATTTTTCGCGCGAGTTTGTTACAGTTTCTGTGATACCATATCTTATAGTTGTGATTTGTCATCAACTTGCATTGATTGTGCTCAACGAAATGCATGATTTGCATAATTACTGTTTTAAATAAAATAATGATTAGTTTTATTATATTGTTAACTAATTTTATTAGATACTGAGTAATGTTTTTTACGTACAACCCTTATTCTCAGCTTCATTCATTCACGTTTGTCTTGCGAGAGACTTTTCCCTTTTCAGCAATCCGAGAGCGCAACTCTCGGATCTCCAAAAATGTTAACCCACGTTGTTTGGATGTTTGCAAACTTGATCCTGAGCCATAAAAGAAACCGAAACGAATAAATGCGTATTCAATTTCATAAATGAAACCTCATTGAAGAAAATACCAACAGAGAATAGAGTAACGTGTCCTAGTGACCCACATTTACATTTGCGTCATTCACGAGCTGCCCCCACCATAGCTTAAATTTTTTTCTAAAAAATTTCTCACCAAAAATTGAAAAATTCATCCACTCATCTATTGTCAAACTACTTGAGTTATTTGTTAAATAAACAACAAAACAAACATTGTATTTTGGACGCCATTGTATTTTGGCGACACTGATTTATCAATGAACGCATTTGTACATACATATTTTTGATTTTACTGTCTGAATCAAAAGATGCAGTGGATTTGAAAAATTAGTTATTTGAATTGAAAGATGAAATTGAGACTGACTTTTTTTTTAATGATTCAGTTTTGGTTTAAATCATGTGAACAAAGTTTTTTTCTTTTCTGAACTTGTCAACTTTTTGAAAAGAATTTGTCAAAAATCAAAGTTTCCTTGAAAAGCGTCCTTGGTTACCTTCGCGGTCTTTACAAGTGACCTGAATATCTATATATAGATAAGACCAAGGTATTAATAGAACTACCCTCGACGAACGACCTGCAGACAACACACTTATTAGCCTTCCTAGTTACGTATATACATCTTTTTCGTCCACAATGTCAATTCAAAATGTTGAATGTTCCAATTATAATGAATTTAAAATTAAAAAAAAAATTCAAATCAAAAGTGCGAAATCCAACTAGTTTTTTACAATTGGATCAAACAGGAGTCAATAATTGTACACTTGAAACTCGTTTCCATTGGACTTTGATTTGATCGAATTATTAATCAATTAACAATCACACGTTTAAACGAATTGCAAAGGTTGTCGCGGTAAGTTCTGTGTATACTTGGCGCAGGCGTGCAAAACTCTGACGTCATCGTCGACATATAAGTCATCGAACTGTAATAAATGAAATATCAAAAGATCAATAGACAAAATTCATATGCAAAATAGATTGTTTGTCAGCTGAACAATAATTTATGGTAACTTATTTAATGTCAATATGAGCATACTTTTTGTTACAAACTTTATATGTTTTATATTTTACAAATTAAATTTATTCAATTGGAAATTTAATTTGTAAAATATAAAACATAAAAAAATATATATATACATTTTAATATAATTTCATACATTTTCATGCAGATATGATTGTGATATTTTGTTGAAATTATTTGAGTCTTTAATATTCGATGTAAAATTACACCCAACCTGGAACATCGGATTCGTTTTAATAAATAATCAAATTATAATTTAATTTATGAATTCATAAATTTTTGTATCGTCCGTGTTTCATTTCCATGGCTTAATTTACCTTGAAAACCAGATTTACACCGAATTTTTATAATAATTTAAAAAAGAATTTCAAACAATATTTTCACAATATTTCAAATGTTCATAAAAAATGCGTAATGTAATTATTTACAATTAGTTACATTATTCATGTAACTTTTAAGCAAAATACAGTAATGGATATAGATTGTTTTTATGAAATTTGTGTAAATATTGAGTGAAGTTTTTTTTTAATGTTTAAATAAAATTAAACACCCTGGTTTTAAGATAAGCTCTTTCATTTTGTTTCATATTATTATAATTTTAAATATAATTAATTAAAAAAATATTTTTTTTTAGTTTTAGCTTATCTCAGTAATGTAGTTTTCTAACTTTCCGGAGCTTTGTAAATGTGGGAAGAACTTTTGAGTCGATACAGGATCGACCGTTGACAAAATCTACTACTGTCTGCAGTTGGACAATTTAAAAAAAAATTGTACTGAACAATCAATCGGGTACAAAATTGAAATTAAACGAGATATGAAATGTCGTTGCGAAACTATCTCTAATTTCTATTTCACAAAATTTATATTAAATATTAAGTATGATAAATTTAGACCTAACGAATATTTTGGTTTTTATAAAATTGTTTACCATATCAGAAAATAAAAAACAAATCCAAAATTTGAACAAGAAAACTAATTCATTGTTGAAAACGTGGTCGATAAATTATTTTCCAAGATCAACCAATCCAAGTGTTTTCAATTTTCGATCAATTATTCAATAATTTTTGAGAAGTAGAAAACTACTTTACTATAAACATTAAACAATTTGATTCTGTATTGTTAAATTAAAAAAATAATGTTTAATAACTGTACAGTTGGTGTTTAATTTTTAAACACTACATTCGTTCCATTCTAACGAGACTCACGAGGCTTCCCTGAGGATAGCTGGGATTAATCCAGTTTACCTCCAACAGATTTAAGGCTTCGCGTGGAACTCTATATCTGTATCTACCGGTGCTGCATTTTACACAAAAACGTCAGCTTATGTATTCTCCTTATAAGTATACAAATATGCTATTAATTATTCGCATTATATCATCAATTTACTATAATCGCTTATTAATTGCGACTGTTACTCAATTACCAAATTTTAATTCCAAAGATATTTAACAGGTTAAATTAGTCTATTCTACGCTTTGTGTTATCAAAGTTGTTGATCTAAGAATTTACTTAATTCTAACCTATTGAATAACATAAATGGTTACCAAAAATAATTTTGAAAATTTTATTAAATAATTTAAAAATAAATTAATTTTCAATTTAATAAATTCGCATAATTTATATAATTACTTTTAAAAACATTGTTTTTTTTCGTATAATTTTAACAAAATATGGTACAACTTAAACATAGGTGTTTTTTTGATCAGTGGCATCAAGGAGACAACAAATTTCATAGGCAAGCCGTCTTATGTTTCTGTCTTATTTCATTGTATAATTGCGATATGAAATATGACATAAACTTAAGCTGGTTACCTATATATTCAACGACCAACGCACCAGTTTCCAAAAGAAAGGATCAAGGTTCATCAATGTAAATTTAATATTAGCTGATTTTATTGTTGTTATATGTTGAAAAATGTTAACGACATGAAAATTATTCCAGGACAAAAGAGGACAACAGTAAAGCAATGTGAAAATCAAATGAACAATTTTAACGAAAGGTGAGCTCTGATGAATAAGTGCGTGAAAATTAAAGCAGTTAATGGAAGCAGTCGAAATGGGGTTTCCCAAGTTAAAACAGTAGTGAATTCGCGCGTTGGGTCGGACAGTGAAGGAGACGGGAGTAGGACCAGACAGATAAGAAGCCCAAAGCAGGAGCTCTAAGCCGAAGACCCGCAAGTATCAGAAAGCTTACTCGGCTAGCGTTACACTCACACGAAAGAGGCTCTGGGGAGAGCTTGGCTGAACAACCCCACTCCACGCAATACCACATTCCTTCTTTATTAGATTCACAATCTATCCACGTGTCGTTTCATTGTGCTTACACATCTAAGGCCTAATTTTGTGCTCTCTATACATTTCATCCCTTAAGCACCACAACCTTGTAACCCTTAGCACCAGACACTGGGTAAACCAAAATAGTCCAAATGAAATATGAAAAAATGATTTTTAAACAAGAAATGAATCAATACAAATCAAATTGACCATTTATTTAAGAGTTTTCTCAAAAAAATTTTATTTCAATCTGAATCAATTTTACGATTCACATCGGAGAGCAATAAGGTGAACAATGAAATCAAATTTTATATTGCTTACAAGTTGTGCTCTAGTATAATATTAAAAGTAGGTTTTAGGCTTTGACGTTCAACGTTCCCCATTTACATGTCGATGAAACGCAAAGATCTACCATCCATATAGTAAAAGAGCGTACGGATTTTTTTTTTTTGAACTTGCAAAATAATTCATTAGGTTGTCTGAGCAAATTGCTGAACAGTCTTCTTTGATAATGTTTGTAAATGTAACATTAAACAAGTAAAAATTAATGAAAGTATTAATTAAACACAATTAGTTTTATTACTTTTTTATTTTATAAATACTCTTGTGTAACGTTCTGATTTCATTAATTATAAAATTAAAAAATAAATATCATATGAGTATACACTTTTGGGAGCTGTATGTTAAAATTATGTTAAAACAAAAAACGGAACATATATAATTAGCCTCAGACAGTGAATTCAATCGATTAATAAAATGACTTGGTTTTCTCACATTCTCCAATTCCCCGTATATAAATGTAAATTTACATTTTCATTTGGATCCAACTGGAAGATTTGAGTCACCGAACATCCAATTAGACGCCTATGTCGGCAAAATAATTGGGTCTTGTTCTAATCCGAATCATGCTATTTATCAAATGCAGATTGCTTAACGTCGGCATGTACGCGGCCTGGCTTTTTTAAGGATTCGTCTCTTAACAATATCATTAAACACGGCCACAGGGTCGCTCCAAAGGTACTCTTATATAACTATTTATGCAATCTACAAAAATAAAAAAATCAATCGTTCCAATTATCACAAATGTCTTAATTTCAAAATCCAATTTGAAACAAAAAATGGTCTTTTATAGAATCTCTGTTCAATCCCTCTGTGTAAATCTGAAAAGTTTCTAAACCAGGATCTCAAATGATGCTTCGTTTCCAAATTGTTGGTATCGTTCAAATTTTCAACCCTGATAGCGAAAGAGAGAAGTGTCTCGTGCCTGGCAAAACGCAGTCCGACTATTGGATACCGTGTATTCAACACCGAGAAAGCCATTGGTCGCTGTATTAAATAACCACGTGGGCTTCCGGTATATAACCGGGGGTGAAGTATTGAAGTACCAGCAGTAGTATTTGCACCGAGACAGACAAAGGTTGTACCAGTGCCGGGATGCTTTTCACATCTAATTCCAAAACGATTTTCGCGATTGTGCGTGCGTGCCTTTTTTGTTTCTTGTTATAAAAAACACGTCCTGTTAGGAAGTGGGCTAGCCAGCAAGTTGAAATATCAACCAGATGATAAAATGACGTGAATCCTTTTTTTGTGATTTGGCCGCTAGAACTGTGCTTAAAATAGTCCAGGTTTTGCTTTTGCATCTTCAGAAGATAGGTTGTCTAAGAAAGGAATGTCTATGAAGTTTGGGTTTGATCAAACTTTGAGGACCAAGTAAAACTGCAGTAGTTGAACAAAGGTTCAGTATCCTACAGTGGAAAGGTTATACAAGTTTTTCGCACTGGTTTCAATGTTGAAAAAGAACATTCATACTCAGGCGTATAGTTAAGAAGATCGAAGACAATGAATTTTATATTCGAGTTGAGCCGTATATCCATAGCAGATGTTCCGTCTCCACCAACTTATATGTATGTAGTACACGTTCTACTTGCTTGCTTCGCACTACTCTGTACACTACTTTTTTTTGTAAAAAAAGTTAGATAAATAAAAATTGTTGCAACAAAAGTGTAATAGACTGATCAGTGATTGGATGATTTTCAACGCACCATTTGATTATAAAAAGGCACTTTTAAAACATAAATTCAAATTTTGTAGTCTTCAGAAAGAACCAATAAACAAATTAATGCAAACAAAAATAACAAAACATAAAATGAAATGCAAAGAATATAAAACCAAATAATCTGTCTGCAATTTATAATCCTTCAGTCGATTTTACAGATGAAGAAAGTGGCAAGCTTTCGTTGAAAAAACAACATTTTGGGCCCTGATGCAGCTGCTGGCCACTGCACAAGATTAGACATAAGACTCTTGTGCGTGTGACAGCGGCTATGATGGGGCTTCCAGTATACTTCTCTGAATTCGTCATGTCAACGACCTCTCGCTTCGAAAAAAAGGAACCGACAACTTTTATGAAGTCCTACCACAACGTGAATCGTTTCAACGTGATACCGGACACCCAAAACCCCGAATTCATGCGCTCATACGCATTCACAAAACAGGATAATCAATAGTGCTCCTGTACGACATCAATTAAAGAAACACTTATGATATAATAATGAGAAAGAAACCATGAGGAAAATGGGTGATGAGAAAAAAACATTTTAGGCAATTTTTCTTCTACTTTAAGAAAATTTGTTGATTTTTTCCTATTTATTCCTTCAATAATTGTTTACGGCATACTTTAAATAAAGGATAAGATCAAAAATTGCAAGAAAAAAATTTTAATCATTGGAACAAAAAATAATTTGTATATGAAAACATTTAATGTTCAAACTGATATCTCAATAATATGAGATACTTTTTAAAATATTAAAAAAATGTTTTTGTTTTATTTTTTTTTTTTTTTCTCCAAGTATTACAATGCAGTGATCAAACTTTCTTTGAAAACATTCTTTATGTGGATGTGGAATAAGTAATTGTACGTACTCATTTATATCTTTTTTTAGATATATAGTGTCAAATGCGATTTGGCTTTAAGAATTGAAAACAAAGATTAATTTAATAACTTTGATAATAACCCATAATAATACGATAAGAATAGATAGAACTAAAACTAGTAGCTGCGATTGTGAAAAATTCAAGTAACAAATGCATTTAGGAACTTTTATGCGAATACAGGTGTGAGTTACCGTTGTCACTCGAATAAAGGATATAGTTGTGGCTCACATACGGACGATCGTTATGAACTTTCTTGCTTAATATTTTATGTGGCTATGTTATGTGAATACGTACGCTTAAAATTTGTTTTTAGAGCATTTAGATATTAACAGGACACTTACTGTGTACATGTTAAATGGGTATGGTTAAAATCTTGAAAATTTTTTAAATAATTTATGCTTGTCCTTTATATGTAACTCCCCTCTAATTACGTAATAAATGAAAATTGTAATTAAAAATGTGTTTTCATGTTTCTTTAGTCCTGGTCACTTTCATATCAAAAATAATTGCTTCAAAATTAAATGATTTTTTTAATAAAACATTTCCCAATAATAAAACGTGATTGTTTATCGTTATTGTTAATATCTTGAAAGTAAAGTTTTCATAATTTGTTCATATCTTGTATTCGATAATTTTCAAATCAAAAAATAAATAACAACAAAAAAAGCTTGAATATATTATGAGCTACTAGTATCTTTTACGAACTTAAAATTCACAGATGAAAAGTGTATCAAATCAGATTAACTAATACAAAATATAAATTTTGAATAATATAATTAAATCTGTAACTGTTTATTTACAAAAAATTTTCACTTTAAAGATTTTTGAAAGAATAAATAAATATACGTTCACTTTTTTAATCCTAAGAAAACCTTAGGAAATTGTAACTTTACCAACTGGGCCTTAGTCCTATATACCTATATATGTATTTTTAATTTTGTTTAAATAATTCATTTGTTAAACATTACTTTTATCATTTTTATTTAAATATATACACTTTTGTCGGAAAAATATAGCATTCAAAGATTACACATTTATATTATTAATTGGCTATTAGGTAATCATTGTGCCTACAAAATTATGTATACGGATATTAACTGCGTTCAAAGAAGGTAATTTTTGCATCACTTATGAAACAATAAAAAATTATTTTTGCACTGTTGTGCGTTACATTGAATATTCTCTACTAGATTCCAATTGTTAACAATGCGGTCATTTCAGATTGCTATTTTCCTTGCAACGATATATAAGTACCTATATCAATATATTTATATATATATATATAGATTATTATTATTATATATATTAGAAATTAGATATAAAGTTTCTAAACCTCATTCAACTATTGACTTGACTGCAAAATTCACGGTTCCTTTTTTCAAAAGAGATTTGACTTCAATCATATGATAAATAATTGTAACGCAAATTTGTGCGTCACATTATTTTATGCACTTTTGTCAAGTTCCTTGTCAAATACAAATACTCCGAGACCTTCACCCACACGCTCCAAATTCGTGATGTGATCGGCGATTTCTTTAATTGCTTCCACTTGTTCCGGCAAGTATTCATTCTCCAAAAAGTCTGCAAAATTGACGTCTTTGTGTTCAGAAGCTAGTCCATGTAACTGAAGAAGATTCTATAAATAAAAAATTCAAAATTATTCAAAACAATTCAATTGTTAATAACGACATAGTAATATGTACAAAAATTAACCATCCACAAAAGTGATTTTCTAACTTATATTTTTCAATGTCTCTATACAACAGCAAAAAGTTAATTTCGGTCAACGACTTTATATCAATTATTTTACTTATTGTTTATAATAATTTTGCAAAAAAAAATTTCTGGAGGAGCTGGGATTTGAACCCAGGACTTTCCGCATGCGAAGCGGACACTCTACCACTGAGTTACACCCCCGACCCAAAAGCGTGGCTCTCACTGACGTACCTATCCAGACAAATTTCTTTGAGCATTTTAAGACGTACTTCTTTGAAAAAAAAAAAAATCGTGCAAATCTATTGTATTTTACTTTTAAATATTTATGCAATGCTGTTTACATACAATTTTCTGTCTTATCTTATCTTCATTTTTGTTAAACGCGTTCAAAAAGTGATTTTGTTTACCTCGTTGACTTTTTTTTCAAGATTCAACGCATCAATCATGGCATCTTTGGGTGTCTCCCAATGAGAAGAACTTGGTGATGGAATATTATAGAACTCCACCGTCCCTCCCCGTTTATTTTGATACGTCATCAATTTCATTGCATGCTCACGTTCCTCGTCTGATGCATTTTTGAAGTACTTAAAAAAACCGGGCAGTGCGACATCGCTTCTATTGAAATGATACGCCTGAAAAGAACAAATGATAAAAATAATTAGCGCCCAAATGTCATTGTTGCATTACATTGTATAATCTGAACAGTTATGCTGTGGATAGCATATACTTAACGATTCGAACATAATACCACAAGTTGTTCGTTGGAAATTTTTGTTCTTATATTTAGACTATTGTAAAGTTGAAAATTACCGTAATAAAAATAATAAATTGGTACGAAATACCAATACATTTTTAGAAAGCAGATTATTAGATCAATAAAAACAACAAAATTAAAAATACTACACCACTTTCACGGCTCCAATTGATGATAAAAAGTTTCGCGAAATGTAGGCTTTCTAAATAATAAAATTAAAATAACAATTTAATTTTTAGAATAAAATATGTTGGAATAAAAGCAACAATGAGAATTTTACAAATAAACAAACGCTTATTTATAAATTTGCATAAAATATAATATTGCGTATCTTGTGTGAAACGATGATTGACATGTTATTATAACAACGTAATAAATGTCTAAAGAGTTATTAATTAACAAAAAAATTAGGAGCGATTTAGTTTAAAATAAGGTTAATAAAAAAGAAGAGCCATTGCACGTTGAATGATCGCCATACACCGAGATATTGCGAGCATATTAGATCAATATTAAAAAGGTAACATGTTCTTATATACTGACCATGGACAAGTAGGCATAACTGGCTTGCAACTCCAAATTGATTTGTTTGTTGATACCAGCTTCGCACTCAGCATGGAAGTTCTGTCTCACAGAAGTCATGTTTGACACAAAACGTTTTGTTGCGTATGAAATGAGTAGGCTGCTCAGCGAATGCTTTTAACCGTCACAGCGTGCGCGAGAACTATGACTTGCGCTCAGGCAAATATACTTCGAAGGTGGGCTTTTCGAACAAGCGTTCTGCTTTTAAACCGCATTGGCAATATTTAATCTTCGCATGACTTTTTAAAAACAAATTAATATATAATCAGTTTTGTTATCAAATGATTCATTTGCAGAACTATAATTAAACCTTCGATTAAATCACAATTTTCAACATTAAAAAAAGAATTCGATTCTTAAACATTTTTCGACTGGATCATTGACAATTTTATCAATCATAATTGCATAGTACTAAAAAAGACTCAAATTGTTAATGACCGAATTAATTTTTCTATCTAACAAGTTTCTAAAATTCAAAATAATTATCTGCACTTCTTAGTCTTGCGTTTTATCAAATTCAAAATGCAATGGAGAAATATTTTGTATTACACTAATCATGTAATATTATGATTCATAAACTAGATATCAGTTTATGAATATTCAAGTCTGATGAAATATAAAATAAAACTTATTTTTAATTATCTCATGTTTGCACTTATTTGAACTTTGTCCATGTTGCTAATGACTTGCCTACCTTATAGTTAAGCTTCTAATAAACAGTCCTAGAAAACATTGCGCCCGAACCTGCAAAAATTAGAATTTTAACCTCAACAATGTGTTAATAATTGAATTCATTTGCACAGTATGTCTAATTAAATCTGTCTAAAAATGTTGCGAAAAAAATCAAACGATACATCAAAATAGGTTATAATAATATATGTAGTCGACAAGACATTTTGTTTATGGATAAAAAATAAACATTACCTTCATAACAATTAGCCTATGTAAAGTTTTCCAAATCTTCATCTTGTGAAAAGCTGCAAGAAATTTGAAAACAATCCCTTCTAATTCTCTCTGCAATAAAAATACAACAATAGACAGACAACCATAAAAAATGTCAACAAAATACAAACAAAAAACACATCATTTTAAAACTAAAATATCAATCCTTAAATTAATTAACCTCAAAATACTTATTTATTTTCCATAAGATGATGACTCAATGCAATTTGAAAATTGTCCAAAGGGCTTTTTTATAGACAAGAAACTAAAACAATACAAAACTTAAAAGGTCTTATTTATATTCAAGCATTGACTGGCGCGATTAATTTTATCAATTGCGCATGCACGAGTCAGTGTATAAGGAATTTGATATTGCCAAAAAAATCTGTAAGTTGTGATCAATTTTTGATGAAAATAATCAACTTTAACTTTCGTTTCAATTTTCCTAAGAGAAAAAAACCGGAAAGGATGCTCAAACAAAACAAGAACAGACGTGCCTACAAATTGGCGGCACAAAGCTGCTTTGTTATTGGATTGAGAAGCGCATGCTGCGCCTCATCCAATGGTAACAAAGTTCTGAATCACGTGACACCGGCCGGTAAATGGTTTGGCGGTTGATTGTGATGTTTCTTCGTTTAGTTCTGTCCTGACAAGATCTCGTATTAGATTCGTATACTTTGACGTGAACTTTACATTTGATAAAAAAACAACTTTAACACGATGCCTCTCAAGTCAACAACAAAAGAAAATGTACGCAAGAGCTTCGAGGGTATTTCCATCAAAGATAGCGTGAGTTTTCATTTAAATAGAATTTTCTGTTTTCACATTTTCCATGGGCATCAAATTTCATAAGATGTCGTAACT
This sequence comes from Trissolcus brochymenae, assembly GCA_030523145.1. NCBI lineage: Eukaryota > Metazoa > Arthropoda > Insecta > Hymenoptera > Scelionidae > Trissolcus > Trissolcus brochymenae. Next base: position 262,162 of record JAQQRF010000123.1, read on the forward strand.
TTTTGAATTAAGACAATTGTGTGACTCTTCTTCAACCCTTAATGGCTTTTCACATTAAGTAATATTTATTTATATATTTTTGAAATTATTTTTAACAGGTGGAGAAATTATAATGATGTTTAAAATGGGGCACATTTGACCTTACGAAACAGAAATCGTAAACGACGTTGTTTTTGTTTTTGGCTTTCATAATTTTGAAAATTTTCTTAAATATTTGCACGTGTTGCGAATTTGTTAACTGTTAATTTAATAATTAAACAAAAATAGTTTATGAGATTGAAGTGAATTCGTTTTCATAATCATTGAATGATTTGCTTATTTATGGATAAATATTTGTACACGTTTTTTGATCGTGCTATAAGTTTGTATAATCTGATTAGCATTAAATTGAAATTCAATTTAAAAGATTATGAAACTTTCAATTTTCTGTAGCGTTTTCCTATCTGTTTTATGATTCCATGCCCAGTGATCTATTTATACCTGCAATGGCGAATATTGGTTAGACTATATCCGTACAAAAACTTTCCAGAGCTGAAATATCAAACAATTTAATTCTTATCGAAACATTCAATTTTTTCATTTAGTTAACGATTATTACAAAATACTATTGTACAAATTGTAATCATATTAATAATTGTCATTTTTTAAAATTAGTTTTAATATAATAATCTAAAAAAAGTAACTATTTAGTACAAAAACATGTGTTAAACGTAATTTAAAAACGAAATTGAAAATAAAGTTACGAAAAAATTATTATTTAAATACAAAATATTATCAAATGTGAAAATATGTGGCTTATTGAATGTTGATTTTTCAGATCTCTCCAAAGAAACTCTGCCCGTCTCCAAAATCTGTATCAAATGGTTATGATAATAAATTGGTAAATACATCAAGATAAACAAATTTTTCAATTTCACTTTCAATTTTTATTGATAATTTTTTAACTGAAAAAAATGTTCCTCTGAACATAAATTATTTGATTCCTTAATTGTTTCAGACTGAGATGAAAAATGGAATTACAAAGTTGGATTTTCAAGACAAATTTGACCCAGAGTTGGAACCTCTTCTCAAGGAGAACCCGCGAAGGTTTGTTGTCTTTCCCATCCAATGGCCAGATATCTGGGAAATGTACAAAAAGGCAGAAGCTTCATTCTGGACATCTGAGGAGGTTGATTTATCGAAGGTGAATTGAATTTCATGAAACGAAACTTGAATATTTATAAATATACCATAGTAAACAATATACATAAAACTGAATTCGAATGATTGATTGATTCAAAAATTGAAGTATTATTGGATTTGTATCATTCTTAATGATAATAATCTAACGCTATCAAGTGTGTTGATAATAATAAAGAAACTGAAATTTAAATGTGGCGCTTTTGTTTTGCAGGATTTGATTGACTGGCATCGGCTTACGGACAATGAACGTCATTTCATCTCTCACGTGTTAGCTTTCTTCGCTGCATCAGACGGAATTGTGAACGAAAATCTTGTCGAGCGTTTTAGTCAGGAAGTTCAAGTGACGGAAGCCCGTTGTTTTTATGGATTCCAAGTTGCTATTGAAAATGTGCATTCTGAGATGTACTCTTTATTAATTGACACATACATTAATGACCCCAAAGAAAGGTGAGTTGATTTAAGATTATAGTCAGTCGTTGGTCTCTGATTATAACCATGTCATTTTCATTTCTATGCTTTTCACAGAGACTTTTTGTTCAACGCCATTGAAACCCTCCCATGTGTTGCTAAAAAAGCCCAATGGGCTCTGAGTTGGATCAGTTCACAATCTGCGACTTTTGCTGAAAGAGTTATAGCTTTCGCAGCTGTGGAGGGAATTTTCTTCAGTGGCAGTTTTGCATCCATATTTTGGTTGAAAAAGAGGGGACTCATGCCAGGACTTACTTTCAGTAACGAACTCATCTCAAGAGATGAAGTGAGTGCATAAATATTATATTCTTTTTATGGATTTCACATAAAGTTATACCATATGATTGAATAAATTAATAAATTTTCAGGGATTACATTGTGACTTTGCCTGTTTAATGTACAAACACATTGTACAAAAGCCATCAGAAGAAAGAGTGATTCAAATTATCAAGGACGCTGTGACTATCGAGCAAGAATTTTTGACTGTGGCATTGCCATGTGAGATGATCGGCATGAACTGCAAACTCATGTGCCAATATATCGAATTTGTAGCTGATAGACTACTTGGAGAACTAGGAATTTCAAAGGTAAGATTTAAATATTTCTTATTAGTTAATAATTTTGTAAAATGAAACAATTTTATTTTATTTTAATTTCTTTCTTTATTTTTCTTAGATTTACAATTCGACCAATCCATTTGACTTCATGGAACACATCTCCTTGGAAGGAAAGACGAACTTCTTCGAAAAGAAAGTTGGCGAATATCAAAAATGGGGAGTGACTCAGGAGAAAGACGAGAACACATTTGATCTCAACGCTGACTTCTAAAGGAATCTTTAGATCATTAAATTTAGTCTTGATTTACTTGACATCAAGATCTGAGATTGAATTGTCGCACTTTCTATTTAAGATTCATTAAAATTAATTTTAGTGAATTATTATTGCACCATCAGAATATTTAATTGTATAGAATCTACACAAACCGTTTTTGATTTCGTTCCTTAAAACGAACAAATTGGTTAAATATGTAAATAGACCGTCACTTTTAAATCTCTTTCAACTAACCGTTTTTCATGAAACTCATGAATTAATTGAGTTGGCTAAAGAGTTTCGAACAATCATCATTGGTACAAATTTTATTACATTTATATAAACTATTTCATAAATCAATCATATTTGTAGAAATATTACATCACATGATTAAAATTCATGTTCATTCAGTTTTTTTTAATAGAAAGATTTTGGATTGTACTGTATTGTAAATAAATTTTTTCTAAACTAAATTATTTGTACAATGTCAGGCTTCCAAGAAGCCTGTTTTCATTTTCTCAAGATACTCCCGGCGACATTGCATCTCCTCAGCTGGTCTGTTATAAGGCAGCCAAACTGGTTCTCCCACAAAATATCGTTTAGCTTTGATGAAATTCTAAAACAGATAAATTCCACCAATTTGTTTGCTTTAAATAAATTTAACTGATCAACTACATCATTCCATTTGTTACATACTTTCACATCCAAAGTGAATCTATGATAAATTCCACTTGGTATTATTATGAGGTCCCCTGGTACAACCTCGATACGAATCCATTGATCTTTTGCATCTCTTACGTCAAAATATCCAGAACCATCCAGAACCAATCTTATCTCTTCATCAGTGTGCAAATGCTCGGTGAAAAAATGTTTCAACTAGAAATTGAAATAGAAAATGAATAACATTAAACAAATATTTTATCAAGAAGAATATATAAATACAATTAGTAAACATATTATTATACCTTTTCTTCATAATTTGCCAAACATTCTTTGGAGCAAGTGATTTCATCTTCGTATGAGTATCCTCGTTTTTTCCTTAAACTTTGCAAAGTTTCGTCAGTTTCATAATTTTTGTGATCAACCTAAAATGAAAAAAATAAAATTTCTATTATTTTTTGTTAGTTGAACAGTTAATGATAAATCAAGTATAACCTTAAAATATTCAACTCCTGTGAGATTGAAAAGTTCTGCGGTTGATAGATATTTTGGAGGCTCTGTTATGTGGGAGAGCCTTTGATCAGACTCAATATTGTCCATGTACCAAGCTCGAACCATTTTTATTCAATTTCAGTACTGAAAAATATCAGATGAAAACTACGATGAGATGTTACAAATACGTAATAGAGTTAATTGAAAGTCGTTCTTGAGGTGACTCTTCTCTGAAATTACGCAGTAATTTTACAAAATTACCATTTTGCTTAGGACTTATATCTTATCTCCAAATTAAAAAGTTTCAAGTTTTTACCAATTCATTATATTTATTAATCATACATTAAAAATATTAATTAAGCATTTTAAAAGTTTTTTCCCATATATTTAGAACATGAAAAATAAGAAACATTTTGTAGATTTGTTTTACATATCATAAAGTGATTTTTCTGATTTATAGAGTAAAAAACTTCAGAGCTGTCAAAAATCGGAGCATGCGCAAAACACTCTTCGGTTTTGCATCAAACAATCGCAGAGTTGGAAGCTGGAGCAAACAAATTTTACGATAAAAATGATTCTATTTCACGAAAACGAAAAAGTGTTAGCCATTGTTAAATATTAAATGAATGAAAAATGTCTTGTAACACGTGCCAAACAAACTTTACCTTCTTCACTCGTGAGGTACGTTTATGAGATTGTTAATCTAGGTTATGTTTATTATGATGAAGTGTGATTCATTGTTATATGACGATACGTCAATTGAAAGTTGAGAACTCCGTTGCTGCGTAATGAAAAAATTAACCTATCATCATTTGTTTCAATTTGACAAATAACATTAGTTTGGATAATATTTTATAAATATGTGAATTAATGCTGTTAACACCTTTTGCAAAATTAAAAATTTTCGAAACTTAAATATCATAAATAACGATGATATCTTTTAATGATAGTGAAACAAAACTTATTTGCTAATTAATCATTTTCGTTTACAGCACGGCTGTCCAAGTTGCAAATTTTCATACTGCAGTAAATGTTTAAAATATAAATTGGAACTGCCTAATCAAGGGAACAAAAAAGTTTGCGGAAAGTGTTACAATAGATCTCAAACTAGAAAAATGAGCGACGAAGATGCTTCGAACAATGCATGTGATGAAAACCAAGCATCTCTTCCTCCGGTTGATATTGCAAATAAGTATGGAGTTTCTTCGTCTTATTAATTTGTCTGAATTTACTTTTCTTTTGATATATATATTTATTCATATCTGACATTTAGATTGGAGTCACTAGAAAATCCATCGAGACCTCCGATAGTTATGTACAAACAAGATTCTGTCAAGCTGGAGAAGCTTAAAGTTGGTATGGATCCCGTAGATCAAGAGATAATTGATCGTTTGAAAAAATTAAGAGGTGAAGACCAACAAACACCTCCACCAAGCATAGATGAAATCAACAGAAGGTTGGCTTTGTTAAAAGACAAAAGCCCAGAAAGTATGGAAACGTCACCAGTATGTTATTTCTTTTTTAACAAGTTGTTACTTTTAATATTGTATTTTTAAATTATATTCGTAAATGAACGTTCAATTAATTATGTTTGTACTTTTGAAAAGTACAAACGGATTATAAAAGTGTATTATATTTTCATATAATTTTACAACATAATAATTGTACAATATTTACATTTGTTTTAATAGATTGATATCTATGCTGTTGATACAAGAACGGATGAACAAAAAAAAGATGATCTTCTTAAACAGTATATCGAAGAAATGAATAAAGACCACGATCCAGTTGATGATATTAGAAAAAGATTAGACAGTTTGAAAGGATTGGACCCATCAAAGGTAAAAGCATTTATCAACATTTTATTTATTTATAAAAAAATAATATTTATAGATATACAAAACAAAACTTTTTAAATTTAGATATCGTCACAACCAGATTTAGATGCTGGCGATGAAGATGAAGCAACGTTAACTAAAAGAATCATAAAAAAAGCTCTCGAAGAGGCAGCTATAGAAGCTAAATATGGCGCTACCCTTGAAGAAGCAGAAGAATTGGGGCTTGTAATACTTATAACAGATACAGAATTTTTTGAAATTGTAAAAAAATAGTTTATTAACATTCTGTTCGTTTATTACAGACTGATCAACATGATGATATCGAAGAGGTACCAATGTGTGACGACTGCGGTGATACAGACGGTCTAGTACATTGTAAAGGTTGTAAGAATAAATTATATTGCTCGCTGTGCTTTGAAGACAACCATGACGAAGATGAAGTGGATTTGAGAAAACACATCAAAGTGCCTTTCAAAGCATCCAAACATTCTTCAGAAGATTAAAATTCGCATTCCAAATATGTAGTTACTCAAGATTGCAAATCTTTTCGACAGCTTGTTGAATTGTACATTTTGCGAGAAAACAAAAATTAACTCACGATGTTGTGCATATAATAATTAGCTGTTTTTGAATAGTAAATTGCAAGTGCTATTTTAACTAAATTATTTATAATGAAATTGATAATGTATAATATATTGAACATGCTTTATATTTTAATATTATACCAGATTGATCGTGATAACACATCATTTTTTATACATTATTCAATCATAATTTTTAATTAAATTAAATGAACAATTGATTTTGTTGGGAAGAAATTTATTTAGCTATTACACACGCTTTTGTTCAGTATTCGTTCATGTTTTCACAATAAAAGTTATACACAAATTTTCAAGTGAAAAACAGTTTCAATTTATTATATTCTGAATTACTGAACTGCATCAGAAGTAGTTCTTTTACAAAGGCAAATAAAGATAGAATATATCTTTTCGTTTTCGTTAGAAAACTGCTCCTTTTCGCTCGATACTTATCCTTCGCTATGTGACATAATTGCGTACGTCATTGTAAGACAGCTCGTTGGCTCACCTTTTTTCACGCCACTCACCAGTTTTTTGCTTTAGTGTTATTTCCGCAAATATCAGCTTGCTGTAGTCCTACAATGAAAAATGATACCTTATGATTTTTTGTATGAAATTTTGCCTGTCATTTCCTAGTTATCTAGAAATGTGACATCTGATAACATATTTTGTACGATTGAACTGGTGGACGTTTCAATAGTGACTATTAAATGTTCGCTACTTTTTTGTGGTTTTTTGTTATAAAAAAGTACATCATTTATTTAACGACGTTGAGTGGCTTTTTTTCACAAATTTTTGGCAAGTATTGAGAATAAACAATTAATTGAACAAATAAAAAAATTTCATCATTTTATGATCAACAAGTGTTAATTGAAATGCATTAACAAAAACATGAAGTTTAAGTATAAATATGAAAGAAAACCAACTCGTTAAATGGAAATTAACAATACAATGTCAACTTCTTTTTTTAACTAAAATATAAATAATATAATATGGTATAATCTTAGGAATCTTCTTTCGAAGTTGCAGGTTTTAATAAATCAGTTTTAAGATATTTCTTTTGTAGCGCTGTGAATTTTGAAAGACGTTTCGAATGATAGCCTTGTAAGTTATTCACATTTTCTAGTAACACCACGTTCCTCTTAATTAATTTGAACTTTTCTGAAATTCCAAAATTATCTTATACTTTTTCAGGTACTCTTCCATAATAAACATTTATTTTATCCTTTTTACCAGAGCGAAAATCACAAATAGATCTCGACGGTGACGTTTAGCATGTTTGCACGTGCTTTAGTGGGCACACAATTGGTCAACAATGGTTGATTGTGTTTATGTTCCTCCATTTCATTTTTCAGGAACTATGGCAAGTGAATGGACTGCTTTTCGTGTAGGTTTGTAAATGAGAAGTCTACTGAATTATTCGAATCAGGTGTATTTTCGAATAACAGTTCTAATTACATATTTATAACGCTATGAACGCTTTGAAGTACATTAATCACAGTCTCTCGTGTTATTCATCGTCGTAATCACACACATTCAATACACAAAAATAATATGAAGAAGCACCTCTATACATGGTGCTTGATAGAATTTGAAAGAGCTCTTATGCGACCAAACATTCACACCATGTTTCATCATGCACTCGGTAATAAATTAGCAATTGTTGATGGATCTCACAAATTACAATACACTGAGAAAAATAAAATGTTGAAAATTCACAACACTGCTAGTAAACTGAATGCAAGAAAAATACAATATCATACCATGATGTAAAAATTTCACATCATTTCATCAAATACACATACATTTCTCTGCAAAAATTAAATGTTGACATAACTTTTGTTAATTTTGAGATGACTTAGGTCTATTTATCTCTGTTGCATTTTGTTTGCAACAGTGCCGTAAATTTTTAACATCTTATTTTTCTTAGTGTAGAATCCGCTTACTGATTGAGAAAAATTGATATTGTATGAGAACAAAATTGCGGTGTACGCCTATAAAAAATGTGTCTTATCGATTGTTTACAGTTTGTATAGTCAGTTTTTTACGTCCATGACGAAAATCGAATTTTTTATGCTACGGGAATTCATCTACAAGGCGTATAAAAATTACAGCCGGAGAATTTAAGAGTTCGGTCGTTTATAGAATCTACAATAGTTGTACAAAGATGTTTAATTATAAATTAAATTTTTTATAAAAAGCGAATTGACAAACTTTTACCTAGTGAATAATTCTGATCTTTGATTGCCGTTTGCGCTGATTTATGGAAAGAATAATGACATTAATAGCACTCTACAATGATTATTGTACACATTTTTACTAAATAATTTTGCGATACAATTTTGTGATTATAATAGACACAGAATTATAAATTTCAAGGGACGTCTATTTAGTTCTGTTGCAACTTTTGTCGATATAAAAACGCAGAGACAAAATAAAAAATGGTCATTCCCTCAAGAGAGCGAGCTATAAAAACATTTTTATAAGAAAAAATATTTCGTCAATGTTCTATTCTATAAATACACGGCAATACGGTCATTCGAATAAAACTTGATACGTCACAGAAGTGTTGTTGTTTATATTGGCTGCCGATTATTTTTAGCCCTACGTCTGTTACACGACACGTATCAGCTCCGTTCTAGAATAATTTTTTCCAACTCTTTGTGTGCCGAAAGTTTACAATAAATTTTTCAAACTCATCTAAACAAAACGCAATAATTCATTAAATGAAATATATATAAATTAAAATCTCTCTTTTTTTATCCATAACAATACAATTTTATAGCATAAAATTAATTGTTTGCAGTCTCTAGATATGACGTCGTCTTATGATTTTCAAATTGTTCAACAAACACGAAAATAAAAAAAGTGTACGATAAAAAAAATAAAACTTTTCAGTTTTTGGGCTCAGGCGGGGGAAGAGGTATCGCTTGTTCAGATATGGGCGTTGATTTTTTCGTTTTTTTCAATTTTTTGGGGCTCTTCATTTGACTAACTTCCATTTCCTGTGTTTCCTGTGATACCTCGACATTTGTCGGCTTTTCCACAGGCTGCTCAGTTTCCGCTGGCGTTTCCGTTGATGGTTCCAACTTCATGTCTTCAGCTTCGTCAACTTTTTGTTCACAAGGCACAACAGCTGGTTCGGCGGCGACGGTTTCCTCGGCATTAACCTGTACCTCCATCGCCTGCACGTCCGGCATGGCTTTTTCCGTTTGGTCATCCATAAGTACGGGAATTTCATTTTTCACATCAGTCGTAACCGGTTGTTCTTCTTGCTTCTCTGTTGGTACCTGAGGAGTAATTGTTTACAATGATTTAAAAATAAACAATTTTTGTTCATCTTGATTTATGAAAAATGGCGGACAACAATTATGAAAGCCATTGGCATCAACTCATATACATTCTTTCAATTAGATAAAACTGCATTTTTGCAATAACACAATTTTTTTCGTCGTATTTTATTTCATATTTGATAATATGCGTTGATTAAAATGGCAGAATAATCTTCATGAAATTTATTAAACAATCTGACATCTTACCACCTCTCCAATTACGAAAACTAAGAACAGAAATTCTCTTTTGTTATACAAACCAATTAGTGTTCTAAATTTATATATTTTTTTAAAAATATTTTTCAATGTATATTTATAAATTTCAATTGACACTTTGATTACAATTATAATAACTTCGATCTGAATAATGTAGGCGATTGTGACTTATATGTACATTCATGCATTCAAAATTAAAATGTTTCAGCTGTGCTTAATTTAGTAGAATTTTAGAACACATTTAATTAAGATGATCAAACATGCTTTGTGAATAGTAAGTCATATACAGAGAATCTTGTTAAAAGTTGCAAGTCTTTATTATTTATTTTCCTTCTTTTTCTTGTTTTACAAGTAATCAAGACTTTGCTCTTTTTTGGCATAAGTACCATTATTAACTATATGCTTGTTTACATTTTACGAGGAAAAAAAGAGCGTTCAAACTCACCCAATGTCACAATTGCCTATACGTAGAGGATAAAGTTACGAATGGACAAGTGTAGGATTTAAATTGTAATCATTGATGTAAAAATGTTGAAACTAAAAAAAAAGGCACAGAACTTTGTGTTAAATCAGAGATTAAATCAGTGTTTATCAGAAACTATTAGTTTCTCAAGAAAGGAAAAATATAGTTATTAATTTTGTTTTTATTATACCGTTTTAGAGAGCAAAAATAACTAAAAAAAATGTTCACTTCTGAAGTTTTGGCATCAACGCATATTTAATTCGGTTTTCAAACAATTACTTTAATAAGCTCAATATTTTTTTATCTAAAATTGATCAAGTACCTCTGCCGGTGCGGGAGCGCAAGGTGGCAACGGTATTACACTAGGTTGACTCGCATCCGACTCCTGGGGTTGAGATTCCGCCTCCATGACCTCATCAGGAACACATTCTTCAGTTTTCTTTTGGTCCTCTTCAAGTTCGGCTTCTACTTCCTGTTGTCGTTCTTGGGGAAGAGGTACCTTGGATTCAAGTAAACTGATAGACTCCTGTATGCATTTAATTGCATTCTTCCTCGCCAGTCTGACGTTTTCTTTGCCCTCGGTTTCGATGTCATCCAATTTGATCAGTTCCCTGGTCAACATCTCGTCCAGGAAGATGTACTGTTTGTCTTGTCGAGACGTGCCACTGAACTGTTTGACTTGTTCCGTAAGAGAATCAACTTCCTGTTGGACCAGAGCCACTCTTTCCAAGGGATCTTTTGGTGGTGGCGGCTGTTTTGGTTTCGGTGGTTCCGCAGCCTCAGGCTGCGGTGAAGACTGTGATTGTTGTTGTTGATGTGGTTGCTGTTGTGGAGGGTATTGTTGCTGTGGATGAGGCGGCTCCTGATGGAATCCTCGTGGTTTTTCATTTGGATGCTGTCTAAATTGTTGTTGCTGACTGGGAAACGTTGGGTGTGGCTGAAATTAAAAAATCTAGTTAGTTGTCTTTTCAAATGTACATTGATTAATTGATTCAACTCAATGTGATAAATTCAAACACACGGTTGAATTCAATTGGTATAATAAAATTATAAATAATTCAATCCTCTATTCGTCTCAGAACGAGCTATTAATCCTCGTTACAGGATAATATTGTTTTATGCTTCATTATCTCATATACAGGTGTTTTTCATTCCTCATTATTTGCTCTTTTATTTGCAGCGTCACAATATTCTGACACACTGTTTTGAATTCAATTTAACATCAGATAAATCCGTCATTCAATTACTAAGTACACACATCTGACATTAATAATTACAATTTGGCCATATTTTTTTCAGTTGTGTCATTTTTATGAACTTAAACTTTAGTCATCATTAAAATAAACATCTTTCGTTGTTTAACAAAAATTCTTCAAGTACAAACACGACTGATCATAATTAATCTCACAAGAAACAACAATTCTTTACTTTTGCGAATCTTATCATGAAAATTAAGACACACCTGTGCGTGTCCAGAGCCCCATCGCGGACCATCGAACTGGTCTCTGTCTCTGTTGAAGAAGGCATCCTGGAATTCCGGAGGCCACTGGCGGTTTGGTCTGACGAATCCCTGACTAAACGCAGATGGTCGCCTAAACGTCGGTGGAGACGGTTGTCTTTGGAAAGTCGCGGGCTCAGGCTCGGGATTTTTTGGCAGGACCGGTGTGTCCCGACCCTCGACAAAGATCGGGATGTGCCTGACATTGCTCTGAGGCTGAGGTGTTGGTGACTTTTCCTTCTGCTGCTGTTGTTGTTGCTGGGGCGTGATCTCCACCTTGGAGACGTACCGGTTGGGAATAGGTGTCTGTTGTCTATTTTCAGGCGGAGCGGACATGGACCGCTGGTTGCGCTGCGGGTCCATCTCCATCTGACGGGCTTCAAATGTGCTCCTGGGGGTACGCGCCTCGTGTCCGTTCACCGGCTCGGACTCACCGTGAGAACTCGCTGCACTCGCACCGCTTGCAGCACTACTGCCGCTCGCCTGGCTGCGTGTGTCTTCTTCCGGGTAAGTCTGGTTGCTTTGTCTTCGGTGCCGCAGGGGACCCTGAAACGGAATGTCCCAAGGCGATCCCAACAGGTGATCTGCGAACTCTGGATGACGTGCTGCCAACTCGTCCAGGTGTGATCGAATGTCGTTTCTCTGTCCTAACCCTTTGTCCTCGTCAAATGGGAAGCCCTGTAAATGAAAAAAATGCTCAATTAAAATCTGTTATCAAAAAACTCTTGTTTGAATAAATAGCTATAATAATAACAACGATATATTAAATAATAGTGATAAGTGTACAAATAAAATAGGCATGATTTCAAACTAGTCTTGAGTGTTTGGTGTAAATAGATCTGTACAAACAACAGCCATTATTTTTATGAAACTGAATCACACATGACAAAATTCAAAGTACATTTATGTCTGCTCCAATTTATTTTTAACCAGGTGTGCGGTTTTTATCCAGGAATATCAAAGCGCGGACAATAAAATTAATCATGATCAGTTCTATTTATTCATCATTACTGGGAATCTTGACAACGAGAATCATTGCCCAGGTCTGACCGTTAACCTTACACTAATGGACAAAACAAGTTGAACAAAACAAGGAAGGATTGACAAGTCCGAGTGAACGTATACGGTTTTTTGAATTGACAATCAACTCTATCTTCCCACGCCTGTAATTTTCAACGCAAGTATGCGTCTATCCTACCAAGCTTTCAGACAAGATAAAAAAAAAGCCGCGACTTACGTAAACGCGGAATAAAAATTAAATCGAGACAAAATTTGTTATCGCAAAAACAAATTATCTCGCAAATTTATTAATAACTATTACCAATAATCGTGAGTCATTGTTTTTACAACACGTTTTACATTTCAAACCAAAAATGTACTACACAATTGTAAAAGAAAAAAAAACAATTTTTTAAACTCCTCCCCCCCCCCCCCTCTCTCTCTCTCTCTCTCTCTCTCTCTCTCTCTCTCTCTCTCTCTCTCTCTCTTTCTTTGAACCCTAAATTTCATTTGCATTCTACTCGATGCTGTATTGTAGTTTGATTTTGTGATGTTTACAAGATTCGATGACCAATGACATCAAGATTTTTGTAGCGTAGGCGTGATTGCGCAGACGAAATTTGTGTGAAGCAGCAGTGTCCACGATGACGAAGAGTGTTTGAAAACACTGAGCGGACTTGAAACGTGCCTGACCTTGAAAAAGGTCGAAGAAAACTATCGGTCCAGTTGGAGTTGAAATTGTGCGAGCGCTCAAGAGAAACTGATCGTGACAAGATAATGACCCTCGTGAACAATCAGGTCAAGGTTGCGAATCGGCCGTCTCTTATCAAACGAGATGAACGGTCAGTGCACGTCCGCAAACTTCACATGACTTGTCATTATTTATAGCGGTGACTTTAACGCCGACAAAAATGATTCCAGCGCTAATTGCATAATCGCATTTTTGTTCGCGCGCAATATCAATAAACAAATTAACAACCTGATGATGATTTTCATTTCATTTTCAACTTTTTCATTTTCGTTCATTCGACATTTTTGGCCACAAATAATAATAAATAGTCCAATGAGTTTGTTTTTAGAAATTTTTGGCAGTGAAAAAAAAATGAATTTTATGTTACACTAATTATTTTGTAGGACATGAAAAGAAAAAAATTTTAAAGTGTAATAAAACGTCCATGAAATCACCCAAATAGACCCAAACAAGGATGTTATAAAGCCCACAAAATGGACTTGGTTTCAACCACCCACGAACATATTTGGCAGTTGGAAACAAAGGCATGAATTAGCATAATGCTAACGCACAAGACAAAAAAAAGTAAAAAGCTTAACTGAAAACAAATGTTGTGTTTTTTAATACCTATTTGCAAAGCGCAGTGTGTCACCCGGATAAATACTCCGAACGATATTTTATTTTATTTATAACTCGCAAACTTTTAGCCTCATGATAAAATCTTGCAAATTGATGAAAATAAACTGATACTAATGAGAGGTTATGAGACGAAAAATAATATCATCTCTATTCATGAGATTGTCTCTTTCAGGAAAATCTTGTTTTCTTTTTTGATTCCTGAAAAAAAAAATCTATGCAATGAAAGATGAAAATGACAAGAAAATGAAACAAAAATGAAGTGAAAACATTCGATTGTATGAGATTAATAGGATGACATGAAATATTATTGACAAAAAAAGAAGGTAACCTTAAAACAGCAACGAGGAGGTTTTGAATGAAAGAGCAAATTCGCGAGATCTGTGCGCATGAACAGAGGAACAAGAAACTGGCTAGTTCGCGAAAAAACGAATTCGCGCCGGCTTTCTAGAAGCTCGTGGAAGGTGCGTCAGATCGGAGCAGCGCACGGAATCATCCGAAATTGATGAGCAAAATTGTAAATAAACATTGAAAATGATGGTAAACAAGAACAGACCGAAGATAAGATTATGTCGGACGAGATTATATTCGGCTGTTGAGGGAGCAGTTTTGCTTTTTTAACAGTTTTGAGTTTGTCTGTTCAACTTACGCGGTTGAAATTGAGTCCTCGTCCAAATTCAGTTGCGTTGTCCAAGATGACAGGCGAGTCCATGATCGAATTTGGAAATGTGATTATTCCTGTTTTGCTCGTCACTGCGCGCGAGCCTAATCGGGACTTTTTCGCGTGTTATACGTGTGTTCGACAAGCGCAAAAGAGAAGCACAGCTTATGCTATAAAGACAAAAATATATAATGCAATACCATGAGACACGTGAATTCGAATTTCCGAACCAAACATTATTTATCATCTACAAAAACAGAGACCAATTTTTTGTCTCTCACTCTTCTCGCCCTCCCTCTCACTCATTCACTTCCATTTTATCTTTATAATAAAATCAATTCTAAAAGTAGTCGAATGTTCCAGTTAGAGAAATGTCAAAATCCGTCATTTATTTTTACCAACACGAAGCGTCAACAATGGGCATCCTTCTGACTGGAACATTAGGATGATTTTGTTTCATATGACAATACAGAATGTAACAAAAAATACGTCACACATTTGACAATTACCAATTGTGTCTTTGCAAATGCGATGTTTTGTTTTGTAAACAGTCGAGTTCGCTTTCTTATACACAACACTTGGTCAAAAAAGTTGTGGAGAATATAACGTGAATCGAAAAAATGCACAGAGCATTAAACACTGTCGTTGTCTCAAATCGTACTGACAATACGGCAAAAGCGATGAGAGCAAGAAACAAGATACTTCAGCTTGTGCGATACCACGTGACAGGTGCCGCGCATGCGCACCGCTAATTTCTTGCACGCACGAGAATATTCGAGCAGTTTCGTGATCAGTTTTTTCGTTTGCTCTGATATTGCTCGAAATTTCGAGATGGCGTTGCTCTGCGCATGTGCAAATCTGTGCAGATCGCGGGGCGCACGTGGGTGCCCGGAGGTGCAGCAGGGTCAGAGGTAAACAATCAATTTTGCAATTTTTTGTATAACATCTTTTTAAAATGAATATTGTTTTAAACACACGGACAAAAATAGAAATCAAAATATATCTCGATCTTTTATTTTTATCATACTTTTTGTATATTTGTTTACATTACATTTATATCAATTTTATTTTAATTGATTTTATTTTTAATATTTTATTTGCAATTTATCAAGTTCAATGCTGTTTATTTTGTTCTTAACTTTTTGGATTGCAGTTCTAATGAATGCAGTTTGCTACAGACTTCTTCTGCATTGTCCGGAAATTGTTATATAAAATAATATAGTAATATGGTAAGTAATATGATATTATCATATAAAATGATATGGTATGAGTTCACATTTTTCTACTCTTATTAAATGTTTAAATTGAATTATGGATTGTATATTTTGTTACATTGTTAATATCGATACCTTTCGATCTCTGTCCGTCATAAAAATTGTCACACCTCTTTTCAAGCGTTGCACGGTACCAATTTACACATGCGCTCTGAGGTCAATTTTTTGCACAGATTATTTGTCACTGCAGATCAATTGGAAGGATGGATAATCAAGTAGTGAAAGGAAAAATAAATAAATTTGCTGAATTATCTTAGGTCTTTTTACAATCTAATCAAATCGTTTTAATCATTTGTGATTTGATTTTCAGCTAATTAAATAAAGGGAGGACAAAAATAAGAAAGTGATGCTGATATGACTTTAACATTGTTAGCTTATCCTTCAAACGGTTAGCCGCAGAACACGACTGCTAATTGAGTTTGTATCGGTATGAACTCATTTGAATATACAGATA
Organism: Trissolcus brochymenae; assembly: GCA_030523145.1. Lineage (NCBI taxonomy): Eukaryota > Metazoa > Arthropoda > Insecta > Hymenoptera > Scelionidae > Trissolcus > Trissolcus brochymenae. Next base: position 278,453 of record JAQQRF010000123.1, read on the forward strand.
CAAAAGCATTTATTGAATGACTAATGTGACTCAACGTGGACACGTGTTTGTGACAGAATAACGTTCGCTCGGGGAAACAGAACGTTTGATGAAAAAGGTGCGCTTTGAATTCACCAGCGCAGTAAATTTCATCATCAAAATGCACACAAAAATGTTACTTTAGTTTTACAATCAATTTGATCATTTTGTACACATTATTTATTGATGCTTTCAGATAAATATTTTTGGGTTCAATTAAAAATATTTGCGTTCGAAGTTATAGCCTGCGAGTGCTTTTCAGAGTCTGACCTTGTCATATACGCATGTAAGTCGTTCGCACACGGCCATGGACGAATTTGCACCAATTTTTTCCCCGAATTGTTTGTCTCTATAAAGACTACTCGACAATATATGAATAACGTCGAACTTCACATTTTGCACTTTTATGACTTGAGTATAACCATAAATTATATTTTTTTATTGACAAAATATAATTGTAATCTTTTTTTTTTTTTGAATAAGATATGGTAATCAATCTATATAATGAAACACTTGGAAATGATAAAAACTGGTTTGAAATATGAAGATTATCAGATAGATTAATTTTTTTTTATGAATATTCATATTGTTATTCTTACTTTTTCTATTTATTTTTTGTATTGTTTTGTTATTCACATGAAAGGATTTAAGGTTGTGTGCATTTTTTTGAAGCAGCTAATTATTTTGAAGAAGCTATTATAGCTATCGTAAAATTGTAATTTTATGCGGAAGTGAAAAGTGATCTCAAAACTGATGGATAAATTGGAAAGTTGAGGGTGTCGCCAAGCTGCGCTCCGTTTTATGGAACCTTGGGCTGCGCTCGTGTGCTTGGACCTCGTTCAATTCATTCCGAGCCAAATAATGACTGCACTGCACGGTAGCAGCTTGTGAACTCCGATTATGTTGACAAAATAACGCCGACTTTTCTCAGCTTTCCACCCGGACGCATTGCTTGAAAAATACTCTGGTATATACGCGTAAACAAAAAACGTTATTTACTTTGTCTTCATAGTGCTCTTTCGCAATTAACTATACTACTTCTGCTATTTCCGGCTGCTTTATTTATGATCTGTGAAACGTTCTACTGTCGCTTGTATGACACATTTTATGATTTCTTCCATTTTTTTCATAATTCAACTTTTATCAAATTTGACATCCTATTTTTTAATGCATCACAAACTGAAGTGTCTTTTAGGAATAATTTTTAAACATATTTTTAGGAAGGCTATAGAAGAATCTTTTTACAAATGAAGATAGTAGTTTTACAAGTCAATGATCTTTTAAAAGTCACGCCTATGTAGACACAAGCTAGGCATCCTACCGAGTTTCGAGCGAATAATAGTGAATTGCGTAAAAAAACGTTCAGCGGATGATGACTCATATGGTGACTACCTGTGAGGAGGAGTTATGTAAGCGCACACTAGAAACCCATTTGCAATTCATATTTAGCGCTTGCCCTTTAAGATGGGAGAAAAATTCGATCGAACGACTCGATGGTAATCATGAGATTACCAGACGAAAATCAGTATTACTAAAATAGCTAACCAAGTTCGTGGAAAATAAGTTGTTTCGTCACCACAATATCGACATTTGAACAACGATATGTAGCCCCTGAATTAATTCCGGGGCTACAAAATCGGCACATGCATCGCACTAGACGACCTTTGGCAAATGTCTTGAGAGATGCTTGCGATACTGTTCCTCATTCCTTTTGTTGCAAAAACAAAACCTTCCCAATTTTCTTCTTTTCCTTTTAATGTTTTAAAGGAGAAGAATTCACTAAGCTTTCCATTTCTACAACCAAAGTTTCTCATTTTTAAGTTTTTAAAAATTCAACGTCATAAAAATGTAATTATTGATTTGATCAATTTTGTTCGAGCCACTAGTTGTAATTTCTTATTTATTAATGCTCAGAACGCAAAATTACCCGTAACATTTTAACATCATTTTCTACTTGAGATAATGCAATGGCTTTTCTCACGGAAAACTGGTATTGTGTGTGAGAGAACGTAAGGGAAAAAAAAAGAGAAAGGAAAAGGGCAACGAATAATCGAAGTAAGGCATGACTCATGAACAGATGAAAATTAACATAAAGCGCACAGGTATTTCATTCGATCTATCCCAGTTTCATAAAATGTCGTCAAATTTATCGTGCCAGAAACTAGGGGGCCGCTTTTCTGTTTAGTTTACTGTATCGTCTGAAATCATCTATTTTCGGTTCTCCACAGCTTGGAACACTGCGAAGACAAACATGCGCTATTATGAGACAAAAACAAGTCTCATTCTAAGAGCTTGAAAATGAAAATTAATATTTAATAAACGAATTGGTAAGAAAAGTAATTTTAAACAATGAAAAAATTATTCAGAATGTGAATTTAAAAGTAAACGTATTAAAAACCCTTAATTTAATTTAAATGTTTTAAGTGTTACGGTTTAACTATAAAAAAGATCCAAAATCAAATGTGTTCAAAGGCCTTTAGAAGTCTAAGCTCGAACGTTAGAATATTTTTTTCATGCTAGATAATAAGAGTAAAACGTTTTTTTTAAGACTAGCAATTGTTTTTGGAAGGCAAAAGAATCAATATAAGGTCTATCTTGAGAGATCGCGAATGTTCGTTCTTATATATAAGCCAATGCGAAGTTTTCGTTCTTGCAATACTAATTGTCTGATAAAAATACATCACCAAGTGAAGATAGATGCCAACTGAGTCAGCGACCGATTAACCCCGAAATTGTTTATCTCTGACTAACAATGAGCAGTATCAAAAACGCTCATGATAGGATAGATAACAGTGTAAAATTAGGTCCTGAAAGATCTTGATTGCCATGATTATTTTAGTCAATATATGTATAATTAGGCAAAACGTAAGGCAGAACATAGTAAAAAGTGTTTTTCTTTTTTTTAAGTTTTGTCTTTCTGATTTTTATTTTGTAAAAACATAAAAAATAGTTATAACAGTTTAGACAAATAAAAATCATTATATTTATAAAATAGGAAACATTGAAATATTTGATTTTAAGAAACAGTAAATTTTTCAACTCCTTAATATTGCGTCACAATCGCCCCACGACTGCACCTATAAATGATCTATTTAATCAAACACCAAAACGACTATACTTGCCCGGGGGGGGGGGGGGGAACATGTAATAAACCGGTAGGCTTAAAATTTTGAATTCTAGGGTCGCAAATGGGGTGAATTAATAAGCTTGAAACTCTCCCAATTATTCCGAGTGGTTATCTCCCTTCTCTGGATGTATTATAGCAACTGCAAGTTTTATTTGGCAGACACACCCTGGTCTTTTGTGCGTAAGCACAATCGCAGATAATCGAATGCCTCTAAAAGACAAATTATGTATCTTTTTGTTTCCGATAAGAACTGAGATATCTCAATATTGTTCGAAATAATCGATTTTTTTAATCGATAAAAAATAACTCTATATTTTTGATGATTACAAACCGTGTAAAAAAAATTACGATTTGCGTCATGACGATTTTCTAATTACCACGCTTCTATACTTGACTGTAGTTGAAAGTATGAAAGTATGATTAAAATATTATTGGAAAATCTATTTCCAATAAATTATAATAATAGTTCGTAGAGATACAACATTTTATGTAGCAACCAAATTTCATTTTGAGTTAATATACTGTTTCTGGAAGGTTCAATTTGAGCAACGTTATGTAGAAAAAGAATTTGTGGGAAAGTGTACTTTTTTTATTTAGAGTGAATTTAATGCCAATTTGATCAATTTCTTTTTCATTAGCTGGAAAACTTTACTGGAAATATATTCAGGCGAAAAACGAGAATTTCATGATACAAAGAAGAAATTTCAGGTTTGAATTTTTTTAGAATATCTTTGGTTTGGGAGAAGATAAACAATATATATTTATAATTAATATAACACAAAAAAATTAATTAAATTCAAGTCTAAAATTATGGTATAATTTTTTATCTGTTTCAAAGAGGTAGGAGTGCTTACTTTGATGACTTCGTGTAACCAATAATATATAATACATAAAGTTTCATTTAATTTTTCATCCTAATGTAGCTCTACGACAGCCAAATACTTTTTGATGTAGGCAGAAAAAAAGAAGATTAGTGTAATTAATTTTCAAACAGATTCAAACTATCTGACAACTTAAATATAATTGTAAAATTTAAGATATGTGTAATGCATTATACTGGGCATGTTAAAATATCCTGCCGAAGGTCACATAAATGCTCACAGTTATAATGTCCAAGTTGTATAATTTTGTTAAACATCGGGTGACACGCCTCAAAATATCATTCAATAGCATAAAAGCGATTCTTCATAGATGCAAATTTTATAAAACCTTTTTCATTCTGAATTTTACCAATTCAGATTGTTTATTTTATAAACTGCTGATTTATTGTTACAATTACATTTTTGCAATATTAAACGTTTATTAGTATTTAAATTACAGATTTGGTCTCGATCGCGATACTTAAAATAGTAAATATTTTAATCATTTCGCCTAGAATAAGTGTAATTGCGGTCGACTATGCAGCAGAAAATGCTGCACGCGAGCGAAATGACCGTTGTGAGCTCGCACCGAAAAGTGAGAATTGTGAATTTTCAGAATTGTGTTGCTTGATAATTCTATCGAAATTCGCAGGAAATTATAACAGGAAATGTCATTTGTTGTTAGTTTATTTTCCCATTGAAATTATATTATTTAGTGCCTTTTTGACCAAATAACTTTACCGAGTCTTTTTATCATGACGTGGCCATTGTAAACCAAAAGTAAAATAAATGTAGAATATAATACAAAACTTATATAAGACTACGATGTAAAAATAAAATGTAAAATTGTATAAATTCTCATTGAATGATTAGTTAAATAAAAAACAACAAGTTTTTATGAAACAATTGATCATATATTTGTAAAAGTCTCTTGGAAAGAATACACGCAAATCGTAAATTTTTCTGATAAAATTATCAGTAAAGTTAAATCTCTACCACTATTTTTAAAAAGATTCATCGATTTGGCATAAATCAAGAAAAAAAAATTTGTTTATTCATTGAAATATAAAACGTGTTGCATTCAAGTGCATTAAAAATATATAATGTGTATATTGACGTTGAAAAAAACTCTTCATAAATAACTATACGAAATGATAGGTGGGTGGAAAAAGAAATAGCAACGTCATTTTGTGAGTTGAGAATTAGTCATAAGAAAGTGTAATGGCGAGGGTTGTAATCAATAGTCAGAATCTCGATGAAATAATCGATCCTGTTAATTTTCTAAGTAAACGATGTTACGACTTTTGTTTGAGAGGGTGTATATAATCACATTCTAGGAGGAAGATAAGAAAATTCAGAAACATTTTATAACGCTAGAGTTCAAGGATGCTTTATGAAAGAGAAAAATTCTTGTTTTGAGATGATATTAATCACATTTTTTAATATACTTGTTTAATAAATAAAATTAAAAGCAATTCATATCTTAGTAAGACATCTATTTTTCTTATTGATTGATCAGAATAGTTAAGTCGCTCGCATGTTAAAGCCAAAAGTTAGAAGATTTTTTAAAAACGGTTGTTGAATTGCCAATAGTTCTAAATATCCTTAAATATAAAAAAATGAAAAGTAAAATATAAATAAAAAAATATTATTGATTGTCTGTTTCTTTATTTTTTGAAAATATGCTTTTAAAGTGATATTGTGACATTTAAATAAAAATTAAAAAGTATAATAAATAAATTAGAAAAAATATAATTATGTGTACTGAGTGCGTAATATTGATAATTTCTTTGTTTGAGTGCGGTATGAATTCTTGTGTTTAACTGGTTAAAAACAAAAGGTATTTCGTTTATCTAATTGAGATTAGGACAAGCCTTATTTTATGACTGTACAGTGCAGGTATTTTGATTCAGAAATGTATTGTAAATCTTGAAAAAGGATCGTTTTGTATAAAGTAAAAGTAATTCTCTCTGGGTGTCGAAATTGGACCATTCTATAAATAAAGAAATTAACATCACGTTCAACTGTTCAAAAACTGTATTTTCATTCTTTAATACTGAATCGTATGAAAAAATTACTGTTTAATAACGTTTGATAAAAGAATACTAAAAATTAATACTTGATAATGAATATTTTATATATTCTAAAATAAAAAGATGATTAATTTAACATAAGCAATACATATAAAATAATATACCCTTGGAAAGTCGACATGTCTTTCAAAATTGTCCCTTGCAGACCTAGGCTCGAAAAAAGTATTGTTGTCCTCGTTAAATTGCTGCTTAATTTTTTGCAAAAGTTCATTGCCAGATTTGTGTCGCAATCTGTCACTCAGTTTTGGATTTTCACGATAGTAATAGGACATGATCACTTATAAAACTTGAAATTATTTACAGACGAACACTTTTGCTTATACTGCTTGACCTATGGCACCTACAAATATTTTGCAACCACAATTTTCAAGTTGTCGAAATTAAGATTTTATGAACACTTTCCTTTTTTTTCTTTACGTTTGCTGAAATTGCAAGTAACTATTTATCAGCGTCGAGCAATTGAGGCGACATTGCACATCGTTCACGCGTGTCACGCGGCATTATACTAAGCGGCTCTGCAGACTCAGTTTGATACTTTCGAACGCATGCGCATACTTTGTCACCAAAATTAAACGTGTTTAATCTTATTTTTGCTTTGTTATAAGAGAGAAAAAAAAGTGATTTGGTGCCCCAAAAATTTTGGCACAATAATTGACTAGTAACACTCATACATATGAATACTATTCAATACAGCAATAAAGATATTGTCTTTTAATTAGTACTTTTTTAGAATAAAAATAATATATTTTGTAGTTTCAAACAATATTAATATTTAATGAAATGTATATAATATATACATATATATATTTTAAGGGTTTATTAGTATATTATAAAAATAAATAAGAGGAAACATCAGTCCTCATATGGGTAAAATAGGACACTGATTGCCTTACGTGAATCAGATTCCTGTTGATCTTTACTTTTACTGCGTAGTTTTATTTACATGAATAATTTAATGAATCAAATATTAATTAAAAAATTTGAATATGAAAAATTGATGCATTATTAATTTGAATAATTTAAATTCAAGAGTTACTAGTGATTATATTTCTATTATTTGTTATTAGGAATTTTGACCTGTTTTATCATCCTGTCGGTAACCAGGCATCCTCCTCGCAGTGCCCCTAGAGGATAGCGCAGCCATCCATGCGCGCGAAAATCAATTGTTTATGGTATATAAAGAGATAAAGCGATAATAAAGAGATATTGTGTATTTGAAATAATTGAGTAAAATAGAACTAAATAGGTATTTAATGAAATACTTCATTCCAAACCATATTCTTGATATAATTGTTATTAAATATAGATTGTACAAAATTTTTATTTTCATATTTGCATCTAGAAAGTGTAATATATAACATGTATATGTCCATGTGAAAAACTTTTTTATTTTCATATAATCCAGTGCAATTAAAACTCTGTCCTTGAGATTTATTTACAGTCATTGCAAATGCCAGAATGATTGTAAATTGTCTCCTGTATAATATGAACGGTAATATATTATTATCAAAATATAATTTTATTTGCGATATAAATACTTCTGTTTCTGATTTGCAGCCAGTTAAAATTTGATCTTTTATAATAAAATCATATAAATCAATAATTTTTAATCTAGTGCCATTGCAAAGACCATCAGCTGTACTTAAATTTCTGATCAGCATACAATCGCACCTTTTTTGAGAGTTAACTCCTGTTCTGGAAAACCTGGAGGATTAATGGAATTTAAATGTTCAATGGAATGATTTAAATTTATTAAATATTCGGAATCGTACCGATACATTTTTTCAAATTATTTGAAATTATTTAAAAAAAGTATAGGTATAATACAATTGATTTGAATGTAGTGTAAATAATCTAGCTAGATTTTTTAGACTAGACACTAGTCGTCAAGAAAAATTTTGAAAAAAAAAAATAAACATCAGAGTCGAGGCAGTTTATCTAAATTACAAAAAGAACACTTTACATTAAAAAATAAATTAAAACTAAATGTTGAAGTTAATTATAAATAATTGAAATGCGATACATTACAGTTTTCAGATTAATTTCGGAGCACGAAATTAAGTTTGCCTTTGGATCTCTAAAAACACAAAAAGGTATTTTTAAAAATTGCATAGTTATGTCATAATTTTGAACACAAATTGTCGTCATGAGATCAATGTTCTTCTTGTAAAAATTATTTATGCGCTCTTCTTTCGGTTTTATATAAATTGTCAGCCTCTTTCATAATATTGCAAATTATCCATCTCCATCTCCATTCCATCTAAAAAAAAGCCGTGGTCGCCTGAAGTTGTAGTTATTTGTCCTGGGTTTATTCAATTTCTGATTGGATGACGGGTAGAATTTGAAAATTTTGGAATAAATATGACAGTTTGTCATGTAACCTTTTGAAAATTAAAATAAAAAGTAGGCGCGCGCTTGAAGCCTAGTTTATTAATAAATTTTGTTTATATTATACTTATTGCCTGAATGAAATTCTAAAGTAAAATTCATAAATCAGTTGGAGATTCAATTGAGAATTATCGTAAAAATGTTATTAAAAAATGATATGACGATAAATAAATTTAAATAGTGTTTTTCTTCCTCTTTTAAAAAATAAGATGCGTTTCACATGTTTACTTAAAATTAATGATTCAGTTGGATCAATAAAAATGATTAATTAAATAGAATAAAATTTTGTTCCATTACAGAATCAAACAATTGTTTTTTTTTTGGGAAGAAACATAGGACCAGCTTAGAGATAAAAAGTTATCCAAAATTCATAACACATCTTTAATCATTTTTGACATCAGTATATAATATATAAGATTCTGTCATATACATTTTGGGTTATTTATGGTACGCATATATATTTTATTTTTTCTTGTGTGTTTTATAATAAACGTTATGTACCTCAATCGTCATCTGCAGATGAAAATGTTTCAAACAGGATTGTCAGAATCGACTCTTCTATACAACGATTGATATTCTTCAGTGTTTAACTGTACAGACAAAATCCGACCTTTATAAATTTTCATTTTTGTTTCGTAAACACCTTCTTACTGGACGTGATTCTGACACTGTTTTCGTTCCCAATTTTTTACACCACTGAAAAATATATACGCCTTTGTTCATCCAAATTTCTTACAATATTTTTGTCGGCAATTTTTAATCGGTCATTTGTTTTTATACAATTCAAATATTTTTCGTTCGTCAAAATCACCAGTTGTTCAAGTTGCATTTCAAACGACAAATCACTTGCCTTTGACAAATATATACTTTTTTTTTAATTATCTACGTTCATTCATGATCTTAATTATGACTTGATTCCAAGAGTTACTTATTAATTAATTATATTTATATGTATTTATAATGGTTTTACGTTTGGCTATCTGGACTTACGGAATTGTTCAATTTGAGAAGCTTACATATTCATATTTACAAGAGGCATTTAAATCGATTTCATTTATTTTTTGAGTTTTTAAAGGACTGGAGCCCAGCATAGATTTTTTATCAAGAAATTTGGAAAAATTGAAAAAAGTCATCCTACAAGGATTTTCTAAAGGTTATAAGAAAATGTGCACGGTGAAATCGAGCTTGCCATTTTTTGTACAAAATATAAAAATATAATCAAATGAATTCAACATTTCTTCAAATTCTATTACAGCTGTAAGTGTATATTTTTTACTATGAACGAGTTTTTTTTTTCTAATAATACACGTTCGAAAAGTTTAATTTTGTTTCCGAAAATAGTATTGCAAATTTTATAAAACGCCCAAAAGTTATGCCAAATTTTGAGTAATTTGAGGAAAATTTTCCTCGAAATTGATGATTAGAAAGTGATGAAGAAAAAAAATAAAATTAATTAATGCTTGATGATATCAATTTTGAATACACTTAAAATAACTCCGAAATGTACAATTTCTGGTTACGGGAAAGGCAAGTTTTTTGTCTGATTGTTGGTTATGAAGTTTGTTGCAACTTAGTTTTGTAGTATATGAATTTTTCAAGATGTATTTTTTCATTCATGTAGCATTTTTATTTAGATGTAATTTAAGTTTATCAATCTACTATTTTATATACAAAATTAAGATTAGCACTTCTGAAATTTCCTTTCTTTTTTTATATGCTCAGTATACACTTAAAAAAGTTGTTATGTATGTTACAATCATTTAAGAAATTGTTTGAATCGAAATTTGAAAGTAATTTGAAAAATTGATTAAATGAACAAATTTCAAATAAAAATAAAATAGAATGTCAAGATATTTTTAAAAAGTTATCATAAAAATTGTTGGAAAAAGAAATTTGAAACGAACTATAAAATTGATACACAGTTTAACATATAAAATAAATATAAACAAAATATGAACATGGAGCATAATTTTGTTGTTATTTTAAGAATTGAGAATGCACTTGATAAACGAAGGACGCTTGATCCCTGTGAAGACACGATAATATATACAATGTTCATAGAAGACACTCTCAATAGACATGATCGAATTTACCGCAAAAAATTGTTTTCTCTTTGTATTTTGTTATACTTACACGTTTTCTAAGATTGTCTGTTCACATTGTACTGTTCGTACGATTCGCTTCTCTCATCTCAATCGCAAACATTTTTCAAAACGTCCCTTTCTGACATCCTCTCTTTTGATCAAATTTGTACACCAACAAATTAAATCAACCGAATGTGAACAGTTCCGACCCTTAATTGAGGGGGAGGGGGGTAAAAATTACTCACCATTCGACAGCTTAGTAATTATTTTATACAATTGTAATTAATACTCAGGCACTTGTAGGCTTTTAAAATCGACGACTCGAAAAACCTTCGCGATTCAATTTCCATTTCTTAAATCGTTTAGAATATTCTTACATTGTGAATGAATGTAAAAATTCGGAATGCACTCGAATGGTGACTAGTGAAACGACGAGTTAAACTATGAAACTGAAAACGAACATAAATCATGAGAGCAGAGAGAACGACAAATAATTGCAAACATAATTTTTTGTTTGAATTTAAAATAGACAAACTAAACTAGAAGCCAAAACTAAGGAAACAGAACAAAGGCAAATTTCAAAGAATAAACCTGTAAAAGAAATAAAAAAAAGTTGATATCAAGCCGTTGTGTAAAAACTATGCATTATTTTTAATGTTATAATATATACAAACTTTAATAATTTTTTTACACATAAAATATAGATAAATAAATGTACATCATCGAAACATATAATTAAAATATAAAAGATAAAAATAATCTAAGTTTGCGCATTAACTGGCGCGATTCAAAAAAAAGAAGGCTTCTCCGAATCGCTATACATATATTATATTAAAAGTATGATGAACTTGAGAGTGGTTGACCGATTCGCTAAAATCCTCCTCGGTCGAACGCTCTTCAGAGCACAGGGAGAAAAAAAAAACAAAAAAATAATAAACGAAATGAGTATTCGTAAGAAGCACTGTTGTATGTCGGACCTTAAATTCATCAAGATCGATTCAAACCAACTCTCTGCCGCAAAATAACTTGGCGGTTAAATTCATTATCGCAATTGCATTTTAACATTAATTGGTCAGTACAGGTTTTAAGCGCCCTTCTGTTGCAACCACCCATGGTCAACGCTCGATAAAAAATTATACCCAACTATAATAATAATGTTTAGAGAATAGTGAATTACATTCTATGTACAAATAAAAGTGAGTCAACACTTTAGGAGAGGACTAACTTTGGAGAAGTTTTTTTTACAGGATACGGTACGATTGTCATCGTGATGTCAATCAAATTTCCTTGGCGCCGACAAATTTTTGAATTTCTAAATTATCTCGTTTGATTGACATGGCACTGACAAATTTCAAAAATACCGTCCCGAGCACAAAAAATGACAATGCACCTAAGATACATTATACGCCTATCTTAATTGAGTTTGTATCTTTATAATTCATGACCGTTATAAGCTATGTATGAATTATAATTCTACAATATATATAATTATTTATATATTTATATATCTATCATCATTTTCTTTCTTTCGTCTTAGTTCTGAAATCATCTCGGCCTCATACACAATCCCATTTATACTCTCAAGCCTCGCTTTCATTTGTCGTTGCTATTTACATTAATGTAGAATAGACATCGTTACTAGCCTAACTACGTTATGCGTGCCGTGGCGCAAGACTTTAAAGTGCGCATTTCATCGTCTTTCCCCTATAAACTACGTTTTTTTTTTTTTACTACTTTATAGTCAAATTCAACAACCATCGCCAACATACAATTTATATATAATTAAAAAACGCTTTCATCGAATTATTGATAAACCAAAAATAAAAAATTGAAATTAATCTAAATTGATACAAATGTATGAAAAAAAATTTTTATTAACAATTTTAAAGTTGAATTTCATGTATAAAATTAATAAAAAATATTCAACAATGATTAGATTTGGTTGTGACTAAAAAGATGAATAACAAATAGAAATTGACAGTATTGAATGTTGGCAAAGTTCTAAAAACAGTCAATAAGTACTTTCAAGAATATTGGAAACATTTCAAATATTAACTATAGATTCAGTTATCATCTAACAGTAAATTCTTGTCTAACAAGGGAATCGTTATGTAATGCTGCGTTTCCTTTGTTTGTCACCGCACAATGGCACGTATTATTACTTCCTCTGAATAATTATAAACGTAATTATTATTGTTCATTAATTATAAACGGTAATAATTGTAAGTAATCAAATATAATAGGTAATCAATATAATAAACGTAAGAATAATCGGCAATAAGGGTAATCTAGGAATCACATTAAAAAAACGAGGATAAGAAATCTCCAGTTTCAAAGACACTCAGCAATGGAATATTCCTCACGTTTTATCTCTAAAACATTTTTTAAACATTCTTGAAGCTAAACATTCATCAACGAGTAGATTCTGTGCTTTGTGCGTCGCCATCCGGTACAATTTACGTTATTGCTCGTCTCTTCCCATAATTTCAGGGAACAAACTGGAATCAGTCGGAAATTTCGAAGCTCATATTCTCAATAGACAAATTAATATCACCAATTGAATCGACGAAAAAGAACTAAGCAGCTATTCAAATTTTGAGACTGATCCTAGTTGTTAATTTCAGTTTTTTTTTTTTTTCGCCAATAATATATCTGATATGACTAAAGTATATAAACTCTGATTCATCTGATAATTTTTCTCTTCTCTCGTTAATTCTAATACTCTGGGATTGCAATGCTAGAGACTCGCACTTTCTCACTGGATGTCGTAGGTTTTTTTCAACAATATTCAACAACGGCTTAGGCCTCTCTTGAGCCAAGTTATGTCGTGGCACAAAAATCAGCAACGATAATTTTTCAAATCACCGGCTAGGATTCGTTTCTCGTAAATGATAATACAATCATTAAGAATTGATAAAAATTGCATTAAAAAAAAATAAATTAAATTTATCGCGATAAAAATGATGAGTTTAAAAATTCAAATTAAATGTTTCAATTCAAACATCAAAATGGATCTCAAGTCACCTATACTGGTTTTTGTGCAACGAAACACCAACGAACCTCCCTATAAGAGGTTCACATTGCACTGAACTTTACAATACAGTTTCACAGTATCACAGTAATACAGTTGCTTGATGCCCGCTAGCTACCACTACTGCTTACGGGCAGTGTATGTGAAGCTCCCATCGATGTTGGAGGAGCAGTTAATGGTCCTACAAAAATCCATAAACAATTATTAAACCATTCATAATTCAAGAGACAAATAAAATATTAATAATCATTTTTTCTTGACCCTCACCAGTATTATTATTGTTAGGGGAAGATTCTGAAACAGGTGATGGACTAACCAAGCTGTTAGCACTCATGGGTGTTGAGTTTGCTTTTAGCTTCTGTCTGACTTCCCTAATTTTTAATTGTAAACTCGACTTGCTGGGAAAGATGTCCGAGTATTTGGCCTGGAATGTTGATGTGGCCTGTGTTGAGGGGAAGTAACCGTGTTCCTGGAACAACTGCATCACCAGCTGCCGTCGCTGTTCAAGGACCTTCCTATGTCCTCGCTCGTTGTCGTTTCTGTTTACCCCAACAACCGATGCAACACCACCCCCAGGAGTTTTTGGAGTTCGAGGCGAGCCTGCGTCTACGTCACTGATAAGCTCCGTTTGTTGGGCTCTAAAAGCATCCACGTTAAAGTCCGGACCGAAAAATGTGTTTCCTGTAAGCTTGACACTCGAGGATGATTTAGGCGTTGCTGATACTGTGGCATCAGACTCAGGTTCTTCCTCGATTATTGCTGAACAAATCAGAAAAATAAGTCTCTCCATACAATATGTACTTGAATTGTAAAATAAAACAAATAAAGATATAGGTAAATAGAACCCAAATAAAATAAAACACAAATCTTACTATTAGATCTCTGAGTTGATTTTTTGCGGTAACCTTGGACAGAAGATGACATATTTGTGGTGTGCAAGTTCGGAGTGCCGATACTGTGAGCTGAGGAAACAGCAGGGGTGTTCATGCTTATCGCACTTGGACTTTGAATGTTTTCTGGCTTAAACTCTGGCAGGGATGAGAATTTTTCTTGGAAGTTTACTTGCTCGAGAACCCTGTGAAAACAATTATATTAAAATAAATATCAAATTCATTGTCAAATTTTTAGATTTTAATGTGAGATCATTACTTATCCATGCCATCTTCACATGTCTTTTTAAAGAAAGATGTCTTCTTAGCTGATGGCGATGGTGAAGGCAGAGATTCCGAGATATTGTGCTGAGGTTTCACGGTTTGAGTCACAGGTTGCTGCTGACGATTTTCTGTTTGCTGGGTTAACATTGGCCCAAGGTCACTTGCACTTGACGACGTGGGAATTGTTGCTGCAAAATAACAATCAACAGTTACAGTTTTGTTTCTTCCTGCAATTTGCATTGTGACATTCAAACAATTTCAACCTGTAGACTGTCTCCTTTGAAGCGGTGCAATACCGAGCTGGGCTGGTGTGGGTCCAAGCATGAAAGGTCCTTTATTAGCTCCATCGTTCATCGAACTTGAAACGTCATCTGTGTAACTTTTATTTGTAGAGTGATCGACATTTGAATTAGCGTACGGCGTATGAGGTGTGTGAGGTGTTGACGGCGGTCTCTGCTTGTCGTTTGTAATTAACTGATGCACCGTGGATTCCTGTCTGTCATTTTCAGGCTTCGAGTTGTTACCTACAAAAAATAGATCAATCAGTTAAAACTAATCGATCGTAAGTCATCGATTAAATTTCCAATCAATGATTTTATAAACGTTCAACGTACTATAAAAGTGGTTCGTGATCGGCTGATTATCACTTTTTTCCGTTTCAGTTAACCGGGTGATGGAATGACCAAAGCCACGGTAACTCGGAGTACTCGGATTAGATGATGAATTGCTATAAGCCTTGCTCACAATCACACTATGAGCCTCTACTTTTGCTCCAACTGTAAAAAAAACACGATTAATCATCTATATCAGTCATATTTAATTAACTATTCAAATTAATTATTTCATTATCTATTAAACAAATAAAATTTAGATTTTTTTCTCTTTACCTGAAATTGGTATTTGAAAGTTGAACATTCTCGGATGAGCAGCAGCTGGTGCAAGGTAGGGCGATCCCTGTTGCGGCTTGGAAACGACCAGTTCATTGTCGAGGAGTGTCAAAGTGAGAGGCGATGGATAAGGCCCGCCAGAAGTTGGAGGACGATAGATGGACCCTAAAGGCTGTATCGGCTGCTGTTGTTTAAACAGAGCCAACGTGGGTTTTGTTCCAATCTGTTAGTATTTTCAACTCTAGTTATACACTTAAAGTTCTACAATCCTTCGATTGAATCTCACGTCTCAGGTATGGAAACGTAAGATCTCTTCATTTTTAATTTAAGCAACAGATCAATTTTGAATGACGGAAGAAAGAATTTTAATCATTCAAATGTTTACCGAGTGCAAAATAGGCGTTGTAGTAAATTTGCTTCGACCGTTTTCCGGGTGCGAGCTAGCAACAAGATTGTTGACCGTGTACTGCGTGGCGTTGTACTGCTGATCGTTTTTAATGACCTTTGGTGACACCGGCATGGTAATGAAAGCACCACCTGCAGTCGGATGGAAGCCCGTGACGCCACTCGGGTTCACAGGACTGTGGTAAGGATACGTCGTTGAGAGCACCGATACCGTCTTGTCCACCGTTGCGTGATGATACTTCGGCTCGACTTCTGTGGATGGCAGACGAGCTACAATGACAACATAATCTTTAACTCGCACTTTAGCAATGCTATTTCAAAAATAAACCGTTCTTTGATCCAAAGCAACTGGTTTTTCTTCGAAAATTTTAGATACAAATTTGTTTGTTCAACTTCTGTCCTTTGCTTCCTTCACAAACAATACCTTTGATGGGTTTCGGCCGACAGGTCACGTCCTGCTTATTATCGTCCCTCTTTGGGGACTTGGATCGTTTCTCCGGATCATCGTCCAGAGGCTCGTTGTCACTTTCATTGAGTTTGTCCTTACACTTGAGATCAACATCAGGTTGTGGGTCCTCACAGATTACCATATGATCGTCGTCAGAACCATTGCCATCATCCTCTTGTTTGACATCGGACTCGTGATTCTCAGGTGCTGGAGGCTCGTGAATTCTGTGCTGAGGATGGATTTGACTTACAATCTGAAAATAAAAATTCTCTAATAAACATTTCAGTCAGCTAACAAATATTTTGTAAAAATAATTAGCTCTTAACTGAAAAAAAAGAAACAAAGAAAACTTAAACCCACCTCCATCGACTGATTTTCAGAGTTATAAACACTGCTGGGCACAGCCACAACGTCATCAACAGCTCTGGGAGTGAGAGGTACATCATCAGAAGGTGGTCCCATATCCATTTCCTCGCCAGTGCTGTTGAGCTTGCCCCGAGGTTCGCCTTTGAAACTCGTTGTGGAAGATTTTCTGCGATCCTTACTACACCACTTCCAATCGGGGTGGGCTTTAAAATGGGCCTCCTTGACTTGAGTGGCTAAATTATGGTACTGTTGCTTTTCTTCTGGACCTAGAGCGTACCACCACTCGCCGAGAATCTTTGACACCGTTCGATTGTCCTGATTTGGGTGTCTCTGATGCACAAGCGCGCGGTGCCTCTTGCTGAATATCATAAATGCATTCATCGGTCGTCGAATTCGATCTTTTGTTGCCTGAAAAATAAATGTTTTACCTCATTTAGATTTCGTTTTTTTTTTCAACACAATTTAAAATTTAGTTCTATTCTATTCAAATTGAAATTGATCGACATCAATTTACATCTAACAATTCATCTGTTTACATTTATAACAACCTTTGATGGACTCTGTGGTTCTTTAGTTTGTAAAGAACTGAGGGACTGACTGCGCCGTTTATTAGCAATGGCTTCGATTTCAGCAGGGGTCGTAGGTTCTGTCTCGAAAACGTCATCCTCTTCTTCTTCCGGAGATATAATGGATTCCGGTCCCGGGCCCTCGTCACTGGGGTTGCTTAGATTCGGGATTGGCGGGGCGCTCAGTGGGGGACTTAGAGCAGACGGTGGAGGGCTCACTTCTGGCTGGTCCAGCACCGTCGTTTGCCATGTGAAAGCTGCAAGATGAAATTCATTCAAAATTAATTTCTATTTCAATTGTTAAAGAAAAGAAAATCAGAAAAAAAGTATTATAGAATTGTATGTGGAGTAGAAAAAAGAGTACAGGAACGCTTGTCTGAAAATATCTCAGTCTGGAATTTCGTAAATCATTAACTAGTTTGGCATTAAGTTTAAGTTAGTATTATTAGTTGTATAATACACAATTAGAGGATGAGGTGATGAAAGCTTTTGATTAGTCGTGTGATTAGTTTTGTCATCACAAATCTTTGTTGAGACTCGAACCTTTTTTCCAGTTGCGACCAGCATTGTTGAGCAAAGTTGGCGGATGCGGCTGGTACGCTGAAATAACGTCATGGCCGCCATCTGTGAAACCCTTACCGTTTAGTCGTGATTATAAAAAGCATGCGAAACATTAGTGAATTACAATTAAAATTGTATTTCTCCTTCCGCTTTATCACCTCCTGCTTTTTACAATCGAAACAGTATACAATAAACAAAGCATAAGTGTGTCAGAAGCAAGTGTACGTACTGTTAAAACATGTAACTTCATATTTTACAAAGAAACAAAATTATAAAATAAACGAAAACAAGTAACCAGTACTAAAATCGAGTGAATACGAGACGAATCATAAAATTGATTCTAAGAAATAACAATGCGTGGTAAGAGCTCCGCGAGACTTACATAAGACTCCATTGTTTTTTGGCTCTTCCCTCACAGGCTGTATTTTTGAAACAATGGCATTGCTCGGCTGAACAATGACATTCTGGAAGACTCCTGTCGGAGCGGATACGTTGGTCATCACTGTCGTCGTGGACATAACGACACTCGTCGGCGGCGTGTGACTCAGCTCTATATGAGGTTGCTGACTTGACGAAATGTTTAATCCAATTTTGTTCGCCTGAAACACAAACAAAGCATGAATGAAATTCAATTAAAAACAATTGTTCAAATAATATAAGAACATTTCTTAACATTTTTCCATCACGATGATATTGTCTTCAACAAAAAACTGTAAAAGGCTCAAACCTGCTGTAAAACCGACATCTTATCATTATGGACGGACGGCGAAGCGGGAGGAGGTGGATTCTGACTGGGCTGATGTAGCGCGACTCCTCCAAGATGACCGATGAGACCATGCCGATACTTGTCGTCCTGGTTGGCAATAATGTGGCCCATGTGTCCAGGTGGCGAGGCAATCTCCATCCCGTTATTCTTTATCACGACGTACTTTTTGTCCGGCATCACGTACATCTGTTGCTGTTGCGGCTGGGCATAATCGACAGGCTGCTCTTGAACTTTGTGCAACAGCGTGAGGTTCTGTGCCGCAGCCATGGAGATGTGCGGCGAGTGCGGACCTTTTATCAGGTGGACATTCTGTTCGGGAAAGGGGTTCTCTGGGTGAATCACAAAGCCGTTGTTAGAAGTTAGTGCTTGTTGCAGGATGATGCCCTGTTGTTGCTGCTGTTGCTGGGCGACCGAGGTCACTACTGAGGGATGCCTCGGAGGTGGATTCTGCTCCGACCAGGACATGGTCACCGGCTGAGATGCGACGAGACGATCTCGACTCACCGGAGAGATTCTTATCACGCTTGTCCCGATAGCTGAGGGTGCCGAGGTCGTCGCGGCCGTTTGCATCGGCCGATTTGGACGCACCATCCGGTTGGGTTCAGGTTTTATCACTTGTTGAACCATATAACTGGACTGAGTCGGCGAGTGCTTCCATTTCGTCGTGGGAGAAATCAGAGGCGCTACGTGCTGCGCCGGACTGGAGATCGGCATGAAGACGTTGTTCTGGTTGAGACCAAGAGATGATGGTACTGGAGACTGGTTTATGCAAGGCGATATCGACGATTGGCCGGTTGGCGAAGAAAAGGCTGGAGTTGCTGATCGTGAACTTCCAAGCGAAACTGTAAAAAAAGTAAATGAGTGAGTAGAAGAGAAAAAGAATCAAAAAAGTTGCGTTTTTGTTATCTTCTGCATGAATAATAATAGAATGTTTATAAAATTGCTTGAACGTCAGAGTGTTTCATTTGATAAAAATAAAAATTATAATTAACTTGTCAAGAAAAGTTGAAACGTGAATGTGACCTAACGCGTTACAGACAGCCCACGCAATTTTTTCATTACAATACGTACATTAAAGTACAGAGAAAAAGAGAATGTGATTGGAGTATCGATTTTAATTGAATAGTGGAAAGTTATTTTAGCCGTTTTGTGCATGCTGTTTAATGAAAACGTTATAGCTACTTAAATAGCTGATTGTACAGCGAAATAATTTAATCATTCTGGCGATCAATCGACATAAAAAATGAAAAGGAGGAGGATTAATCTCTCTACCGAGCATATTGGCCGCTTCGGTCTCGTCCTGGTCGAAGCGACCCGCTATCCTCCTGTCTCCGTAATTCGGTGACGTATCAGAGTCTCTTGACGTCTCTTCCCCGTCAATTCGGCCTCTGGAAATAGATTTGTATTGATTTAAAATTATGCGATTTTCATCCGAGTAGGTTCAATCCTAACGGAATATTATTTCCAACCGAGAATAGATCTTAGTCATTTATTAATGTCAGAACTTACGCTGGAAAAGAGCTGGTCGGACCCCTAAGTCCCGATCCTTTTAAACTAAGATGTCGAGAACAGTAACCTCTTCGTTGGCTTTCTTTTGGACACTTATCATTACTGCACAGTCTTCTCCACTGTTTACCGTTGAACTTTTTCCTAATTCCACTCGGTGTAACTACTATATCCCCCTTTTTGTATTTGTGTGGCGTTGCCGCCTGAGATCTGCAAACCGAACATCAATATATCAGCATTTCGTTCAAAAACGTTTAAGATAAAAATTAAATATCCGTGAATTACCTTGGGGTTGCCGCCTGAGAACGAGGAGTAATGCTACGCTGTTCTACTAGACTACTGGTACTTCCACGACTTTGCATGCTGCTTCGCTTACTGCTGCCTGATAATTTTGCATCTGTCAGTTATAATATATTTTAAGAATTACTTAATAAAATATGCCCCACTTCCACCAGCCTTTGCTCGAGAATCAGCGAATATCAAGGAAAGAAAAAGTAAATTACCAATTAAGTCTTGTAAATTATATTTTCATAAATTATTCACCCTAGTTTGAAAATTGCTTTACGAGTTGATTAAGAAAGCAAAATAATATTAAAATAAATTCTAAAAATGAGAGAGTTTCAAATGAAACTTGACGTTAATCATTAATGAACAAATTTAGAGCAGAGACTTTGCAATTTTTTTAATCAATAGTGTGGATGTATAACCTGCGTCGGAAGGAAAAGTAATATCTTCTCTATCTAAATCATCTTCGCTTTCTAGATCGTCGTAACGTCCATTGCTGAGCGCCGCATTGGCGGAGTGAGCCGCGGTGCTAAGCGTCATTAGGGGACTGGTTCCGGTTGTCCTGTAATAACCACTGGAATCTCCATGAGTCGACATGTGAGAAGTGTGCTGAGACATGTGATGAAGTTGCAACATCGACGATGGAGCTTCTAACGAATTTCGATATGCATGCTCTGCAATAAAATCATTTATCCTGTTTAATTAAAATCGACAACCAGATAAACGTCTATCAAGGTTCAAAATCAAGCAATTTAATTTCTATTATCAATCAATTTCTTTCGTCAGAAATAAAGAAACTTTTCAAATAAATGTCTTGAACAAAATTTACCATTCGCGTCATTTCTCTCTTGACAGTCCTCAACTTCCTCGAGCTCGTCCCACCAAGGAGGCCTGATGAGCCTGAGATCCGCCCTGGTGAGAGTATGAGTTTCAAACTGGTCGTCCTCCCTTTGAATCCTCACGACGAATCTCTTGGGCTTGGTGAGCAAATTACATACGGTCCCCTTGACGAAGACGTTGCCAAGCTTGTCGTTGGGTATTCGCACGCACACTTTGGCATCTAGAGTGACATGATCGGTGAGCGGACTCGCGTCCCCGATGACGTCGTACTTCCTCGAACCAAGGACGTCGCTATAATGCATCGACTTGCAGCCGTCATCGAACTCAACGAAGATGTCGTTTTGCGACGCGTTTCGAATCACACCGGGATAATAGTAACGCGAGTCCCGCAACGCCAGCACTCGGTGATTTCGCCAGTCAGTTAGATTGATCGCGAATCGGGCCCGATTCACTGCCGGCTCCTCGCGTAACGAATAATCTACGGCCGCGCTTTGAGGCGAGCTCACCACCACTGAGTGAGAACCACTTATCTGAAAAGAATACACAAACAAACGTCAATTCGAAATATCACTGTTATTATATAGACGTTATTATATACCTATAATTATTGATTTAGTTATAATTATTGTGTTGAAGGTTGCAACTACCAAATTTGTTGTAAACTTTCAAATAAAAGAATTAAAAATTAATTAATTTAATTAGAATTTGTCTAAAAGTCATTATACAGTTAAACTTATATAAATTCTAAATCATCCTACATGAAATATTACATTGTATAATTAAAATTTAACAAAATTACATGTTAAGAAAATGTGTTCATCATTTTTACGCATTAACACAAAACATTAACACAAACCGAAATTATATGTTGAGGAAAAATATTTAAAAAAATATTAAATTAAAAATCAAATATATAGATTAATATAAATCTATGTCAGTTTTTTTGTAAAAAAAAAAAAAAAACATTTTGTTATTTCAAAGACGTGTTTTGTTTGCGATTTCTTTTTAAATAACTAATGAAAAACAATTTACATACAGCTGATTTTGATTCAAACGTAATTCCATTTTTCATTCATTGAAACAGTAATTTGCTCATGAAAAGTATTATGAATTGTGCAATCTGTTGTTAAATTATATTAATTATTAGTTATTGCTTCATTATTAAAAGAAAATGTACAATTTGAAATGTTGTATTTTAAAAATTCATGACTTGAGACGTGATTGTATCATATTCGATAACAATCAAGGACACATCTGTCTCCTAGGTAGTTGGTCTAAGGGTACATATATATTTCCTAATACTTTGAGTGTTAATAATTGTTTAATTGTAGTTTTGACGAATTGACACCTGATAAGATTCATTTTGCGGAGATCGTTGTTGATTCAAAGGCAACGTGGAATGAACCAGCGTGGATTGGTTTAGCGGCTGAGCCGTGGGTCGGATGCCGACGATATTGGAGAGTTTGCTGGCGACGTTGCTCGTCTTGTCCATCTCCTCGAGCTCGGACGGGTCGAACTTTCGTTTCTTTGGAAGCTTGCGGGCGCTGATCGTCGGGTCCGAGGGGTCGCGTTGCGCAGGGGGCGGAGGCGGGGGTGGCTGATCGCTGCAGGATTTCTCATCGATTGCTCCACCACCCCCGCCCGCACCATATTGACCTCCCCCCAGGTCCCGCTTCTCGTGCATATGAGCAGTCAGCATCTTTGCCACCTGCTCACCCTGCTCTGTAACAGAAACAAACACCACATTATCTCACTTCATTCATCTTCTTTCAATCTTCAAATATTTTTGATTCTCTCAACGTGTCCAGATTCATTGTTTTTTCTTTACTGTTTTCATTTCCTCAAGTTTAATTTTATTTAGGAAAATATCACTCGTATTCATCTCCCATTTCGTGATTTCAAGTTCTTAATCGTGTTTTATACTTTTTTCTGATCGCTTTTTATGGGTCACCTATTTTCAAACTCGCATTAAACTGCACACACTTTTCCGTTAAAACAAGGTCAGCCGATACAACGGACCAACGTCATAGCATGAGCTTATTCATTACCATTTTTTTAATTCTGGTTCAAAAGGGGAAGAAGAGAAATTCGCCCTTTTTAAAAATGGTCATCTCAATTTTCTATTTCAATGTCGGATTGAAAACAAGATGATCCAGCAGATGTTGACATTTTTGAGTCTAAAAAGTATAATATAGATATCATATTCAAATGATGACACAGTTTCATGATTATAGAATTGAATGTTCCAACTGACGAGGTATACTTTATGAACAAGAGAAGAGATGAACATTTCTGTTTATTGGAATTTTTCATTTCTATAAATGTATAACTTTAACCTGTCCAAGTATTTTAATTACTTACTTTTCGAAACGAAATGATTAAAAAAATCGATAAAAAAAAACGAAATGCAAAATTATATTACAATGTTATAATCAATTCATACGGCTTATGTATAATAAGTGTGTTTTTAAAAAATAAAAATAAATAATAACAAAATGTGAGATAACTTTACGTTCTTACCGAAACTCGATAAATCCATCCGAAAATGACAATCTAAAAATAAACACTCATTCTTGCGAATGTTGAATGACACTTATTTACACAAATTAAATCGCCTAATGTCAAACACACCATCTACATTTACTCATGAACTCTGATCGTCATTATAAAGCAATCAATGTACTCGTCACAAGAATCATAACACGTCTTGAATCTCGAGCAGAACGTGAAATATTCGTTCAAACTACCAAATTGAAATCCCTATTTTTGGAGCACAAAAACTTCTATGAACAGAGCCGACTAAAGGGAATGGGTGACAGAATCACAACATGCTGCTCCGACAGGATCGTATGACGCAACACGGGTGCCCTTGTTGACATTAATCGGGTTCTTTAATTTTTAATGATCAGCTTCGTTAACAATTTTTATAACAAAAATTCTCATTGTTTTGTTTCTTTTCATTTATCCCGTCTTTAATATTATTTCAAAAGTTGACACCTCATTGGAAGCTGTAATCGAAAATTGTTTGGAATAAAAACAAACAAGACAGATGAAATAAAATTGATGGAAACAAACGAAAAGTGGTTGATGCATTTTGTTTCAATTAAAGAAAGATTCACCGGGGAATAGTTAAGATGAATGAACGAAAAAAATGTGGCATTTAAGAGGAGTGGGACGTCGGAGAGTGAGAGAGGTATGAAAATGAAAGGGAGAAGAGAGATAGATATACTTACAATCGATATAGTGGAGAGGAGGAGCGGCGTTTGGTGAGTTAAAATTGGGAGGATGATGGTGACAACGGCTGGGTGCATACCTCAGCACCCGGCTGTCGGGAACAGGATGCGTTGTGTCGGGGCTCACTCTTCCCTGGCTGTTGTGCTCACGGATGCTTGTGTCCTCGCGCGTATCCAATTCTTCTTCTTCGTCGTCGTCGTCGTCTTCTTGCCAACCCCAGCTGCCGAGCATCCTCCCCTACAAATTCTTTTCTCAGCTCAACACTTTTGCCCCCTTTGTTGCCAGCAACACTCTATGCTCCGCTCTGTAACAAACAATACGGTGTTTTTTTTTTTATCTCAAAAATGTGTTTCTTCTTACATCAATTTGATCAGCAAAAATTATTAGTGTAGTTTTTGACCTTTTTCATATCGCTTTGATTTGATATGGAGGTATAAATAAAATGGTTATATAAATTAAGAAAAATTTAGAAAGTAATTTGAAGTTAAATATGGATGCATTTTTATTCGTGCCTCTTTATAACCGTCTGGATAGATTGGTTGTAATCAAATGTTGTAATTAACTAACTTGTGCCTACAATCGCGAAATGAAAAAGTGGGAAGAAGGTAGATGGAGGTCATTTTTCAACCTGTTCTATGCAAACATTTTGAGAAAAATCATTTGCAATTTTATTTTTTATTATTCAGTCAAAAGTTAAGCTAATATGATAGCTGAAAATTGAAACAAAAAAAAAAAAAGGAAAATGACGTCTGGACAAAGAAGTGTTAAGATCAGACTCAGGAGTTTTCATTCGCGAGTTTATAGAAATTTGATTTCGCATCTTTTGTATTATCAAAACGCCTACGTTGCAAATGACCTCACTTTACCTTACCACTGCACTCATCTATATAGGTATACACTGATGCACGTGTCCGTCTCTCTCTCTTGCTCGCTTTTCCTTTCTTTTCACGCTATCGCGTTGCTTAATTGACGCGTTCCTCGAATCACGCATACACCGTCCATTAAAATAATGAAAACGCGTACACACCGCGTTCGGAAAAACGCATTCTCATTTATTTTGCAATTAATCTTAATGACGAACAAGCGAATTCGCTTGTTCGACATACGTGTATACTTTGAATATTCAATCTCTTAACAAAACGATCACAAAAGTGAGTACAATTTTTCAATGCAGATTGCAAACTATCCTTAACAAACAAAACCACTCAATCGAAAATTCTTCCTTTTTTTCATTTGTCATTTTTATTAATGAATTAATCAAACAAATGATAAAATTCAAATACGTAAGGCTTAATTTTGAATATAATTAACGAACAAATACTAAATGAACCCTTTTTATGTTTTAATAAACTATACAATATGATTACAATGATTAAAATAATACGAACATACTCTGTTGTTTATTCTAAATTTGTAACAAAATCAATAGAAAGTTTTATGCTTACAATAAAGACATGTGTGTGCAATGTAATTGAGATTATTTATCTGAATATTTGTTGTTTAATGCTGACATGAACGGTGAAAAAAAATATATTAATCAAATTGGGAATAAGGACAGTGGGATTAGCAACAATAATACATAATTGAGTTTGTGCTGGATATAGTACGGGGGCGCTGTTGCAAGTGTGTGCGTGGAAGTGGTTCGTAGGTCTCGAGTGTTACATCGAAACGAGTTTTCGCCGTAACGTGAACGGCCTTCACACGAGCGAATGAATCGCGAGTGCGCGTCGATTTCGATGGAGCAGAGCGCGCCCAACCTCTGCTATTTATTTCAAGCAGCAACGAGCCACTCGCATAGAACGAGAACCTCTCCTCGGTCTTGCGCGCAAAAACTTCACTCGCGCGTATACTACTACGTCAATTGCAAACACGTGTGCACTCACTCTCTTACAAATATCAATATATTCCCGCTCCCAGAGCCGTACCCGCGATTCTTTTCACTTTTTTTTTTTACACAACCTTATTTTCAACCGAAATCAAATTAACAAAATTCACAACAGAGAATATTCAAAATTTGGATTTACAAATTTGAGTCTCATTGGATTGAAAACAAAATGTGTTTTTAAATCAAGATCAAGTATACAATGTTAAACGATAAAAGAGCAATTATATCATATCGTCAACTGAAATTATCATGTTAGAAAAATTGATTTTGAATCGAGCGATAAAAATCGATTGAACACTGATGAATCGGTTTGATTTGTCATTATCGATTGAATTGACGAAAAAAACAAACTCCCTGCAATTCATTCAAGTATGATTGAAGCGGGATTGAAAAGTCTCCCGGGCGGTGATTAATTATCGCGTACAATTGCGCCGATCACGTGATCGGTCCGCAACACGAACCCCGACGGTATGTAAATCTCTTTTATTTCCCGAGAATTGGAGCAAGTGCACTTTTCGACCGCGGATCGCTTGTTTCAAGAATGATGTTGACGTCGGAGAATTGACTTTTTTTGTCGAACGAAAATATAAACGGCACAAAAACAACTGGAACTGATTTTAATTTTCATATTTCAAACATATTTTTTTTTTATCGCTGACGGAAAATTTTCACCGCGGTGTGTCTTAAAAACATTTGTTTTTCTTTTTTCGATCGGATTCAACTTTTGAAATCGAATAAAATTTTCATTTATGTCGAAGATAATTTTTTCAGGTGTGAATTTGTTTGTTGTTTAGTGTTATCGTCCAATTTTGCAGGATTTAAATGGAAATGAAACAAATGACGTATTGAGAAAACCTTTTGAATGAAAGAAAATAAGGAAAAATCGGCTGACAAAGTGACTCTTGAATGAAACCGTATCGATTTCGTTTCATTAATAAAATATAACCGCATACAAGATGTATATTTACAATTTGTTGAACAACATATTTCCATAGGCAAGTTTCTTGTCGCCTCGGCTTTTTTTTGGTTTATGTTTTTTTTTTTTTTCTTTTTGTGACATTATTATTATTACAAGTTTTAGTTTCAGGTTTTGGCTCACGAGAATATAGTAGGCGGTTTTTGTGTGACTGGAATGTGCACCGTGATTAGTCACTATTTTAATTGAACGTGCCTCGGTGTGGACACGCACACGAGCACAGATATACCATTTTCAAGACTTATTATGAAACACACGCCACTCGAAAAGTATAACATCATTTTTCATTCACATCTATAAACGTAAAATATATGTAGCCGTATGAAGGTCACGACGACGCGGCAACAGCAGTTCTTCAACAATGCATTTGTAAGACACTCGTGTGCTTCATTCAGCTGTTCTATCTGCATGTCATTTTTTTTTTTTTTTTTTTTTCCAAATCATTTATTCCAATTTTTTTGTTTCTCTGACAATTGCAAAGCAACCTTCAATCGCCAATCCAAAATCACAATTGAGAAAAGATAATAATTTTTTGCACCAGGTACCATGGAAACACATCCCGACAGGTGGAAAATAAAAGGCACGAGAAAAAAAAAGGTCCAAAGATTCCTCGCTCTCAAATTGCACTGAAAAATCACTCAAGCACAAAGACCGAAATTCCAATCTGCACACCGAAACGTCAACAGATCAACGGGGAGAGATCAACTTGATAGGATGGAGATTGGTTCAAAATAAGGAGAGTAGAGAAAGAGAGAGGGGGAAGGGACAGAGGAAAAAAAAAGAACTGAATTGTGGAGAGAAGAGTGGACGATTTTGTTTGTTGCGAGGGAGTAGGTTGTGGCGCGGTTGTGGCGCGTATACTACTGACACCGAGTTGAGAGCGTGGTACTCCGGTCGGTTGCACAGGCCAGGGACCGCGGCACGGAAGAAAACGAGTCTCGTTCCGTCCGAGCCGAGTGTGGGTAAAAGGACCAGCCAAGGGTAATGCACCGCGTCGTCGCGCGCGCGAGCGACGCTCACTCTCGCCGCCTCCTCCCTGCTCTCTTCTTTCGTGTTGCTTCGCTGCCTGACTCACGACTCCACCGGCCGGATATTTCTCCTCGCCAAAAAGTCGTGACACTGAATTCAATACGAGGTGTCGCAAATTACAATTCATATTCCCTTTTTTTATTTCTCTTACAACAAATAACAAAGACAAAGCCGAGTGCAAAATACACAAAATCAGTGTAACAATATCATACTTTCAAATACTATCACTACATTCACAGACAAGTAGTAGTTGGTTTTAAAAATGCACTTTTTTATAACGAGAAATATTGAGAGAATTGATTTTTTTTTTTTTTTGGATTTTTGTTATCCAGTTTTATTATACGTTATTATTATTATTATTTTTTTTTTCAGATTACTCATGATCATTTTTCCTCCTCTATAAGTCACTGAATGAGTTTCAAAATAACCGCTGATACAATAAAGTGCACAATGAAACGCTCTGTTATGATGTCAAAATATTCTGTAAGCTTGGTTGACTAATTTATCAAGTCGCCAACTTTGTCATCGGTCTCAATATATCGCCATCCCACGACGCTCGCTTTTCGTTTTCTAATTTTTAAAGATCTTTCTGTTTCAGGTCTCTCAACATTTTCTGCAATTACTTCCAACTTGAATTTCCTATTGAATTAGTAATGAATGAAGGAGTCTCATCCATTGACATCTGAATTATTTATCGGCGTAGAATGTTTTCTGTCAGGATGGAAACGAAAAAGCGTCCACTCATTGGGACTTTGTAACCCAGGCGTCCGCGTTCTTTGCGAGCGCGTCTTCTCGTTGTGGATTTAACCGCACGATCTGCTGAACAAAGGTGTCTGCAGCGAGCGTTTACGCTCGTCCACTCGGTAAGACGCTTTTCCTTGGTCCCTTTTCAATTTGTCAAGAGCTTCATTATCGAAACGCCAGGCCAGTTCTTATACCTGAACTCTCAAAGTCTTCTTTTTTATAGACAACTGTTTATTTTTTATTTCTTTTTTTTTTTGTGTCTCCATCTCTTCAATGCTTGTGTTATTTAAAGAAACACGATTCAAAAATCATCTGAGGACTAAATCGAACTTTTGGACAAAATTTTCAGTGATAACGCGAGTGTTTTTAAATTGGAATGCGCGGTTGAGTGAAAAATAGAGCTTTCGTTAGGTTGGCTGATGGTAATTTCGCGGAATAAATTGGCGACTATCGGCGACGCAGATGGGACGCTCGCAATTAAACGGAGTAATTTATTCAATGCAGAAATAATCTGTCGCAATAGCGCCGAGCGTGCCAAGCGTAGTACTATTCATGCCGTTTCGTCACGATGGTAGTACGCTTCGCGTCGCGCGTGATTCGCCGTAGGACCAAAAATAGTGAGCGGCTTGGCATCGCTGTCCTCGCTTATACTAATGCCATACGTTTCCGCGTTGCTGCGTCAATCAAATCACTTTTTTTTTAACCCTTTTGTATAAACAAACATTTTCGTTCAAATTTTCATAACCGTACATTTTTTTTATTCCATCAAAATGTTGATCAATAATTTCTTTTATTTTTGAGTTACTTGAGACAAGACTTTCATGAACGTACAATTAAGGTTCCAAGGCCCCAATATGAAAAACAATGAAACAATTTTTAATACAAAAGTTGTTTGTTCAATCTTTATCTGTCAGTATTCATGATTTGAAATGTATCAAAATATCTCATAAAAATATGAAAATCATGGATTTACAAAGAAGAAGCATATATTTTTCTGAAATTGCTCAAACATTGCAAAACGATTATGAATATGTTGAAGAACATTTTAATACAGTTTCATCAGATTTCTTATGGGATCAACTTCATGATAATTATTATTAAAACAAGTTAAATTTGCATGATAGATATATAGAAAAAAAAAATGGAAACTGAATAGGTATTATAAGATGAGTGAGCAAGACAAAACTTTCCATTGTTGACTGTTAACCCTGTCGATTTTGTAAAGAAAAACAAACAGAAAAATTGTTGAATGAACAGACTTTTTCTTTTGAAACAGAAATTTTGAGTGGCGTTTTGGACGAGAGATGACCAATAAGCGGCGCTGGGTTTTGAGACAAAGATTGGCAGGACCCGGAGACACCACCCGCGGACCTTTATTCATGTCGACTTTGCCGTAACAACCTGTAAGTGATACCTGTGCGCTGCGCGAATATCGCATTATGTCATGGAGGAATGCACTTGAAGGCGCACAATAGCTCGAGTGGGCGCTCTCACAAAAACCCGGGCCCGTTACGGCCCAAACAGACACGCATAAATCAGGCTCGAAAATCAACAGGTATAAAAACCTCTGAGTGACGCTTTTCAATGACTCCCTCAATTTTTTTTCTCCCTCTCCCAAGGTATTTTTCATTGTCATTTTTTTTTTTTTTTTTTTTTTCGAGTAAGGATAGAAGTTAATTTGTAATTTTTGGCGCCCTCTTTATGGCATTGAAAAAACCGGTGGGGCAAGGACGTGTTTCTTCCTTTTTGATTCTTTTTCGTTGGATTTTATGATTCATAAACAATCGAAAAACAATGAAGAAGAAAATCGGGAAATAGAAAAAATAAAAAAGCAAGTTTTTTATTGGCGGATCATAAATTGAAATCCAAGGCGCCGCTAGGGTCCATTTTCGCCTTTTCTAAAACCGGCTACAATGCCGCCCTGCTGCTCTCGATCCGATGCACCTGCGCGGTTTCGTTACGATTGTTTTATTAACGTTTGTGTGACAGAGAGGCCAGCTGAGCGAGAAATACTTGCACGCAGAATGGAGAGCCAGATGAAGGCGACGAGAGACAGCTAGACAACAGAGCATACAATGAAAATTTTTAACAATGCCGCAGTGTGTACTCCATCATTCAGGAATTTTCGCTCGAACTAGGACCCATTAGAGGCTATACTTATTTATCCCCTTTTTTGTAAAAACATCATTCTAAAAAATCATCATCCATCCTGTAGCAACGAAATTAATTGGTTATCTGCATGTAACATGTTTGTTATAAAAATTTGTCAAACGGGGTTTGACAATTAAGGACGAATTTTCAAGTAAAAAATTCGTTGCACCGCAGTTTTTGTTTTTGGCTTTTAAATGTTCAAAAACTCGTTGCTCATTTTCCGATTGCACTTGTACAATTTCTTACGCTACTATCGTCTGACACAATTTATATCTGTCAGCGTTTGCAACTTCACAAACCGACTTATCAGCCGATAATAATGAATCGATAGCCGACACTCGGGATTAGACAATAATCACGGTACACGTTTATTCCCTACCAGCCGTTCTTTGAAGCAAATCCAGATCTGACGTCTGTGTTAAAAAATGTGCGCAGACACACGTTTTTACAACTTGATCGGATATACGAATCATTTCAAAGACCTCTTTCATCAGGTAGCGGGGTATATTTTCCTGCCGGAAATTACGTGCATCCATGTGTGTTTATATCAATATCCGCGAACGCTCGACAAAGAGCAGTGCTGAAAAGTGTAATAACTTGGTTATGAGTCTGCGCCCCCGCGCCTCTCCCCACCATTGCGCGTGACGCGAAATTGTTACGCAATTACAGGGCCGTGTTGCAATTTTTATTTACAAAAATCGCATTATCGTTGACCAGCGATGATGTCACAACAATTTGTCGTCAATGTCAAGAACAGCAACACTTTGTAGTATAACTTGATTCAGTGTGTGTCTCACAAATCATCAAGATGTTTTTAACATCTCTTTTGAGTGTTATTAAACTATAGTTTCAATTTATGTTATTTTTCAATGGACAATCGGAAAAGTAAACAAAATATTGAAGGAAAAGGGTTTGTTTCAATTTCAAAAAGAAAAATAAAGGAAATGACCTTCGAACGACAAAGTAAACAAAGTAAACAGTTTTGGAAATGATTTGTTTGTTTACATGAACAGATGAGACTGGACCTTCAACCTTGAGACGATGAAAATAAATCATTTTGATAAGTAAATTAACGATGTAACGACATTTTCACTGTGATTTTGTTGGCAATGATTTTCGGTTGTGATTTTCATAAGATTTTATAACAACAAGATGGCTTCTCCATTAAGTAATCTCACGTTCGCACATCTTAAATAAAAACAGACGAATTACTTTCGGTCGGCTGAACCCGCGGCGGATAATGCAATTTTAATTGATCTTGCTGCCACAGCTCATATTTTCCGGCGCGCGCCATTGTTCCGAAAAACGCATTTTTCCCGCCCGAATTACGAAACAATGCGCGTCTTCGATGGCAAAAACTTTTGCAAAATGCTGCGATATTTAAAACTGTGCCAAGGAAAAATTATCCAATTATGTTTTTTTTCTTCTTATTCATTAGGGATTAATGTACTTGTAACGTTTTGTTATTATTCTGATAAAAAGCTGAATTTCCAAAATGAAATGTTTTGAGAACGAAATTGTTAATGAAGAATCCTTTTTTTTTCAGATCCAAGGATTGTTATTGAAAGTTTGTCTTAAAAATGGACATTTTTGAAGATGAATGTGGGTTGTACGGGTCACATGATTTCATTGTCATCACGGCAATTCGTATTGTAGTAGAAAATGATGACTGCAATTGTATGGTGACGTCACGCGAGCAGAGCGCGTTACGCGACAGTGAGTTACGCCGGCGTGTTGTTAAATAGATTCATTATTAACTACAATGTCGCGGGGTCGAACAACGGGGTCACGCTGCGAACTACACTCCGTCGACTTGGCTCTGCAACGCCGGGGGAGGACACGTGAAGGGGGGAAGAGAGATCACGCCTGCGCTCACCAGGAGCAAGAGGAGAGCTGGTGTAAGTGCAAGCCATGACGTCACGTGAAGAGAGAATGAAGCTCGATAATGCACTTCGCTGATCGTTTCATTCTTATAAAGAGCCCGAGGTTTGAATATACAATTGTAGCTGAGATTCAGATGAAAATGATCATTTTCATTTTCATAACAATGTAAATTATCATTTGATACAAAACGAAACTCTTTTTCCGTAAGACAAATGAGAAAAAGATGTTTATTTTTGAATCTCAGTTTCATGTTCATCTAATTGAATTGAATGTTAATAATAGAAAGAGTTGTGTTTTAATATTGTTTGTTGCAGGCAAGTTAATTAGAGTTTAAAATGGAAACGAAATGGAAAAAATAATAGACCAGCTGATGAATTTAAAATGAGGAGCAAATCAGCGATTGTTTATCAAAACGAGGCATTATGAACACAAGCTTCTGGTATAGAAGAAACCAAGTACACATTACTAACTGAACGTAAAAGTACGTACAAGTCACTGCCACGTAATTGCACTGCAAATAATTCACCGCGAATGATGTTTTTATCTGCAAAGTTGAGACATTGCTTATGACGTATATAATTAGTATATCAGACTTCCTACACACCGATTGAGAAACATTCAAATTATTATTGATGTTATCTTTCATTGTTGGATCGATGACGCACTCGAGATGATTTTAAAGAATTAGGCCTCGTTTTTTCATTATGCAATTCAATTAATCTGAACGAAACACAAAAAAAAACAATAAAAAAAAAGAAATATTAATATTTCATTTGTTCTCATTATCAAATGGAAATTGAAAAATGATTTGAATTTCACGATACCGTTGTCTTGATTCATTGAGAGTCAGCCAAATCGGTAGTTTACATAGCGTCAATCATCCCTGCTTATAATAGCCATGTTATGTGTCTTCGCACGATTGTGATTGGTTGATTGTGGTCATCTGTTTGTCACGTTTTTCAAACTTGTATTCTACAATACAATACTATTAGGCCAAAATCATTTATCAATCTGACATAATCTGAATTATTCTATATGATCTTTCATTGTGTACAACACATTTAAATGAATGAACTTTTTATTCTTGCTAGACAGTATTATAATTTGTAGTACTAAACATTTGATCAAAAGGCAAAAACAGATGTAAAATATATAAACTGTAATTAGCTAAATAATTGATCTCACTTACCAATATAAATTCAATTTGTAGAATGCATTGTGCAGCTTGATTACAAGCAAGCGTAAGTGTGTACACGATTGATCGTATACGAGTGATCATGAAAAATGTAATTTGCTAATATACCCAAGAGAGAAAAGGTGAACGAGAAAAATAAAATCGTCATCACAAGCCGCGACATAACGACTGACTCCGAATGACAAATACGAATTGAAATACACGCGTGAACTCGCACAAATCATTCATTCCGAGGGGGGCATGCGATATTCATGCGAAAATTAATGTAATCATTGACAGAAAGCACTGATTTTCATTGACATCATGCGACAAAAGATTATCCATAATTCATATTAACCGTTTTTATTATCGCTGTATTTCTTTACAATTTAATGAAAACAAAATTTTTTTTTCACATTGTTATGTTCAATTTGAAAAAAATGATATAAATCAAATTATTTTGCAGATAAAAAGATAAAATGAACAAAATCTAAGACTGCCACAAAAGATTTTAAAGGGCAAACTGCCATTGATAGTTATACAAATATGAGCTTGGAATATGAATGGATATTTATGTAAGCTTGTAATAATAACGTTTATCAGTGCAAAAATCAGGTTGGAGCAATCACGAATCTGATATATGAGGAGTCGAATAATTTGCGCACAGAATTGTAGTATGGTACTTATATATATTGTATAAATATCGATCCGCTGCTATTCTCGAAGACCGCCAATCTATTTCTGTATAATTGCAAATATTTTGCACATAAAGTTATCTTAAAAAAGTGGTTAAAAACATCGTTTGGTAATTTCAAACCAAGTTGCCCAGCATCAAATTGATAACTTTTGGTTTTTCATCTTATGAACGAATTGCGTTTCACCAAAACTTTGTTTTTAACGATGTTGTATAATTTTAATTGTAGAACTAAATCCAAAGTTTTCCACGGAATAAAAAATGGCAGGCTTGCAAAATTGTCGCATGACAATATTCTACAGCTGGGACGATTATATTTTTGCGACCGTCAGCTTTTTCGTTTTTAATTTGTAACGTTTCGAGATAACGGCCAGTCAGTGGCGGAGTCGTGTTAAATTGCGCTACTCATAAATATGAGTGAGCGACGCACACGCGACGATAAGAGAACGGGGCGCTATTCGGATTTCTGGCTGGTATAGGTTCAACCGGCAACGCATTCCGCTTTTATGCTCTTCACGTGGAACTTTCATACGCAACGCGTTTTTATCATGCTATAAGAAACACACACGTTATTGCAGAGTGCAAGATCAACGACCCTTGTGCGCACATTTTTCGGAGATCCTGCAAACTGGAATAAAAACAACCAAACTGAGTAAAAAAAAAAAAAAAGTTAAATT
The DNA here is from genome assembly GCA_030523145.1 of Trissolcus brochymenae. NCBI lineage: Eukaryota > Metazoa > Arthropoda > Insecta > Hymenoptera > Scelionidae > Trissolcus > Trissolcus brochymenae. The sequence continues at coordinate 314,286 of JAQQRF010000123.1, forward strand.
ATATTCGAACGATCAATATTGTTTAAAATTTTTTTTAACAAGGGTGCATAACTCCCCTACGGAGTTTCACATTTAATATTAACTCATAAATCTAAAAATAAAGCCGAACTTTTTGTTTTCGATGGTTCCTTTTTATAGTTCCAGTCTCACAATCCCCCTGGGAAGTTAGGTTTGCTCTCGCGTACATCGAAAGTTTATTTATAAATTGTTATCGTGTGCGTTTGCAACCCAAACAACGTCTAGTGCAAGCGATGGCGTGAAGGTGTAAAAATAGCCGCGCGCATTATAATAGTAAATTGATTTAAGCGATGGCACTCGCAATCTCGTGCCCATTTTTTTTTTTTTTTAATTTCGTTGCCTGGTTGTATGTACTTTATTCTTTTATCGCCGGTCGACCTGCGCGCTTTCATCCGCCGTCGTCGCAGCCGCTCAGGCGCAATTATTTTTGCAGCGTTTGATCGATCATTCATTATCGAGTCGCCGACACAATGAGACGTGTTTAATTAACGGCCATTAACGTGCTTCGCTCAATGCTATCTGAGACTCAATTTTTCCGCCCCGCAGTCCAATTGTTTCATTCTGCTTCCTATCAATCCCGGAGTCTCCGAGATTGATCGCCTTCATTCTTCGTTGAATAAAAAAAAGAAATGTGAATGATAAAATTGTTTTCATACGTGGAAAAAAGAATTAATTGAAAAGAAAACAAATTGACGACGTTACGCTGCCAATATTGTGTATAGGCCATGTTTGGAGCTGTGCAATTAATTCGATACGAGCTACTGACTTGTTTCTGACTAAATGTGATTCACCCTAAGATGCATGAGTCATACAATTTGAATCACCTGATCTCCCATCGACCGTGTATCATTTTATTATCAAAAGGTAAACCTGAGACATTCCTTCGGCTACGTTTATTAAGTGCAATGCACTTTACGCAATTATTTTTTCATAAGAGCTAAGAATAAACATCTTTTTTTAATAAAAGTACAACAAATTGAACATTCACAAAGAAATCATTTACGAATTATTCATCAAAGAAATTTTGCCCTAAAGTGTACTTCATCACTTATGTGAGTTTATGCAGTATTCAGACGTGCATCATTCCTATAGGGAATGAGGCATTAATTTTATGTGAGCTATAGATACAGCAGGTTGAGCTATAGATCGTAGCTATAGATTGGCAGAGAATAAGCGTTTATGAAAAATTGCTTTTCAAACTGATATTCATATGTATTATTCATCTGACAAGGGTTGCTTAAATGTCTTAATGACGGTGGTGTAGAGTTTATTGTCATCAATGTTTCTAGACTTCTTGTAAAGCCCTTTCACAATGTGACGAGCATAATGCGGCAACAGCGCACACGAGGAGCAACCGCGCAAGCGCACACCGAACACGGCCTTACGCGACGAGCACCGAAATATCCGGGGTGCACGCGCGTATCCTGATTTTCATTCAGGAGCGTGCTGTCAATTGAGTTAATGGGACGATGCATCGGAAGGATGCGCGTGGTGGCCAGGGCCAGGAGGTGCGCGCGACAACGCGACCCCACGAGCTCTGCTCCGAAATAGGCCGCGAACTGGTGGGGACAGGTCACGAGCAAACTATTTCACTACAAAAGTGTGTGCGCTCTGTTCGCATTCTCATCCTACTATCAGCATCATCCAACAATAATGCAAACACATTTGTTTACTTTATATTCAACAAACAATAAATACAACCAACAGTAAATAATAATCAATTATCACTTATTATATTCATTCTTTCAATCGGTTGATTAATCGTTTATTATTCATCACAATAATATATCCAAATAAAATTATTATCATCGTTTATTTATTTGTTTGTTTGTTTGTTCTATCAACCTTTTCAAGTAACTGTGTTCACTTGGAATAATTTGTTTGGTTTCAACATTTGACGAATTTAAAAAAAGTATTATCAATCTTTTTTTACATGGTTAAAAAAGATTGATTGAGATTTTGGTTACATTTGTAAAAATGATAAGTTTTAAAATTGTCTGTAACTTTTTGTAGACGGCAAAATTTATTTCTAAATTCAGAATTCGAAATAATAAATTTATTTCAAATTTTTCTATAAACAATCAATTATCGACCAATCTGTTGTCGATAAATTAATCAAACACAAATATTATTTTTAAGCACTTTACGGTTGTCACGATTCATTTCAGTTTCAGATAAAAATTTAAAATTAAAGGTGCTACCGATGAAGAATAGATATAGTTAGTTAGAAAAAAGATCAATTTTGTTTATTATGAACTATATATTAATAGCTACAAATTGTTGTTATTTCATTTTATTTATCATGGCGTAATGAACAAAAAAAACTACGACTTTTCTAATGTTATAATTTCATACAAATCTATGGAGATTTGTATGTTCAGCATGCATAGATCTCAAAGAAACTTGACAACCGTAAATTACTGCGATCATAGAACTAACTTATCAACATTTGTTTATATCCATATTAAAAATTAATAATAGAAATTAGACTGTGCAAAAATGTTTTGCGAATGTTGCTTGAATTAAAATAAATTTATTTCATACATATTATTTTTGTTAATTTAAAACAATAAATAAATCAAAGTGAGATTTTTGTCATTTTCTAGATGGTTTTTGAAGAAACAAATTTTTTCCCCCAATTTTTTGATTATTTTCAGATTTTAAAAATTTCATCAGAAATAAATGATCATATCAAAAAATGAGATTTAAATATTTTTTAAAAAGACACTGTAAAAAACAGTTTAAAAAATTTTTTTTTTCATCATTCAAGTTATCATTAAGTACAGATGTTGATGGTTTTTAATACTCAAGCATAATATAAAGACATGGCATAAAAAATTGATTAAACTAGTCTAGTGCCTATGTGGAAGCTCAATTTCATATTTTGATTTATATACCGGAGTCGAATCAATTAATACGTAATTCATTTTTTTAAGGATATCTTAAATGACATGTTATTGTCAACTAAACCATCGTTCTGAGCAGTCACACAATTTGAGCCACCTCTGATATACTTGACTACCAAATAATGAAAGTTCTTTAAAATAACAAAAAGAAGTTTATTTTCTACAGAAAGTTTTACAGTTTCTTGCAAATGTGTATCTCACGAAATTGCATACATACAAAATATACGTCTCAACATGAAGCAAAGTATTTTTGCACGAAAGAAGTATAATATAGAAGTAACATCCATCTGTCAAAACTGAAATGTTGTCGAAACTGATATAATTGCGAATCTAACCTCTTGGTTAATATGTTTCAGTGACGTCACGTCGATTTGTCTTTATAGATCGGTGTAGATTTGGCCGCCATGATAGACGGGAATCAGTATGCGCCACGTGTAAATGTTACGTGCCATCCGTGCAAAGGTATCAAACAGAGACTAGATACAGAAGAGGAAGAACGAAGCGCGCGGTCTTCCGTTCATTCGTGTTCGCTCTTAACGTTGCGTCTCTTTCTCGCGTCCTCCGCTCTCTGTCTAAAAATTGCCCCCCGCCTGGCGTACGACACAATAAATCCATTGTGAAAGAGAGCGAGAGGACCGAGCGTGCAACTGTGACGCCGACTGCGAGACAAGTTCGTGCGCGCTGCATTCCGCGCGTACGTATACGTATACTTACGTACGAGGGTGTACGGATCGGCAGCCATCGGCCGACTTCGGCTACGCTCGTGTACATGCGAGACGCAAGAGAGAGAGAGAGACAGAGAGACAGAGTGATAGTGGGGTGCGCGCTAAGCATTTTATCAGGGGCGGTATTTTATCGAGAAAAGTGTAGTACAACACTCAATCCACTCGAATAGTATACAAATGAAAAGACTTCTTCTTTGCACAAATAGTAAATGTATACGAATGTCGGCGAATCACACACATCTGACGACGAGACACGCATGCGCGTCGCGTGCCCACGACGCATTCATTGTTTTTTTATATGCACACACAACAGTTAAGCATCAACTTTGTCAACTTTTAATTTCGTCATAAAACAAAGTACACAGTATATAGAGATGACCCTATTTATTTACAATACTTACAAACAATTAGTAACAACAGATGTGAGATGTTAGTTTGTATACAAAATGTCTTTTGCGAAATAATTGTGAAATGTTGATTTTTTGTTTCTAACCGGTTGGGATAGTCGGTCATTTTGAATTATTTTCAAAATTGGAGATTTTTGTTAGAAATAGACGAGCGGAAACTTTGACAATTGATAGAGTAGATGTTTGATTTTTTGAAAGACCAAAAAAAAACGAGAAAGAGGATGCCCACACACGAGCAATCATTGTTACATTATGTAAACATTGTTATCAAAAGATTAGAGCTTTTCTCAGGAAGATTGAGAGCGAATTTACGTCAAAACAATTACTTGTGAGTTATCTCTCTTCGTTTTGTTTCTGTTAACAAAATTATTGAATAATATCTATGTCCAAACACAAGTTTGTTGTTCGTGGTGATTTCCTAAAAATCTGTCTCTCGCGTTGACGCAATTCAATACACACGATACGACAAAAACAATTGATTTATATATTATTTTGTGAATTCAATCAGATTGTGATTGCCCATTAAAAACAGGCTAATCGAATTAATCAAATGATAATTATGTAAATGATAATTTTGGAGTGACGATAAAAGTTGGTTTAATGATGCCGCCACTAGCAAATAGATAAAAAAAAATTGTTGATAATGTTGCACTTGAGGGAAAAACATTTTTTTTTCTTATCAGACAAATGTAATTGTTTGTAAAGAGGTTTGGTTTTGAGTCCAACTAAAGAAACGAAGATTCAATATGTGAATTAAAAAATTTCGTGATAAGTCATGCATGGAGTTGAATCACTCCTTCAACAAGTTGCTATAGAAAAGTTTGCTCTTCGACTTTTGTGAATGTACTGAATAACTTGGTCTTTATGAGATTCGCAGATTTGATTTATTGTCGATTCAACTCGGTTGTTATGGTTTAACATTTTTTTTTTTTTTTTTTTTTAACATCTAAGTTACATGAAAATACACTGAGCAGCACAGTCATAATATTGTCTTCCCAGTTTGAAATTTAGACTGAAAAATATTATTATTAATTTCCTCAGGTCATTCAAGATACCGCACTCGCAGAGACGAAATAATTAGACGAAACTATTTCCAGAGGCTTCTGAATCGGGCAATGTTTCTGATCTTTAAATACCTTCTGTGATTCGTAACGCACGCAACAATAATTTTGAGCCAAAGAAGAGACTCGGGAGTCGCAGTTTTTATGAACCTGACTGACTGCCTTCGGAATGGAGAGGCTCATGGCAAGCACCAAGGTGGCTGCAAGTGAGATATCAAGCACATATTTATAATTGAGGATGATTCTCATTTTGTCATTTAACCCAATCATTTATTATTATGAATCGTAAGACTCAACTATCCAAGGAATGTGCATAAATGTTTTCATAATTTTAATTTCAAAAATTTCGTTTTACATTCAGCATGAATGAAAATAAAACCAAGTCAAATGTAAAATACATACTGGAGATCTTAAGTAAATGTAATCTCTATCATTTCAGATAAAACACCAAGAGCAATGGTTGCTGAAATTGCACCGCAAAAGTGGTTGATTCAAGATTTTGTTGTCATCTGGAGGCACAAATTCTCTTTTTTTTCTGTCATTTCTCTGTTTACAACGAGGAGAAGAAACGTTGACGAAGACTAGTTGTAATAACTTGGAATCATAGCCACGATGCAGAGAGATGACTAATGTCATAGATGTTGTAATTCGGGAAAAGTTAATTGGTTATTCGAGGAGTCGTAATATAACGAGGTATTAGAGAATGGATAAACTGTTATTTACAATTGTACAGTGCCGGACAAAAGTATGCGTGGGCACGAGTCAAAGAAGCATTTACGTATCTACGCGTACACTTATTCCCAGCTCTCAAAAGAGAAAGAGTTTGCGCACGCGAAAGACAAGTTCGCATCGAAGATGGCAAAAAAAGAGACGGATCAGGCTTGAGGAAATCAGGCAGATAGAGAAAGAGCAAAGTGGGGACAATCGGACGCGACTGCTGCGCCAACAGAACACAAACAGAATAATGCAGATGGTTTTTTTATAAATTACATTTCATCATTTTCAGTAACCAACTTATGAAATTGAGACCAGATAGTTATCTGAAACCTGAAACTTCTATCAATTAGAAGATAATTTTTATCTGACGGATTTTTGTACGACAATTTTGACAAAGATGAAACGAAGGTATAAAATGTACCAATTGTTGTGATAAAATCAAATTCGTTTACAAAAAAAAAAAAAAAATGTGTGTCGGAAAAATGTCAGAACAAATTGAAAAGATACTAAAATCGTGACTGCGGATCCCAATTTATTTTCTGTTTTCGTTTACCGACCCTCGGAGATTGACAGTTATGAGCTGACAGCAAACTTTTCTTATATTTAAATTCCAATGAACATTTTTCTTTGGGTTGACGTGAAACTGCTTTTACGAGTTATAATTCACGATGTCGCATAAATGCACGGCTAGAGGTTCAAACATTTAATAAGCTCGAGACATGTTTATCCGGGAGTTTATAAAAGTATATCGTTGGTTAAATATTTAAATCAAACACGCAGAGAGAGAGAGAAAAAGAAAATACGAGAAGTAAGAAAAGAATAACGACGCTTGGCATTATCTCAATTAGTCGAAATTGACCGGGATAATCCTCGGGTTTTACAGAGCTCATTAATATTAAATTACTGCATCAATCACTTTTCTGCAGTCCTATGGAATTAATCATTTATAAAAACCTAGAACACGGTTTATTTCCGTGAACGAATAAGATCGCAGATATTATTCCAAATGCTGTTGGTATAAATTTGATTCCTATTTATATGCCTCGCATGAACGTGATTTGACTAATTGATAGTCGCGCTTTGCGCGATTTATAAGCTATAAATGTCGATCAATTATTTACAGACTTTTGATATTGTACTACGCTCGAATGTTCTTTTTTTCCCTTTTTTTTCTTCAATTAAGTTAACGTCGATTGTAAGCTCGCAACCGAACAGATTCATACATATTTGATTCACCTTTTAAAAATTGCTCTGCTCTCGTTTTTATAACAAACCGGTCGGATCCTTTTCATCCCAGTTCGTCGAACTCTAATATTACATAATTAAAGTGGCGAATTTAACCGCGCGGGTTGATTAATTTACATCCAAAGAGAGGGGAGAAGGAACATGAATGTGTTTTAGGAAATGACACAAGGATGCAACTGAGTAAACGGTTATGCAAAGAAAATATAAATAAACACTCGGTTTTGCAACGATCACGAAAAAGTGTTAAATCAGGTGTTTGATTGTCGTGATACAAATCTGCACGGTGGGCACATTTGAACTGACATTTATAAAGCCTTAATAAAAAAAAGAAGTTTATTTTGCAACAAAAAATATCACACAAAATAACAAAAAGGAAACTCGTGAAATATGAGTATATATAAGAGAGTATATATATTTTGCTTTGCTATTTGATGCTAGAGGGCAGTAAAATTTATTATGCATCATTGTCGTCTGGCTATGCGAAAGACTAGTTTGGCTCGTTTTAAATGCAAGACACTTATTTACCTAAGATTTTACAGCCGAAAACTACCACTTAAAAAAGTGGTGCCATAAAAAAAAAAAAGGACCCGGGATAATCATCATCCGTCTCGAATGAGCAATCAAAATGTATCGAGCCGATGTCAATAATTTTGCAGACAAAATGGAACGATCAAGAGAGTGTTTCCTCGTCTTCTAAATCTAATCCGAAATGTTTGGCATCTTGCGTGAAAGTACACGCAAAGTTGGAGCCGGCTTTTAGGATCCGGTTGGCACGTATCAAGACCAAAAATACCTCCGATTTCTTGCTCTTACTCGGAATACCATCGAAATGTACAACAGCGATCTCTCGTAGTAATTCAGAATTCGCGATGGTCCGCTTTTTCTCCGCGCGGTTGGCAACGCTGTCGGAGAGCAGACAGAGAATAACGCGCGACGCAGAGAAGAAAGAGCGGAGAGGAAGGCATCGGCTCTGTTGAGGGAGGCGGAGGAGTCGGGCCAAGAACAGACAAAGATGCACGCACTAACATATAACGAGCTACTACAAGTAGAGAGAGAAATACGAGTCGCGTATGGTCGCCGTATAAATAGACGAGTGACGAATGGGCGATACTCCGTCCTCCTCTAAGCGACCAGGTATAGTTGTTGCAAATTCACATTAAAATTAACAACAAATTGATTCGCGCCGAATTGGCGCGAATTAAGAACACACGAAACCTTCACTAAATAGAAAACGAGGAACAATTTTTTTTGTTATTTTCTGCGTTTCATTCTTTTTCAACCGGGATTCACATTTTGCGACGATGAATTTGCATGCATTTGTCCCCCGGCATGTTAAAAAGATGTAGACATTTGAATTGAATGGAACATGTATAATCGTTTAGAGGAGACGCGCTCGTGTTGAGAGTTCATAGATGCCTGACAAAATAAAAGAATCACTGATTTGTTCATTAATGACTCAACCGTGTTTTCCATTGGCTGTCTCGCGCAACCGACAAATGCTAAACAATTTTTTTGTTCTTTTCGGACACTCAAATGGTTTTGATATAAACATTTTTCTCAGCCGGGGAAATTCCTTCGACTTTGAATAATGAAAACAAAAGTTTGCACTTTTGATTGTAAACTGAACTAGGAGAAAAAGAGCTAGGAGGAATCAAACTTATCGGGGAGATAAAATTCATGAAAAGCATATTCAATGATTGATAAAGTCGCTTCCATTATCATCGAATTGCTTTTCAATTTTCGATCTAAGGACATTTTATGTCTTGTTTGTGTGAATGGTCAAGCGATAGCTTTCAACGGAACTAGACGGAGATAACGCATAGCGTGGATCAAAAAGTTTTCCTGTCGAATGACATGAGTTGAAACTGAACTCCCCCCCCTCCCCCTCCCCCAGAAACACGAGACTTCGCGCGCGGTCCCTTCTTTATATTGTCACCCCGAACTCAAGACACTCATCTACGCGTTGCGAATTGAATGTAAACAAAAAAGACAGCTAATGCGAGAGAAAAAAAAAGTAAATTAAAAGATAAGAAGGATGAGTATAGAAGTGGGCAGTCAAATTGATCGATACTTTTTTTTTCCAGGTAATCTACAGGGCAATCTCAGGTCCTAAAGCAACAAGCGGAGCAGGACAAGTGTTCCCAGTGGATTTGAATTCGGAGCTTTTACCATTTATAGTCGTCGAACGAGCTTGAAGAATCATCGGGCAGAAATACTGAATTGGCTTTAGGACAACAATTATATTTGTAAACTATTATTAAAATTTGTTTGCGATGGGAGTGCATTATTTATTGTTTGATTGTTGAACGGGGGATTTGTTTTAGAAAGGCCAGCTGCTGGTGGGCTGAATGGACGATGAGAGAGGGTGGAACGGGGAGTGTGGCACTTTGTCGCAAATGAGATGGTCCGAGCAGGCAGTACCACAGTGACCCATATCCTTGGAAATTTGCAATGATGAAATTGTGGACGACAAGGAGCATTGCTCATGCTCAATGGTACCGCTGGGCTAGAAGAAAGAGGAGAGAGAAAGAAAAAAAGGCTTTGTGATCACTGTCCGTCATTCCTAGAACGAGGCGTTTCGCGGTAAAGATCGTGGTCGGACTCGAGAAAGAGAGAGACGGTGTTACACGGATATGCATGTACACACTTAACAGTGTATATATAGATTGTAAAGAAAGGCTCGGAGAGGGGAGGCTATTCATACGCACATATAGAGAGCGAGCGAGCGAGAGCGACACGCACGTCAGATTGCGGTGCACTCGGCGTTGTAACATACTGCTCGTCGGGCCTCGTCGGGGTCATGGATAAATAAACACCGGGCGACGTCGAATCCCGTCGGCGGCTGGTTGCTTAAGGGCTTCCGGGACTCTCGGGGCTCCGCCGCTGTTTCTACGCTGGCACACACGCGCACACAGACAAAGACGGCGAGTCGGAGCACCAACTGAGATCCACACAACACTTGCGAATTCGAATTCGTTCGGGTGAGACAATGCTGCTGGCTGTGCAGTCAGTTCGCGGGGAAGCTTCCAAGCCCGTGTACGATAATTATTGACATGTTGGTAAATGAGCACAACGCTGGGGGGGCGACACGTTCGCGAGCTTGCCCGAGCGAGAACTGAAAGAGCCTCCTCACTGCTGCCGCACACTGTCGGGAACAGTGGTAGGAGGAAGAGGTGGAGGAGGCACAAGCGGGGATCGAGCGAGGGCCCCAACGCGCGCTCCTCGTACGCCGCGCGTATCACAAAGTTACGAGAATCACGAGGTTGGCTTGGTTACCAGCCGGCCAGTTAGGACAAAGGCCGCGCGCGCAACCGGCTCCGAGGTAAACCTATCCCTCGCGCACACCACACTCGCCTTTTTGTTTTGCGCAGCCCCAGCTAGCTTGTGTGAGCCTCCTCGCGAGAGTTAGACACAGGCCAAGACGTGGGTGTAATTGTCTTATCAATGATCCCCACAAGTCTTCACAAAAATGCGCTTATTCATTTTCAACGTTTTTCATTCCATCGTGTTGCAATTCTTTCTTTTTTGCAGTTCAGCTGATACGAGATTACTAGGCGATGATGTTAGCTTTTTGATTCGAGATGAGCAACACTTTAAACAACTTGTAAAAGTAACAACACAATTTTAATTGTTTACGTCAAATTTTTTCTTTCCACATTTTATCAATCCTGTAGGAGTAAAAAGACAAGGAAGAAGTCGCTCTGATACGAATTCAACTTATTTTATTGTTGTCAAGTTTCGATTTGCCATCGACAGGTATTTCCGCCTGAGGAAAACTGAAGAAACAAACGCGCGACTACGTCGAAACAATGTCAGAGCTGTTGCTAACTCAATTTTTTCAGAAAGTGGAGTAACATCGCCACACTCCCTGTTCCTCCACTTCGTACAATAAACTTTTGTCTGTCACACTGATGTACATCTTGCAATAATTATAAAAGGTTTTTTTTTTTTTTAAATATTTCTTTAAGCATTTAAGAAGCAGAATTTAAGCATCTAATTTTATAATGCCAAACTGTCGAAAAGATATCCCGCACAATTTATTTTGTACAAACTTATGAATATTCCGTGCATTAAAAATTCAATAAATTTTTATAACAAATTATCTTTATTATAAGAAAGTATTATAAGAATTTCTTATAATTCTTATGAGAAGTGATTGAGATTGTGCATAGTAAATTTTAACACACAACGTTAATGCAAATACTGAATTTTAATACTGCTGGGTGCAATAATGCATTTGCGAAAGACTCAGCGAACTTCATTTTACACTTGCAATAAAAGTCATACGTGTCAGTTCCTTCTCTCTTTCTATTATTCTCTATCTATCTATATAAAAAACTTGTGACCCATATAATCCTTATTATTTAATTGAATTTCAATATTAAATTTCCAACTATGTCGTGTTTTTTTTTCTTTCAGGAAATATCGCTAAAATAATTTAGTTTTTCACTTTGTACGAATTTAAAAAATGTGTAATGTAATATTCAATTCTACTAATACAATAATGTTTTTGTTTCAATGGACAGTTGCCAGTCTGAGAGTGTGCGTGTGTTGGATTAAACTAGAAGCTTTCTCTGAGTGGACTGCAACAAACTAACAAAGCAAGAAAAAAAACCACCCATGATTTTTAATGATGCGATATCGTTGATTCATCATGTTGCAATTTCATGTATGAAAGCTCAGAGCGACTATTCTGCACTCTACACGCCTGTGGAGCATCTCGAGCAGTTAGCAACAGATTAGCCAAGGATTTGAAGCGCCAGCCACTCTTTGACTTATCAGTGAAGCTTTTAAATGTCAAGTAACCTTTTTTTTGTTTCATTTTATTATATTGACTTTTGTTTAAATCTTGTTAAATTTAAATCGATTTAAATAACTCATAAGTCGTAAACTTTTGATTGATAATTATTTGTTCACTTCGCTACGTTCATTGGAAATAAATGTTATTCATTTTGTAAAATCGACCGATTAAAATTTAAATTGACGTGATTTGCGTGCGAAATAAAAAATAAACCAAATTAATTAATAAATCATATATACGTCTAGCTGTCGCTGCAAATGAAGCATTTTACTAATTCCCCGCTGGCCGTATAATGGTTCGCGGATTATTGAATTTACCAAATTGAAATAATGAAAAATCGAATTTGCCGTCAAATAATCCACCGGCGCATTCGGTGGTTTTATTATTATCGTCGAATATTTGATAATAACGAGCTCAACGTCAGTCTATTTGAAGTTGTATCTTTTAGATTATTCAACAAGTTTAATAGTAATGACTAATCATTCAGGTTGTGAAATTCTTGTCACATTTAAAATTCAATCGAGCCAAATCGATAGATCTTTATTTTTAAATTTTTTTTATGAAATAGTTTTGAACAAAAGTATTTTTAATTTTTATATACAAACAAACGTTAGTTACAATTAATCTTCTGCGTTATTTTTTCCCCTTTAGATTTAAATTGGTATATTCATTTTATAAATTATTCGGATCAAACTTAATATCATATGCGAGTATGTAAAATGTAAAGTTGCGCATGCGTGGAAATGAAAGAGCGGCAAACCCGTCGAGATGCGTTTTCTTTTTTTCTGATCCGGAAAATTGTGCGGCAAGTTTTCCCCGAACCGGGCAGTCAATATGAAATTGATAAAGAGTGTTTTTTTGCACAAGCGAGACTGTTGCGCGCAGCGTCGCTGACCCATGCAGCGAAAGTTCTTTTGTTTGCGCGCGGGATCCCGATCCCGTGTACTTGCATGAGCTGCGTTTATGAAACATGCTTTTTGCTACGCACGTTACACCTATGGACGCGCGCATGCATCTGAAAACAATTTAAATTACGTGTCTGTTGTTACGTTTACTTGTTCTAAACGCAGCCAAAACTGATTCGCTCCAAGGCTATAATACCAGATAGAAAAAAAAGATGAGAAACAACCAAAGACATTGTTTTGCAATGTGAAAACGCGCGAGAATGATCAAATTTCCAAAGATTTTACGATTTCATTTTTTGTTTCAAGAGAGAGGAAATGATAGGGTTCGGCCAAATTGTTGTATAAATTATAATTTTGTGATTTATTACAAAATGCAAAATTTTGTAACAATTCAATTACGTACTGATAGTATCTTGAATTTTAATGATTAGCGCATGATGAAAATTTTGTGGTAATCAGGGATATGTTAAAAAATGCATATGTATATCGTTGAATTTGCGAAAAGTCGATTATTGAATTATATGTTTCGCTGGCACATTTTCATTTGCAAAATTTTATAATTTTTGCCTTGTTCCAAATAAATGAAATTGCATCAAGTGTAATTTACAATTAACAAATGGTTTAAGTAACTTACAACTGCGAAAACGAGTTCGTTAATTTAACAATGATAACAATAAGCATTATTACGGTGAGAAAAAAAATTGTTGCAAATCTGCCTCTCTTACATTCAATCTCAACAACATTGCTTATTTAAATAAAGAGACATTGAAAAAAAAAACAACTGAAATTCAAAATGATTAAACTGAAAATTTTCATAATTAATAAGTGGAACAAAAATTAGGTGTACTAATTTTATCGTCTGTCAATTAAATAGTTGTTAAATTATGTAGCTCATTTTTCATAGAACCTTAATTTCATTATTGCCAATCAAATTAATTGCAAGTCATTGTTTGGCTTGAAAAAGAAAAAATCCATAAAACAAGAATACGGTGATAAAAAGAATTCATAGACGCATTTCGTCTGAGGTTGTAAGCACAAGAGCTGTGTCCATTAGAGGAGTCCAATTGTGAGTATGTTACTTCATTCAGTCTCATTTCATTTATGAAACTTAATTAATTTACACTTAATTTGCACAACGTGGAAGGTAATTTTGTGAAACGCCAAAACCTTAATTGAAACGGCTTATAATTCTTGTTCATTGTTGTGTAAACAGTGTCGTCGTGTTATTTATTTAATTGCATCACGTTCTTTTCATTTCAAATCGAATGTGTTCTTAATTTCAAATTACTATGTATGTACGCTATATAGGTACATATTTTAGACTCAATGAAAAAATCTCGGATTTTTTATTTATTTAATATTGATTTGAATAATTAATCTTTTATTTAATAATATTTAATTTCAAGAATCAGTTTCGTGAAAATAAAAAACCTCAAATTGTCTAATACATTTCCATTATTTTTATTCTCGTAGAATTTGAAGTATTTTTCAATCGCCAGACGAGACAGACGTTTTTATCAGAACTTACTTGCAAATGGACAGGAATTTCGGAGCAATACAAGAGCTATGTACAGAATAAAGGAAAACGTGCCGGTACGACCTATCCCAATTACAGCGAACGTCCTTGAGACAACTAGTTTAAGAAGAGAACAAAAATGAACATCAAAACGACAAAACCACTTTTTACAACAACATATAAACGATTAAGAAATAAAACTTTTTTTTATATATTATTTCGAGAATACACTTGCGTTTGATGGCGATTTGAAAAGTTTAAAAATATGCTTGGGAGAAGAAAGAGAAAAAGTTAAGAAAAGTGAGAAAGAAAATTTTATTTTAAAGAGGTGAAATAGAGCCTTGAGAAGTATCGGAATTGTGAGATTTCGTTCCCGGAAGAAAAGCATTTTGAATTTGGAGTGGTATCTCTGTTCGACGCACTGTTATAGGTACTTTGCATTGTTCTGGGAATGTTGAAAGAGAAAAAAAGAGTTAAAATCAGGATCTTGAGGACAATGGAAGGTTGTAAATAAGAGAGATTGTTCGTGGTTGAGAAAAATTCAAAATGTTCCGGATATCAAAACACCTGTTTTTATTTTTATTTTTTTTTTCTTTTATTATTTTAATTCATCGAGATGATAGAATTGAAATTAAAGCATCCATATACAAAATTCGACTAAATTGTATTGTGTTATTTTTCTAACTACATTGAAAGAAATCAAACTTTTTTATCGAATGATATTTTTATGCCAAAATATTGATGCTCACGAAACAAACTGCAGTGTGTTGATCTCTCCGTTGGTCAACAGTGTTGGTTTGTCGGGCAAGAATATATGTAATTGAACGCTCCACACGGAAAAAATAATGAGTCACGCTTGTCCCAGTACATAATCTTATATGTAGTTACGCTAATGTAACTCTCTACAACACAAAAAATAAAATCACGGACCCAAAAAATTGTCTGTACAAGACTGAATAAGAAAAAGGGATGAAACAATTTTTTTTTTGAGCTTCCATCGAAATTAATAATTTCATCCATCTCAGAGAGATCAAACGAAAGGATGAATCCGAATTCTTGAGAGTTCAGTTCGGAGGTTCACACGTGGAAGAAAGGAGCGGAGAAAGAGATAAAAAAAAAAAAAAAAAAAAAAAGAAAATAGCAAAAAGAAGAAAAATGACCGGAGCCACGTAACTTGCGGTAGGAATGAGTCACCGGCGAGTGTTAAATTGTAATTCCCGTTGGTGCGCGTGATCCATAACGTATGCGATTTTTACAATGATGAAAAAAAAGACGGCACAGAGAAGTGCGCGCAGATTATAATGCGTGCGTGTGCGAACGTTATGGGAACAAAGGCCGATAATGGCTTGTTTTGTGCATAAGCGCACTGCGTTTACGATACAATATTTATTTAACGCTTTGACTAAAATTTTATGATTCATTTTCAAAGGTTCGCCTCAGTAGTTTCGTGAAGACAATTTTCAGATGAATTACAAATGATCCGAACGCATGAGAGGATTTCAAGGAGGTGAGAGATTTTTTGGAACAAAATACCCAATGATGTACGTATTGATTAAAAACATTTATTAGTTATCATGAAATCGCTAAGAAAAGAATAATTACAAACAATACGCTGCGCTTGTGTGTCCATCTTTACAAACTAATAATATCTCATACAAATTCTTCCCCTTGAAAAGCAAAGATAAAGGAAAAAAAAATAGGTTGATGAAAGTAATGACGAGAGAAAGAAACCGAAGGATATTCATGAGTCGCATGGTGTTCAAACGCTTGGTCATTTGTTTTTTCTGCATCGTGTAATGTAATATTAGTTTAGATATATTTATGTATATGGGGTTTTATAATACTACAAAACAAAATGTTACAAAATCGCGAATCGCGGTGTAGGTAGCTCTCTGTGATGCGTGTAATGAACGGTGGTGTGTGTGAAAGAAGCGGCTATGTGTGGGTTCTATGAATAAAATCTGAGATTAATTAACGTATAGATTATTTCATAGTTACAATAAGTAATAAGTATAGCGACAAAACAAGAATGTCCTTTGCTTGGCTGGGCTCTTTCTCACACACTCTGCGGCTGACTTTCGTTTCGACCCTCTGAAAAACCATCTCAACAAATCTCTTCCGCCAAGTTAAATACAATGCAAACGCAAGAAAGTTATAAACGCTACTAATGTGTTTAATATTGTAAGTTATTACAATTATACGCCTTGATATTAGTAATTATAAATAGTTTCAATAGTTATTTGTCCAAACACTGAATATTTTACAACAGCCATCGATCGCAACTAGTTTTTATAACTCTATGTTAAAGATTTTTTTCCCCCCAATTCAAATTAGATCCCGTCGAAATTTGCTCGAATCGTTACACACATAGCATGGTCTGATTCCAATATCGTATCAATAATATGGGTATATCATAAATTTTGTGATTTTCTAAAAAATACTCTCTAAAAAATATCATTGACCTAAACATTATTATGACTGATAATCACAGACAATTTGTTTATTCTTTTTCTTGTTTTTTTTTTGTTCTTTCCTTTTCTCAATTACATCTTATACATCACTTTTTTGCTTTCAAAGTGATTTTTTTATTTTTCAACACTCATAGTTCTACGCTTTTGTTCGGTAATTAGAATAGCATACATTTATATGTGTCTCAGAAGCGTTTTTTTTATTTCTCCGTTTAAAAAATCAAAAACATTTCCTTCATCCTTGAATTGAAATATAATTCTTTCTCGACTTTTATATATTCATTTTTGTTCCAATGCTCGGGTATGGAAAAACAAATGGATCTACGGTTTATATACAAATGAAGCCGTGCAAACACAGTGCGAAATTACACGGGGTGTTCCAATACGCAAATACAATTGATAATAATTACGTGGACAAACGTACGTATGATAATAGAAGATTCTCATGCGCCGCGCAAGTGTGCCAATGAGCGCGCGAGAGATCACAACCGATAAGAGGCACGATATTAATTCGTCTCTTCGTACTGCTGAGGACAAAATTTCATTGTTCTACCTCGCATCTTGATATCGCGCGCGCTCATTTTGATCTTTTCGTTGTCCTACTTCTCGTTAAAGGCATTACATTGTTCAATTATAATACAATTGCGCCGCGGCTCCTTTCTGACAAATTTCGATATAAAAATATACGCTATATGATCAATTCTAAATCAAAAATACTTTTCATTACAAAAATAATAATCATTCAGTTTTCAACATAATAAAATTAAAATGAGAGAAAAAAAATAAAATTCCTATTTTCATTGAAACATCAAGAATTCATAATAAAAAAATAAATAAAAGGGTTTACGAAAAAAATGTTTTTTTTTTTTCGTTTACAGAAACTCGTCAAAAAGGAAGAGCCTGCTGAAAGACACGATTTTCTGTTTATAAAATCGCCGATTCAATCAAAGATCTATGCGTCGAATAAATATCAATAAAATATCTAACATTGCTATTAATATTTTCAATTGGGATTCAGTCTCCGATGAGAATCCGTTTTTTTTTACAAATAATAAATCATTATGTCAACAATAGTTCTCTTTGTGTAATAATAATTAATCATCGTGGTTATACAAATGTTAAAAATAAAAATTAAAAATAAAATAAAATTAGGATAAAATGAAAAAAAAGGAGCGGAGTCACAACACCTAAACGAAATGGCAATTTCTCTTGACCAGAACAGGTTCTCTTGTTCACACTCTCTCATACGTTCATTTTCTCGACTTTTTACAACTAATAATAATACACATTTTGTACCAAACCAGGCCGATTAAAACAATGCTCCCGCTAACCATTTACTCTTTATATTACCTCTTTAAATAATTCTCAATGAAATCGTACACTCATTCAAATCGTACACTCTTTCCACACTCGATTTTGTTCTTCTCCTCCTCTCATCTTAAACTAGGCCATTTTTTCAATTGAAAGTGCACTTGACGGTGTCCACGGAGCACCAAAAATTATTATTTCATTTGTGATCTCAAGTGTTCGCTACCTTGGCAGAAATTGATCCCTCGAATACTTTGACTCTTAATCTATTTACAATTACATTTTATAAATAAGTAAGAAAGACGCTCGTCAATGCCTCGACAGTGCTAAAAAAGCGTTCGTTTAAATCCTTATCGTATATCACTCGGTAATGTAGTAGGTACATTCAATTTAAAGTATCTCTCAATTTGAAGTCGTTATCATTTTTTAAGGCAAACGTTCTTCTCACAGCTTGATGCGACGGAGCAGCGCACTCGTCGACAAAACCCTCCCCTGGATCAATGTTCACAAAAATGCAATCGAAAAATAAACGAACGAACCTTCCCTCGTGGAAGCACAAACCTGGCTCTCAGACTTAATTCTTATCAATGTCTGCCAAAGTAGAGGTACACCCTACAAACTCGTTCTCTCTCTCCTCTTGCAATCTGTAATTCCTTAAAATCTTATTATATCGAGAAGACCAAATGCTACTCTACGTTCATTTTTTTGTGTTTTCTTGCTTTTTTTTGTTGTGTGTGTGTTATTTTTCTGCTTTTTTTACTACCCGCCAGAATCAGACTTTGATGAAAGTAGGAAGAATGGCGGAGCTCCGAAAAAATATTAGTCAAGCCTCACAAGAGCCTACGCTATTTCATATATATATATAATATAATATATCCGGTATTTATATTCATATATATTTATATATTTATAATTTTAATATGCTTTCGCGCAATAATTCAATTCCAAGTTCAAAGTGTAAAGCACAGCATTCAGTCGATTGGTTTGATCACGTCGTTTTGATATCAATCGGGGAACGCAATTAATGCGCGCAAGCATCGCATTGCATGTGTATGATACAATTCGCGAGCTCGCTGCGAGTCGTTTGAAGTCGCAGCTAGAGTCGTGATTGAGAATGGCACCTTTCGATGCGCGAAAGCAATACATTATGAGCCGTTTATTGCTAATGTAAGTGTTACTTAAAAAAGAATGTAACTTAAACTTACTCAATTTCGTTTCTTCTGCTCTTTTTTTCTCCCACGAATACATAATTGATTTATGTGCTTGTTCACTTTTTTTTCTCCATACTAAAAGTCTCTCGTGATTATGTTACATAAATGTATATATATAGTAGCACATACGAATATTTGTGGTTTATGTATATATATGTATATATATGTATATATATATATGTATATATATATATAGATTTATGATTCTGGCCATCTAATATCAAGTATTGTTTATACTTTCTATTTGTTTCAGTTCCCGGACAGAGTTTTTAAGGAAAATTGGTCGGTGAATTTAATAACTCTTGATATTCGCTCGTTATGCAGTCTCAGTTGAGGTATTTCCTACACCTGCGAGAGCCGCAGGTGCACGGAATTTTGATGTCCTCGAAGGGAAATTTGTAGTCGTACGTCAACTCCTCGCCTTGGACGATTTTTCGCAGAGCAAAGATCAGAATGTGCTTCTTGCCTAGGATATCCACCACCCGAGAGTAACAATTTGGCTGAAAAAAAAAATTTCCATTGTTTCGGAAACTGCCCATCTTTCAAATGCACACGTATACAATTTTAAAATGCTGATTGATTAGTACCTCACAAGAATGATTGATAAAACGTGCAGCGTTCCCTTTCATTGTGGCGTCGACGACTAGATGATCATCTATCTTGAACATGTAGCAGCCAATATTTTTGCTATCATAGTACTTTTCTCGTTTGTCAGTCAAAGACGAACGAATCACCTGAAAAATATTCCATCGATGTCAACAATTTTTCGCTTAACTTGTTCTAATAGGATGATAAAAAAAGACTAAACGTGTCAAAATGGATTCCGAAAGATCGTTTAAATTAGACATAAATTTATGCTGAATAAAATTGCATGCACATCAAGAGAATAAATTAAGACGAGCAGATTATGCTGCATGAGTCATACGCACTTCTCCAGCGTACTCGATGACCATTTCTCCAGCCTCGATATCTCTCAAACAAAATAGACCCCTTCCATGAATATGCGAATGATACACTCCAACAGACTCTCTGGATGTTTCTTTCAAGATCCTAAACCTCATTGCCATCGGCAAATTTGTACAAGCTGCTCTTCTTCAAAAGAATAAAAAAGAATACAAATATTAATTTTTCATTATCTTCTACATTTTAAGAAAATTCAATCAAAAAATTAAGTACAAAAGTATTTTTATTTTTACCTCGATTCTGTCTCAGATATTGCAATCATCTTTGGCTGCTGTCGATGTCTGGAAGCTAGCCAGCTGAACATATCGTGCACATTTCTTCTTCTAAAAGGTTCAGCCCGGGCGGCACCACTTTCGCACTCCTTAGGAAGATCGTTCTCATTTTCGTCTGCCCTTGGCGGTTTCAGTTCATGGAACCTTGGTTTATACTTTGTGCACCTGTTTACATTAGGCAATTGCTCCACAAGATAAACCGTCGCATTGTTTTCCAGACCAAGATTTTCTGTCAACGGATTATGTGGTAACGGAGGCAGATTTTGCGCCTTTCGTGCCTTTTGAACCGCTTGGAAAACCATATCCCAGACTTCGTTCATCGACGAAGCGGTGTGGGTGAACCCGTCCTGAGATTTAATTTCGTACATGAGACTTGGTTTCTTCAGAGTCTTCTTCAGCTCGTTTTGAATAGGTTGAGATGTTGGCTTTTGATTAGCAATTTTAGGGTCTAATTTTGGTTTTTTAACAGCCACGACTTCAGGGATTTTCGAACCACTTATTTTCTTGTCTTCGAAAAGTTTTGAGAGTTTGGGCTGAATCCTCTTCGGGAAGTCTGAATTATTATTGATCAAGTTGCTCCTTTCCTGCAGATCTATGTTTTGAGCAACTTTGTAATGTCCATCTTCAACTTGTTTCTGGAGAATAATTTTCAAAGGTACATTCTGCAGACTTGACTTTTCTGAGGGTTCTGAATTCTGCTCCTTGCATTCCTTCGCTTCCTTAAGAACTTCCTTCACTTCATGGTGGACATCTTTAACTTCCTTAACTTCTTTCCCGATGTCTGTCACTTCCATCCTGACTTCTTTCACTTCCACCTTAACTTCCTCCATTTCGGACCTCGTCTCAATGACTTTCATCATTGGTACGTCGTCTTCTTTTATTTCCACGATGTCCATCCTTTCATTTTCCGCATCCATCACATCGCTTGTATCCATAGCTTCTTTTTCATCTTCCAGATTTTGACTATCATTTTCTCTGACAGTTTTATCCGCATTCTCGTTTTCGTCCATTCTCTCATCAGTTAATTCCTTCTCAACCACACTTATCTGAGATTCAATCATTGCAAACGTTCCTTCCTTTTCAATGCATCCATTCATTTCTTTCTGCACAAATTTTTTGACCGGTGGTTCAATCACCTCTGGTACGACGTTCTTTTCAGGCACTTCAAGCTGTTCCACAGGTTTCACTTCCGGTTTAGTTGGTTCCTCCAAAGCAAACTCTGGTTTCTCTATAGGTACATCTTCTTTTTGCGTAACGGCCTGCATGGGCAGAACCCTGTTCATTGGCCTGCTGGTTGGAACTCCGCTGCTGCACATGTTAACTTTATTTTGATTTGCTACACAGGTATTGTTAACATTCGGGTTCAGCCCGATGCCACTGTTTGTTACAGATGTTGCCGAATTGTTATAGCTATTGAGAGTTGTAGGGAATTCGTATTTGTAGTTGCTCTGACTGATACAGTGATTAGGGAGTGGGGGAATTCTTGAAGAGAGGCTCGATTTGATCATGCTTGTGTTCTCAGCAACGTGCTTTGAATCGAAGTACGGTCTTATGCTGTTATTTATTGGCTGCTCTGGACCAATCACAGATTCGGTGATTTTCCAACCAGGGCTCTCTGTTTGTGCCACAGGACTCGGCCTGACTGCCACTCGAGGAATCGTTGGTTGCTGTGCCACTTTCAGCCTTGGATTTACGTTGGAAACAACGGATCGTACGTTGGAAATGTCTGCGTTTTGCACCGGACGAACTTGTTCCACCACAGGTTGAGGAGAAGCCGAAGGTAACATGCCCCTTGAAGAAACAAAACTTTGCTCAGGCGGAGAGATAGAGATTGGTTGAGCTGAGATTGGATCTGCGATAGAAGTCTGATTCATCATCGGCGCTGGAGTTTGGTTCACTACAACGTAACTGCCGGCTAGGTTCGGGACGTTCTGCACGGGTTGCACTGCCGGTACATTGGGAAGCGTGGTGACCGTCGGCACGTTCGGCAATGTTGAAACTGTCGGAACGTTCGGAAGCGTCGAAACTGTTTGCATGTTCTGCATCCCTGGCACTTGTACATCGACTATCGGTTCCATTAGTTTTGAGGCTTGGAATACTTGAGTTGTTGTTTGGTAACTGCTGGCCAGCACCTAACAATAAAATATTAAATCAAAACATTGGAAAAAAACTTGAAACAAAAAATGTCATAAAAACTGAATAACTTATTTAATTGTATTCAAGTTCATAAAAATATCTATCCATGTGTTTTTTATATCGTTGTTACTTTTTTATTTATAGTTCTAATCATTGAAAAAATTTCATTATTTTGTTTTTCAATCTTACCTGGGGAACAGCTCCAGCAACAAACTGACTCGAGCTCATCACAGTGTTGCTAACAATCGTCTCCAATCCGTAATACATTGGCTGACTTGAAACAAACATGCTTCCAGTTGAATCCGTAAACATCTCCAAAGTTGGAGTGGAACTTAAGACCAACTGCTCAGAGGAAATAACTCCACACTGAATTGCACTCTGGGGTTGCTGGATTATCGTTCCCAATACCGTGGGCTGTGGCTGAGCGATTTGCACATTTGGTAATACAGAAATGCCACCGTTCTGCAGAGCCAGCAGGTTGTCAGAAGAAGCTTGAATGTAAGCTCCAGGTACCAACTGGTTGGCCGATATGAATTGCGGCTTGAAACTTTCGGGCTGATTGTTGATCGCTGTTATATATTGTACATTTTGGTGTCCGGATTGTTGCTGAAGTGTTTCCACATATGTTGACATAAGACCAGGAGGTGCCACGGGTTGGATTATCACAGTTGGTGCAGCCGGACGTTGTGCCTGCTGCAGCTGTATTACAGGAGTACTGTTTTGTACATGGTACGTACGGTCTGACGTTGTGTGCACGGAATTGCGAGCATAAGTTTTTATCGGTTTGTTCTTGATTTTTGGTGTCCGTGGGGATTTCAACTTTGACACTTTCGGAGACTGGGCGATAACGTGAGAAGACTCTGTTGGTGTTGCTGAATTTCGTTGACAAAGGCCGGTTTGCTGAAAAAAAATGTTTAATCTTGTATTTACAATTTTTTGTTACTATTATTATCCATTTTATTATGCATGTTTCTTTATAAACACTTTGAGATAATATTTATTTACAAAAAAGTATGGTATATTTTTGAATTTAATTATAAAACTAAATAGAATAAACGGAGTTTGAAATACGATCGATTTAATATATTTCATGATTTGTTTGAATACATAAAATTATCAAACTAAAAGATATTTTTACTTATAAAGTATATACCGCTCAAATGAAAATTAGCATTTACTAAATTGGCAATTACTAAGTTTTCAATGATCTACAATCAATCGTTTAAAAAGTATACTCTACAATAAACTGCACATGCATTAACGTCCGAAAATAACCTCACTTTAACGCGAGACGTATGTCTACATCAATACACGCTATTTTCAATCTTCACTAAACTTACACGTTCGATGAAATCAGTTGATTAGATACTTCGTTATCAAGTATTGACAGTCTATCTATATTTGCTCATTACTCTATTTTATTAGGTAAATATTTATATCCTATACCAAAACATTTCTTTTTTGTGTTTTTAAGTGTGACTTTATACCTATTTTAGAGTGTAACTTTACATTTCATTCACAATGTGTTTCCACACTTTTAATTTTATACTCTCATTATACATTTTACTTTTGAATTGTCTTTTTATAGATATCTTTAAAATGAATTTTTGTTAATATTACATAATCAAATCATACAAACCTGTAAAATTGCACCATCCAAATGTTTTCCTGTCTGCTCCCTGCCGTCTGTAATCTCAGTGATTTGTACTCCACTTTCTTGGGGTAATACTGTAGCATTTGGCAGGGTGGTCGTGGTCCTTGTATACTGTGTCTGGACAATCATGTCATTGCTCGTTAATACTGTTTGATGCACAGTCTCGACAGTGGCATGTGTATGAATCTGTGGAGTGATCAGCGCCTGTGCGACCGGCTCGATCTGTAATCCTGGATGTGGGCTGGGGACCGAGGCCTCCAAAGGAGAAGTGGCCTGCACGTCCGGATACTCTGTCGTCAAAGTATGGCCTTCTGAGGGTGACATAGTGATGAACTGCGGCGACATGGAGTCATTGTTTGAAGAGAACCTCGAGTCCGGAGAGGCCAATTTGTTGTCCATGATCTCCGAATCACTATCACTCGTGGTGATGATCTCGCAGTTCGCCTGGTGCCTGTTGTAAGAATCCAAGGTTCTGTAAGTGCACTGACACCTTTTGCACGTAACCGGTCGGTCATTGATGCCGAACTTCGTCACAACGAAGGTCTTCTCTTTTTGAAAGTTCGTCTGGCCTATACACTCGTCGTCACTTGAGATGTCCCCTGCACCATCCAACTGGGGAAACCGTTCCTCCAAGCTATATTCTGGGGAGCTACACTCGCTACTGGTAGAATCCGCTGCGCCATCGACCTGAACGATTCTAGGCTGCTGTCGGGCATGCCAGACAAGACGCTTGTGATCCTTGTCCTCGATCTTCTCAGGAGTTTTATTTACATTAAAGAGCAAACTTTCGGGCAGCTGAAACACCTCCTCTTGCTTCGCAATGTTGCAACCACGTGGGATCTTTCTTCTCTTAACGGTCGCATCGAGTTTGCAACTCCATTGTAAGCTGCAAGACCTCTGATGGCTCTTGGGCAAATTACCATTTGAAAAAACTTCGGACTTTGATCGTTTGAGCTCGCGGTTCTTCTGGTTTTTTGAGTTAAACAAATCGTCCACGAGTTCCTGCACGGAGTTGCGAGATTCTAGATGGAGAAGAAAATCGTTCTCCGGTTGTTCTCTAGTGCGATCTTCTTCTTCCGTGAGGATATCGTCTTTCAGATCCATGGCCAGAAAATCCTCGTATGACATTTTGGGGAAAATATCTTGCATGGAAATTCCATCTAGAAGATCGTGAGGAAGGTCCTCGAAGATTGCCTCCTTGAGTTCAGGAGGAAGAAGAAGATCCGTGTTGTTTTGCTCGGCTAAATTTTCATCAGCCTCCTTGTTGCAAACTGTGTCGATTAGCGTATCCAAAGTTTGTTTAACTATAGTGAAATCTTTTCTTTCAATTGAATGATCAATGGTGACATTGTGTTCCGTGTCCACCAATGGTTCAGGAACACAAACTTGAATATAAGTCCTGATATAGTACTTGACGATTTTCAGTGGATTCACAGTTGACCAGTAGAGTCTGGAACATTTGTACCCATTCGGGATGATTTTTTCTTCGAAATCTGAGTACTCTGGTACAATAGTTCCCAGACAATCCACGCTAAGGGAACCAATCATGATTTTTACTTTATCAGGTTCAGCGAATTTTTTCTTCTTTCTGTCCAGTTCCACGTAGACCGATCGTTTCAGACTGAAATCAGACTCACTCTGTGACTTGCGGTTTGCATTCGCCAGATGGGAGGTACAAAAAACCGTCTTGTCATTGTTGAAAGCCAGGTTGATGTTTCGAGCACAAGGATAGTGATAAGTGTTTCCGCAATTCTTGGAACAGCAACCCACACTGGCGCCCTTTTTGCCACACTCAGTGCAGCGTATCAGGCGACCCCGAGAAACGGCACTGTGAACATTTTGCAGCGAACCGTCGATTTCTTCGAAGACTTCATTTGACCAGAGAGCACAATTTGAATGCACCCATTCGTTCTGACCGCAGTAGAGAAGGCGACCTTCCCGTGTTTCTTGACCGTCGCCGAGACCTGAAATGTAAAAGTATGAAATTTGTTATTAAATCAATTTGTTATAAAAATCATTAAAATCGTTGTTTGAAAAAGAAACAGACCTTTGCACAGACAACAACAGCGACTATCTTCTTCCACACTGATGTTACTATAGAGATTCGCAGTCTTAGCAGCAATGGTTTTAGGAGTTTTCAAAATTTCCTCTTTCCAGATATCCAAAATTGGATCATGGTATTTAGTCGGTGTGAGCTCATAATCTTTGTATGAATCCTTGGTAGGCGTACGCATTCCATCTCCGTCCATCTCTCTGTTGCACTGGTTGATGTTGAACCAAGGAAAAACTTCTTGTATCGTTGCATGATATGTTTCCGTGAGATTCGGCAACGTTGTTCTGCTAATAACATGTTCCATATCACAGTGGAATTGAAAAAGTGACCCGTATTCGTTCCCGTTCACTTTCCTCTTGACTGAAATCAGCGTTGGAGAAGGTCTTGCGAGAATCTGCTGATCCGAGCAGCTACACTCTTTGCTCTCACTTCCACTTGCCTCTTCCTGAAACTTCTTTTCCATCTCGTTTCTCAGTCTCGTCTGTCTCAATCTCCTCAAACCTCGTCTCAAAGATTCCTCCACGTCCTCAAACTTTGTGATCTCGTTCTCAGGCTTCTCGGACGACGAATCCTCGTTATCCTCGAACTTGTAAAGATCTTTTGTTGGTTCTTTTGATTCTGACTTTTGTATCGATTGAAAGTTTAGTTTTCTGACGCTTGTCATAGGCCGACAGAGACATTCTTTACGTGGACTCCATTTGAGAGCTGCCGAAGCTCTACGGTTTTTGCTCAGCGATTTGATTACTGCTATGAACCCGGATTTGAGTTCGGCTTCGATTGCATTGCGCCAAACAGAGTCAGGACTTGGAGAACATTGTCGACAAGTGAATTCTATGGAGTCTGGGAGGTAACTCAGGATTTGATATCTCTCATCTGAGAGGCCTTCGCAGCGAGCATGAACCCAGCAGGAACATTCGTTACACTCCATCATCTGTAATAACGATTTGAAAGAAATTTAACAACTTGATAATCAAGTTTTATGATTTTGCCATTAGAATAATATATAATTCTCACCTTGGTATCAAAGTCATTTTCATTGTAACACCTTTGACACAAAGGACAGTAGTTTCCCCTCTGCCTCAGTTTAAAACACATGGAGCACAAAGGTAAATTGCCGACGTGAACATTGACGCCCTCGCTACCGCAGCTTTTACACTTGATGCAGCTCTGGCAGACGTAAGGTCTGTCAGGACTGTAGAGTCTGGCACTCACGCCGGATTTTGATAGACATGAGTGATGAAATGATTGTCGGCAACGTATGCAGGATAGTTTTGGACCAGATCGGAGTTGGCAGGATTGACAGATGGTACATCGGGGACAGCACCAGTTTGGCAAGAAACAGGCGTTCCATTCACTCGGTTCTAGACAAAACGGGTGGTAGGGCTCGCAACAACATTGACAATGTATCATCTGTAAAAATATAATGTTTCTAAAATACTCTCTGATGGAAACAAAACAGAATGATAAATGCTTTAAAATTATAACAAGCTTACAGGTTCCTTTCCAGCACTTCCGCATAAATAACAGATTGCAGGAATGTGAAATGGTTCCGAAGCAATGAGAGCGAATCCTTTCAGTCCAACTTCTGCAGGATCATATTGTTCCCAAAAATCTATCGATATCATGTGCTTTGGTTCTGATAATGTCTTCGACAAAGAACGTGCCTGAAAATTGAAAAAAAACTTATCATTCCAATTCTGTATGAATTAAATTAAATTTTCCGTTAATGTTTAGCTTATACATACCAGTGAGAGATTCGTAGTTGTGATACTCTGCTGCGTTTTCGTTCTCTTACCCTGGATCTGCACGACCCCACTAATATTACAACTTTCATTGCTTTTTATAATTTCCTTCTCTTTCACAGACTCTTCTTTCTTTAACATTTTGTCCTCTTCTTTTTGCACTTTTGGAATGGTTTTGCCAATATCCTCGGCTTCATCTTTACCTTCGGTAAGAGGAAACGTTGCAATGGGTTGGCCTAAAGCGACACTAGCGCTCCTGCAGACGTGCTTCACTCTCGGACCTCGCAGATCTACTCTCTGTCTCAAGGTCTGCTGACCCTGTTGAGGAGTTAACTGCACATTTTTTATTTTCTTCCGCACCTTTATCCTGTTGTCCTTTTTTCGCTTCTTATTTGGAGATATTGATATTGGATAATCACCTGAAACAGATCAAAGTCATCAGCGATTGATGAATCAAACTATTTGTACACATAAATCTTATATTTTCTCAATCTTGTCGCTTACATTTGTCCAATTTCTTGCAGGTAAAACTTATTCCGACAGCTTCCTGGTACCCGGATTTCTGTCCCAGTTCTATACTATTCCAGGTCATCGCAGATTTGAACAAATTTTTCTCAGTGGAATCTTCAGCCGGCCAGCCGAGTTTGTAGCCTGTCAACTTTTGATTGTTGTCTATTATCTTGTCCGCCACCTCTTGACTCAGAGGCAAGCCTATTCGCATCAGAGGAGGCAGCATGGCGTTCAATCCAGTCCGCATAGAAGCGGGCACGTTGTAAAACTTGAGACACATCTTCAGCCAGCAGGCGTGGCACCGAGTCTTGTAAGCACAGCGCAGAATGTTCCACTCTTGGTTGCGCACTGCTGGCCCGATCAAACAAAGCCCGTCACCCTGCACGCACTGAAGCACAGGCGCCGGAGTATTCGTTGATTTTGCACATGCTTGTCTTTTGATCATCTTGCTGATGAACTTGCGACATGAGACGCAACTTTGGATGCCGAACTTGCGGGTTTGCTTGACCAAACGGTGGAACCGCACAGCTCCGCAGACTCCGCACTTTATGCTGTTTGTCATGCCTGAAAATTCGTAACGTAATGAAGAGACAGTTTTGTTTTGAATTTCATGCATTCCATAAATTGTTTTAAAATACGTGAACAAACAAAAAATTACCCATATTATTTTGAGTGCTGACAACCGAAAAAGGACCCTCGGTACCGCCCAAGCTCTTGCTATCTAGCTTCAACCTCGCTTTCCTCAGGATTACTTTGCCACCGTTCAGCTTCGTCCCAGACCATTCGTTTTGTTCTTCCTCCTCGCTATTTTCGCTCTCAGAAGCCGTGCTTTCCACCTCGCGGTCCTGACTCCGATCCTTCTTCTCCTCATTCAATGTGCCAGATCTTGTTTTCACCCTGGAAGACTCGAGACTGGAAACATCCGGAAGCGACTTGAAACCCTGCCCGTCCTTTTTATTCTGCTCTACCACCACCTCCGTCTTCTCTTCCTCCTTCACCTTCTTCGACTTCTTCGACTGTTTCGCGGACTCTTCTGTGTGATCCTGCCCACCGGGACTCTCCGACTCCTCGATGAACCGTTTATTAGGTTTAATTACTCGAGAAGAATGTGCACTCCGGATGGGCAGCACGAACTTCCGCGTCTTGTCCGAGTGGCCGATCTGAGACGGCCGCTGGAGCAGACGTTTCTTCCCCTTACCATTGCGCAGTTGGTGTCCCCTGGTGCGCTGGTGTCGGTCCAACATGTTGTTCACTGACTTCAGCCCTGGAGTTTTTGTTAAAGAGAGGAATTTTTTCTTCCGTTCCGAGGAGTCCAATGGGGTTTTTGTTCTGCGGATCCGAGAAGGTTTCGGAGCTGGTGGGGATTCAACTGGAATTTCAGAAGTTGTGGGCTCTGGAGCTGGAGCCTCTGGAGGTTCGGAGACTGTAATGGGTGGTGCGACATGAAGAGGCTCCTCTTTTTCTGGAGGCTTTGCAGGAGCTTCGGAGGGAGGATTTGATGAGATTGCTGTGTTACTTTCCTGGTCACTCTCATGATCATTTTGAATATTTGAAGGAGAGGGTGGAACCTCGGGGCTTGTTAAAACTCGGAGTGGAGATTGTTCCTGAAAAAGAAAAAAAATTATACATTTGTTGATACGCAAACAATTAGCTGTATACATTTGTTGTACAATTTGTTTTTACTCAATTTTAGTCTTGAAGTTACAAAATAAAACACATTTCAAAGAATGTAAATAAAAATGAAGAACTGGAATATTTGCAAAATTCGGTTAATTAAGTTTGCAAGCTGTATCCAGATTGGAGTAATAGTATCGATTACGCAGGTACGAATCAAAAATTGAACAGAAATGGGCCGAATGAAGAAAACATTTTTGCAAACACAATGGAAATTGAAACCTAAATTTACACCATACGAATGTAACTTCGACGTTTCATGGCATCTTGTGCACGAGATGATCAAGTTCTATTTTTAATTTTTGTTCTCGTCTTTCACCCGAAATACATTGTTAAGGACAAGTGTAAACTTAATAATAACTGAAACTCGCGTACCAATTTGCATAGACCCGAGCAAACAATCGCACAACACAAAATATACTTTCTCCTGTCAGGATCGCGACAAAAAATATCAGCAGCAGAAGAAAAAAAAAACAACGACGTCGCAGAAGAAAAGAAATTCAAACCCAACTCATTAAACGTCAGTTAATTTTCCGTGCAAAGTACGGTTTTTACAACCAAAACAGTAAATAAAAAAGCCACTAACAATCGTCGCAAGCGACAAAAAATTCAGTTGCAAACTTCACTGTTCGATTGTTGGCGTTTGATTTCGCACCAGACCGACTGCTGTCACTTTTCGAAGCACTTGGAGCAAACTTGGGAGGGGGGAGGGGAGGGGGATCAACATTTTTTGACAGCCGTTTGACAATGGCCGAGGTCAGTTCACCGGGGAATAATCGACGGCACCGAGGACACAACAAAACAAAATGACTTGGAGGTTATAACTTGCGACAGTGGTTTTGATCGGAATCTGCGGCACATCTGGCGGCGCGACGCGGGCCGCGCAGAGGGGAGAGGGGGAGGAGTGCATCTGCGAGAAAATGCGTCGCGCGTGAAAAACATAGGAGACGCTGCGAGGTGAAATGGCGCACTTGGTAGGTTGTTACCTGGAGGTGGCGGACGTCCTCGGCGGCGCTGACGGGCTGGCCGAGGACTTTGATTCTTTTCCTGGTGACCGCCTTCGGCGGCTTGCCGGGGAACTTGGACCTGCCCATGTCCGGCGTTGCTCAGCGCGACGCCACGCGCATTATTCGCGGCTCCGCGTCACTTCAGCGAGGCACACCGAATGCCCAACGACCACGAAATTTTCCTCTAACGCAGGCATCACTGCTCGTTGCTCGCGACATACACGATGCGCGCACTCTCGACGCGAGCGCCCGCACATAGACACACACCAGCAATCTACCAGCAGCACGGACGCGCGATAGTACAAGGCGCGCGAGCAGTGCCAGGCGCGCACTCGAATCCCAGGCCGAACGCGAGAGGGCGCGACCGATCAGCCTCTAAAACGAGTTTCGCGCCGATACTTTTCTGTCGCGCTCTTGCACTCGCTTTATTATTTGAGGGAACATATTTCCTTTTTGTTTTTTTTTGTTTGTTTGTTTGTTTTTTTTTTTGCGAATTGCACCAAGCTGAAGATTAATATTCGGTGTCATGCCACAGAATCAAGTTCAGAGGATGCCCATTTGTTTGTTTTGACAAAAGGGTTTGCTCGCTACTTTCCTTTTTTCTATATTCAGTTTTGCAAAATCGTTTTTTTTTTGCATTTCTTATTTTCCTGTGCTTTTTATATTTATTTGCATGATGGATGGGTTTTGATAGATTAATATTTTATTTCATTTTAGGTGGACACCATCGTGCAAAGGACAGATGGATAAACGAAAAGATCCAGACAGGATGAAAAAATGTTTGCAAATAAACTGTTTGCAAGTCTTTTGGGTTTGAGAGTATATATGTTTTTCACGGTCATCGAAATTGGTATAATAACTGAGCAAGTCATTTGTTTACGTATAAAGATTTGTGGGGGCACTTCAGTACCCTTTTGTCATCGCTATGAAAAGGGTTGCCAATGGGCGTATTAATATGTAGGGTAACTGTGGCAAATATTCACCCCATTCTCCATCGGGCCACGTCTCGCGTCCTATGACAACAATCAAGCGATCAAGACCGTTGTCTGCATTAACAGTAAACTCATACAATATGTATGCATTGGAAACTAGATCAAGCAACTGATTTGCTCCATTATACAAAATATAAAAGCGAACGTCAAGCAGTTTTGAAAATTTAGTAAAAGTGTCTTTTCATTTTAACTAAATTAAACTGTAAAAACAAAAAAAGAATAACAAAAATAATATTTGACGTCTATTGCAATCAATTACTTGATGTAAGCAAACATTTTTAATATTTTCATTGACAATTCCTTGTTAAATTTTTTTTTCAAATTGAAATTTAAAAGAAACAATAAAATTTGTAAGTAACGATAACAAATACAAAAGTGCTCATAAATTTGCATAAATAAAGTAAGAGAGAAAGGAAGTTTGGAATAAATAATGTTAAAATGATAAATAAATTCAAATAGAGTTTCTATTTTGATGTTGTATAAATTTTATTTTATTTTTGCAGTGATGAGCTTTTTACAACTAATTCTAAGGAGAGGAACGAGCGCGTCTTAAAGTGACAGACTTTCGCGTTTGGCAAGTGGATGCGCGGTGACTCTCCGGACACACAAAACAGTTTGCATTACATGTCTGCCCGTTCCATACAATATCCTTCGCACGATTTTCTTTGATACACACACGGGGTGAGCACACACGCACAAAGTCAGATCGCTCGGCGCTGCTCGGACGACCTCGTGCAGGGACCGCGAAATGCGATTTCGAGATGCTACGAGAGTGAGATAATGAAGGACTCGCTTCTCTTTTCTTGTTTTCGGCGAGCGTAAACGCGTTATAAAAGCTCATGCTCTCTCACTTTCTGACTCTCTGCGTAGCGCGCGCTCTTTTGTTTACACGGAGGTCATCCACGATTCGAGGTGACGCAAACGAGATTGATTTTAAAAGGGTTTCGTATATGCTATTCAATGATCCTGAATCAAGGATACGAGATTTTTATCAACATTTTTTTTTCTTCTCACTCTTATTTCTTAAGTTTCAAAAAATATGCATACATATTTTAACGTTGTTTTAAATATGAATTTTCAGATGCGATTTTATTTGTTCATTTTCATTTAGAAGGAAAATTGGACCAGATGCGATCTAATATTCTGCTGAAAAAAAAAAAACAATAAGATTAACTGGAAAAGTGTTTCGACACGACCGACCTTTCCATAATTTATTGGCCTTCCACATTTTTGACAGTTTTTCAATTAATGACCTCCAAGCTCTAAGGCATACACTCGAAACTGCTCGAAACGTATTCGCCTTTATCCGAACGTTTCACAATCAGTCACAATCACTCGACATTATATAACTATTTTATTGTTCATAAAATATTTTCATGCCAAAGCCGGCGCGATGCTAATGAATCACTCACTGTTTCAAATCAATAAATTGAACGAACGAAAAACTTTCATGCACAATTACATATTGTTGCAAATATTTAGATAACTTTATTTTTTTTATACAAAATTATTTTGATATAAATAAAAAATTCATCAAATATCACAACTTATGTGGCATTCGAGAATTTGGTAATTAAATGGAAATTTTTGATTATTGTTGACTTTTGTAACATTATTATAATTTTTTTTTATTTTGAATCTCAATCAACACTTTTTGTCGTCTGGGATGCCTAAATCTGTTTCTTTGTTACAAACTGTTATACTAGTATGCACGATTGTGTCGACGAGATTAATGAATAATTGATAAGATTTTTTGTCATCACTGGTTACATGTATCTTTTTTCAAGATCCATCTATTTCTTAGCGCCCGAACCACGCTATAGTGTAATCAATTATAATGGACCCCTTTTTTTTCATACTTCGGCTACTTTATAATTCATAAGCCCATAAAAAGGCACAAATATTTGTTTTTACGACACGGGTCTTTACACAATCTGCTTCACGAAAATCTGACAATTAAAATCAAATTTCGGATTAAGTCCGTTGTCTGAGAATCGGAACAACTTCGATTATATGATTTTGACGACCAGGAAAGTGACCTAAATTTAGGGCAAACGAATTCTCCTTTATTCAGGATTTAGGGATCGCATAAGAAAATTTATATTTCTTTGTTCAAAATTCGTTCGAGCAGTGCATCCGTTTTTTTTTACATTTTTTTTTTCGTTAGCACTGTAAACTGTAACGTACCAAATTTTTATGGTATTTTGGTGTTCATTTTTGTCTGTTTAGCTTGGAAATGCGCATCAGCTCTGTGAATAGAAATGCGTTGAAATTTTTCCGTCAATGATGATTCATACCCATGAGATTCGTCGAAGTATTTGCTTAAGCTGAATATCGGAGCTCATATGCGTCGTAAATAATTGGAAAGTGCCACTCAATTTGTATCGTCTGGTTATTCACAAACTGAATCACAGCCTCGGCTGGGGAACTTTTACGCACTAAGAAAGAAAAATCACCGAATTTAAATCAAAAACATTTGAACATATTTATTTTAAAAATGAAAAATTTATTTTTCTATCAATTATTATTTTATAATTTACGAAACTTTTGATACAATAATTAATTTAACATCAACTACAACCTACAGTTGACAATATGACATGAAAATATATAAAAACTTATACAAAAAAGTTTGCTTTACATGCACAAAAAAGTTAACTGACAGTTAGTTATCACATTTTCAACTACGCGTATTCTCAGTTCAACTCTGGACGATAATTTTCTATAATGAGACTCAGGGCACGATGCTGGTTGGTAAAAAGGCGTAAATTTTGATTACAATTCCAGTCAGGCAAAATACTGGGACGTTCCGATGAAGGTTTAATTTTCATCTTTACCAGGGTTGTTTGCATCCTTCGTAAATAGTATTGAACTTGCTCTCTCTCAAAAACTTCCTAAAAAAATAACAAAATCATAAGAATCATATTGAACTTTATATTTAAAATGATAAAATTATCAATTACCGCAGCATACTGGGGCTCGTTAGTTAAGAGCCAGAACAAAGTTGCAGTAACAAAGAACAAGTCGGTTTGTTTCTCAATAGTTGCGCTCATGATGCTAGTCAAGATATCAGAATATGTACCCTGGAATCAGATAAAAAATCATTATTCTCTAAAAAGAATCATCGACTTTGATAAAGGAGGTCAACAAATCTTGAAAAAATAAAACTTACAATAGTGACATATCCCACAGTTCTTGAGTATTTCGACAAATTAATCAAAATGTTAGATGCCGCCTCAGCAACTTCTTTCATAGGCAAAGATCTGTTGTACATATAAAGTTTCTCATATATCGATTCTGCCAGGTCCATCCGGCATAGCAGGATACAACTATCTGGCGACAACCTCGTTACAGTATCTAAGGTACAAAGACAAACGAGCAACTGGCCAACATTATTTGGATTCCTTAAAAACGTAGCTGCCTCCTGTACTTTGTTTGCAATGGTGTTGCTGGAGGTAACAGCAATTTTTGCAGTTTTCACAGTCCTTCTTCTGAGCTCGGCCACTTGATGACACGACTTCTGTCGAACTTGGTAGCCTCTCCAGTAAGCCTGAATCTTGGCTGCTGCATTGTGAAGACGAACCCTTTCATTTATTTCCATCTGTTGTTGGGCTTCAACTTGTCTCCTTTCTCTATTCTCTCTGAATCGTCTTTGAAGTTTAACAGCGACTATTTTAAGGGCCAGATATTGTTCTGCGGTCCTTCTAGTTAACAAAACGGAACGCCACCAAAGCTGAATTCTTCTGATTGCCTCGAGTTTCACATGGACAGATCTAAGAATAACTCGCATTCTATGGTAACTTTGAATTTTGATGGCAGCATGTTTCAACCGGAGGAAGGCGTTTCTTTGCATTCTAGCCTTGAGAGTAGCTCGCCAACGGTCCTGAATGATTTTAGTGGCTTCTTTCTTAATTATATATTGCGTTGAGGCGGAAACCATCCTCTGGTAGGCTTGAATTTTGATTGCAGCTTTTTTCATCGCTAGGAATTTTTGTCTTTGCTCGCGCATGAACATCGTGGCTCTCCAGGTACTTTGGATTTTCCTACACGCCTGGATTCTTCGTTTTATAAACAGCTTCTGACGCCACCAGTGTTGGATTTTTACAACAGCTTTTTTTTCACGCTGGAACTGTCTTCTCTGCCGAATCATTTTCCATTGGCTCTGTATCTTGATCGCTGATTGCTTTTCTTTCAAAAATTGTTGTCTTTGTGTTTCCGCTAGGATTGTTTCCCTCCATCGTTTTTGGATCTTGATTGCAGCTGCCCTGAACTTCAAATAACTCTTTCTCTGACGTAGCGCAAGCTTTGTGTACGACCACCAGGCTTGAATTTTTTTAACTGCTACTTGAGATTTGACGAGCTGCCTCTCCGCTGAACGACACGCAATTCTATTGCGGTGCCATCTTTGAATTTTCACTGCAGCGGATTTTTGAGCGCAAAATTCTCTTCTCTGCTGCAACATTTTCCAGTTTTTCTGGAAAACGATGCACGAGTTTTTGAGAGTTATGTAAATTTCTCTCTGCGATCGACCGATGAGAATCGCTCTCCACCAGTTCTGAATTTTTAGAATGTTCTTTTTTGTGTTTTCAAATTTGCGACATTCAACTCGTCTTCGCCAGTGCGACTGCAGAGTTACGATTGCTCTTTTTTTCTTAACTACAAACGTTCTCTCGATTTTAGTGTCTGAGAATCTTCTCCACGCAGCTTGAATCAGGCAAACTTTCTGCTTGAGTTTGAGGAAATTCGTTCTTGCTTGAATCATTTCACTTCTGGCAATCCACTGAATTTCAATTATTCTGACTGCATCTTTCAGAATGATGAAATTGTTCCTGTCTTTATTTCTTACAAGGGTAGCTCTCCACCAAACTTGTATCAACTTTGCTGTCTGGACTTGTTTCAGGAACTGCTGTCTTTCCTCTCGTGCCAATTTCGTTGCTCTCCACTTTTGCTGTAGATAGATCAATTTTGATCTCGTCTGGAGGTACTCCGATCGGGCTCTATGAGCAGCAAATTTTGCTCTGTACAATTGCTGAATTCGGATCGTCTTTTTACGCAGTTTAAGATAATCTTCTCGTACAATCTTCATCTGCTTTTTAGCTCTCCACCTTTGCTGAAGCGCAGTAACAGCCCGAAGATCTCTCTTGAACTCCTGAACAAACGGCCTTGTGACTAAAAAGTTGTGCCAACTTTTCTGAATTTTTGTCGCGGCTTGCTCCATCTCTCGATGGCGCAGTCTCTGCTGTTGTTGTCTCCAGAACTTCTGTATCTTTGTAACAGCAATAGTCTGGACTTGAAGCATACGTTTTCTCTCTTTTTCCATCGCGATCTCTCTTTTTTTCTGCAGATAGTTTCTCCACTTTTTCTGAATCATCATGGCAGCGAGCTGTCTTCGTCTTTTTAGGAAGTTTCTGATTCTAACGTACCACAATTTTGCGCGCCACCATTTTTGGATTTTCATCGCTGCCTTTTCGAACAAAGGCTTTTGGAACTTGTAGATGATTTGCCAGAGCAGGGACATAGTCTTCTCCCTATGTCCTTCAACAATGCTTTTCGCATCGATATCACCCACCAACTCGTATCCTGCGGATTTCAGTGCCTTAATTGCCAAATCGACGTTGTGGACCTTCTGCAACTTCGAGTGAGCCGGCATTCTGCATTTGCTGACCAATCCATCTTGACTCGTGATGATTTCCATTGCGCGGCAGAGTTTGACTCCATCTCTCAGGTCCGCGCTCAAGTCCACAACTGCATAATCGTATTCGTCAAGGCACACCTGTTTGTGAGTCACCGAATATCCGAAACCTCGAAGAACTTTTGTCACGTCGCCGATCCCACTCAGGACCTCTCGAGTAAAAGTCAACAAGATGCTTCGACTGTCTTTGATGATGGCTTTCTTCCTGAAGAGGCAAGGATCGTGGCCAATCAGTTTGTGGTTCTTCGCATAGTCCAAAAAATAGATTATGGCAAAGAATTTCTGGAGGATGAATTTGTTCAAGTTGGGCAGGAAAGTGGGCTTGCGCAAACTGTTCGAATAAGAGTATTCCTTGATGAGCTGCGGATCGGAAAAGAAACGAGCAAGTAGAAAACGGGTTAAACCGACCAGATCGTTGTTTGAATGCAACGAAATGGCCTCATTGTAAACGGTTTCCAGAGAGATACGCAACCATAGAGGATTGTAGCTGAGGAATAACTCCAAAATTGTTTTTTGGAGTCCTGAAAAATTAAAGGTAAAAAAGAAATTTAAAATCTAAATGTATCTTTGAGAAATTATTGAAAGACAATTTAAAAAAAAAATAGTTACCTATATCCTTGTGAAGATTGCGATCTTTTCTCACACTTAAGATTTCTTTTTCAATTCCGACATAAGTGCGACACAACACATCAGCGACTTCGGAGTTTCTATACATAGCACACGCTGCCTTTCGCAGGGTATTCAGTTTTGACTCTGTGTGGTACCTGAAAATTTAGTTTTGATTTATTGAAAAATAAAAAATGATTTACTTTTGACAATTATTTTAATTGTATATTTGTTATCACCTTGCAGAAATGGTCTCTTTGGTTTGAGCAAGTACAACGTCTTCCTTTTGTCGACAAGATTGCCACAATTTGCCAATGTCTACAACTTCTGCATCGACATCCGTTGACAAATGTTCGGGCGCTGTCATCAAAGCATTTAACCATTTCATGAATTCGATCTCTTGATGATGAATCCATTTTGCGTCGTAATAAACTTTACTGTAGAAAATAACACAAAAATGATTCATTGATTTTTAAATATAAAAATATCATGTTATTTAATCATAATACTTCATTTACTTTAGTTTAATGGAATACTTTTTTTAACTATATCTAATAATGATTTATCTCTAAAACGCTTATCTGTGAAACATTAAAATCAGAAAAATGTAATAATATTATTTGAATGAATCAGAACTCGAGCTAAGATTAAATTCATTTGAATAAAGCGAATTTAGTATAAGTATTTAGTATTACTTTTTGCTATTACTTACCTACTAAGGAAAGGATCTTCAGTAGTAGTCGCAGCGAAAGGATCAGGAGAATACAGTTGGTTCACAAAATCCTTATTTTCAACTTTCAAACTTTTCTCTGGTCTGTCACCTTTCTGTCGCACTATCCCTGCAGTTGAAACTCTGGTAATCTTCACTCCAGGAATATTCAGGCTCGAAGCTATGAAATAAGTAACAAAAGTTATAACAATTCTAATAAAAATATTTCTAGGAAATATCAATAATCTATTTTGACTCACCACTTGTATTCTTATTAATCTGAACTTTCCTCTTTAAAGTGTTTTCCAATTTCTCTTTCGTTAATTTGCACTTCTTTCGTGGCGAAATTGTTTTTATCACTCCAGCTTTGTAAGCATGTTTTACTGGTGGCGAGATCTCCATCTTGCACGGCCTGGACTGTTTGAATCTCTTCGAGGGAGGAGAAGTAAAAGTTACATTCAAACTATCCTCCTCGATAATCTTCTGCAACTGACTGACGGTTTGGTGCACAGGCGGATTACCACCTTGAGTAGCAAAGGAATTGGCCCAAAGGTCTGCTTCAACGACTTCCCTAACTGAGCTCTGATCGAATAACTTCAAAGAACAATTTTTCAATTTGAATGGAGATTTTTGCTGTTCGTCAGGCTGGATTGGAGACAATGATTCGAGAGTTTCAGCTAGACTCAACTTAGTACAAGACTTTGATCCGTTCGGGGTGACATCGTAAGTTGCATTCGAGTTGAATGACGATGACAAATTGCTCTCCCCTGTTACGTTATAAGTTTTGTTCTGTGTTCTTGCGATGGTCGAACATCGTTGCGGGGAAAATGTACTCTTTGGAGTATGCACAACAGAGAAATTCACTTGATTGACAATGAACGAAAATTCGCTATGAGTTTCGGTTCTTTGCACCGATTCCTCTACGCTAACATTCGTCGATGGCGTCGGGGATTTTTCTTTACTGATAGCTTCATTTTCTTTTCTAACGACATCAAACGTCTCACGCCTTATTGACTGAGCTTGACTAATTGTAAAAGTCTTTGAGCTTCCAGGCAATAATTTTGGATCAAAAACTGATAGATCAAAATTGGAGTTGACAATTGCAGAGAAGTCTAAGACCGAGTCGTTTTGTTTCTTAATCCGTTTGCAAATCTCCTCAGGCTGGAGTGGTTCTTTGGCGTTCTCCTTGTTGGATTCGGGAATCGTTGGACTCCTACTTCTCTTGGCACGATGGGTGTTGGGCTCGGCGGTAGATTTCTTTTGGGCAACAGGACGAGAGTTGTAGCTGTTTGTGGTAAGCACTCTATTACTTTGTATGGAAGTCTTAGTCGAAACTTTGCGACTTTTAACCGCACGCTTCGGGTCTTTTGCAGTTAAATTTAGAGTGATGTTGTATCTGCTTCGACGGTTGTCTGTGATCTCCAATGTGTCCCGAAACACGCCGCCTTTTAGAGGAGCCCATGTCAGCTCTAGAACGTACTCCTCGTTGCCATCTATTTGAAATTCAGTGCTGCTTACGGACAGGTTTCTCTCTCCGGGCGGCTGCTTAGTGACGGTTAACTGAAATTCAATTTTCACATTCAGTCACACATCCATGATCACCTTTTTCTTATTTTGATGAAAAAGGTACACTTGAAGAAGTACAGTAGATTGAAGTAACTGTTTAAACAATGAGCAGCTGTTTACTGCTAGAAGATTGAAAATGAACTGAATAATGTAATAGATATCTAAAAATTGTGGCCACAAGATTTTTCGTCACCTTGCCTTATTCATTAATGTTGAAAATAAATTATCAGCTCATTAGCCAACTGATAAAGCACCGCCACGCCATTACTAGTGTTACAATTTCTTATAATTTCAAGATATTGAGAAAAGGTATCAACTAATTTTTTAAAAATGAAGGAAAATTATACATTTCATTCATGGTAGTTAAATCAAAATTACCGGTCAATTTTGTACAAGAAAGTTTGATGTGGTTTCAGATGATGAAGTTCGTGGTGGGATTTATTGTGGTTCAATTTTGATAGAACATAATCAAGATAATTTCCCGAGAGTATTGTTCTCATATAGTTGATAATATTTTTATTGTAGGATTTTCAAAAGAAATTGTACCATTAATTTGAATCCTATTGAATTGGATGTCCCATAAAATCAGGTGAGATAAAAAACTCATTAATCATTTAATCATTTTGTATAAATTCACAGGAACTATAGATTAGGCTGATATGAAAAATGATAGTTTGTTTACAAAGACGCGTAAAATTCCAGAAGTAGTGCAATAATTGTTTTTATTTAAAAAAATGACAATTCTTTATAAGTATTTCAATAAATTTTATTAAATAAAAAAATAATTGTCGTTTGACCGCCCCGTTTTTGTAAACAATCCAATTTTTCATCATTTTTTTTTTTTAATTATCAGACAGAGGATCATTTTGTTTAATTTTTAGAAAATAAGATAATTTTGTTTGTTCTACTTGGTATTTTTAGAAGAAGAAATTTGCTTACCTTTAGAGGACTTTTATTCGTATTTTTCAATGTGAGAAAAGCCCGTACAGGAGTACTAATTTTCGTCTCTAACGTGATGTGAGTTTGCGGTTGAAATGGAGCAAGAATCATAGAACACCGCGTCACAGGATCTTGATTTTCTGACTCTTTTGTAGATTTTGTTTGACATTTTTTTTCTTTTGGAGTTATATTTACCTGAAATAATAATGTTATTCAAGTTATTAGTCAAAGGAATAAACATGGTGAAAGTTAACAATACAATTTGTATCCTTTAATCCATAGACCATACATTTATAAATAAAAATTGTTATCACATTTTCAAAATCATTATATATTATTTACACTTTTGATACAAAAAATGGAAATATGTTTTTGTAAGTTTAAAAAAAACCCAAGTTTTAGAACATGTAAATAAAGAAGCACATTTATGGCGCCAAACTCGCTGTTGTTGTCAAGAGCGGGATGAGCATCATACAAATTCCAACCTAAATTTTAAATTTCATTTTTTGATTGATTAAACTCTAGAAATTTGGATTCTACCGTTTTTAGTTTCAAGGATATATTTTAAAAATATCAAAAAGTAATTGCTTAGAAATTATGCAAAATATGCAATTTTTAAATAAAACACAAAAAATTAAAGAAACTTGTTGAAGTTTTTTGATTACAAACTTACTTGGAAAAACATTGTGTTTCTA
Source organism: Trissolcus brochymenae (assembly GCA_030523145.1). Taxonomy (NCBI): domain Eukaryota; kingdom Metazoa; phylum Arthropoda; class Insecta; order Hymenoptera; family Scelionidae; genus Trissolcus; species Trissolcus brochymenae. The sequence goes on from JAQQRF010000123.1 coordinate 356,784, forward strand.
TGTTGCTATTGCTTTTTTATTAACTTTTCTTATTGAAGAAAACCCTTAAATTACACTTCAAAAAACTCTCCCAGATCCCATGCACATTTATCCACCGTAACCGTCATGCATGTTTTGAGTTTTAAATTTCAGTTGGGATTTCGGTTAGATGCTTAAATTCTGCCTTTTTGATTGGTTGATCTTTAAATCAGCAAAATCGCACCAAACAATCAAGGTAACGCCATCTAGCGTTAGTGCTCCCATTCAAATAAAGTTTTGTTTTTCATCAACTTCAAATAAAAAACCTTATCAAGTTTTAAACAAACACAATAACATCAATTGTTTCGATTTTTAATGCAGTTTATTTGACCTTTTGTTACATAAACAATAAAAAGTAATTTCTATTTGTTAACTTCGACAGGTTGCAGTTCGATGACATTTGTCGTGCCCTCTACAGGTGAATCACAGCGGGATTTCTGTCTGTGGCGTGTTGCTCGTCAATCGAGATCAATCGGAGCAAGAACAGATGTATTTGTTAAATATTATAAATTAAACAGTCATGAAGATGATTAAACAAATAAAATTTATTTTGTTGGGTTTGTTACTTGTTTATGTGAACAATGCTGTGGCCCAATATAGGAATAGACATGTGAGTACAGTATTTTTACTATCACACAGCATATCTAACTTTGACATAGGACACGTATACAAGTTCCACCGGATCATTATTTTTCATATCAATTATTACTTTACCTTCTGTACTTTTTGTACTTTATTTAATCATTTTAAATTCTCAACTTGAAAACTATACGCTTACTGTAATGATTTATTTATTTTAATGGTTGATGAAATTGTATTTTGTTTTCAAAACATAACCTTTTTTTCACGCCGACCTCCTAAGTTACAACATTTATGGTTATACATATGAATGTTACATAAAAGCGAAACATTCAATGAGAAACCAAATTTTGATTTTTAATTTCAAAATTTAATATGTTTCTCCAGAGCCAAAGTTCCTCACTGGCGGACAGAGTGCAACAATTGACAGATCTGGCCAACAAAAGGCCAGTGATGAAATTGAATGGAGCGAAATTTAAAGAGTTCATCAAGTCAACGCCAAGAAATTATTCGATGATTGTCATGTTCACTGCAATGGCACCTCAGAGACAGTGTCAGATATGCCGACATGCAAGTGACGAATTTGTCATAGTTGCACATTCGTTTAGATTTTCTCCATCTTATTCGAATAAGATATTCTTTGCTTCCGTTGATTTTGATGAAGGTTCCGACGTTTTTCAAATGGTAAGAAGGAAAACATGCATTTTATTCAAATATATAACGAGTTGCTGTAAAAAATTGTGTAATTTTATTATTTTTAGATGCGATTAAATACAGCACCCATTTACATGCACTTCCCACCAAAAGGCAAACCCAAAGCAGCAGATACAATGGATATTCAAAGAGTTGGCTTTGGCGCTGAAGCTATCGCAAAGTGGATCTTTGAACGAACTGATATTCAAGTAAAAAATTTTGTTTAACAAGTTGAACAACCAACTTTCAGTTTTTAAACGATTAATGTTATTCAATTAAATTTCAGATCAGAGTTTTTAGGCCACCAAATTATTCAGGAACTGTTGCAGTTTTGATGCTTATGATTTTGGTTGGAGGATTTTTGTATTTACGAAGAAACAATTTAGATTTTATTTATAACAAAACAATTTGGGGCCTTGGTGCTTTGGTAAGTATTTTTTTTTATATTTAAATAAGGCTCTGTTTAATGAAAACTTTTGAAGAATAATATTTATTTCACCGTTACAGTTCTTCACTCTTACTATGATTTCTGGTCAAATGTGGAATCATATAAGAGGACCTCCATTCATCCACAAATCTCCTAATGGAAACATCGCTTACATTCATGGGTCTTCACAAGGACAATTCATATTAGAGACCTATATTGTAATGATGTTGAGTATCCTTTGAAAAAAATAATCTTAGTTTTAATTTTCTTTTTGAAATCATACGTTTCAAAAATATACATTTTTTGTTATGTTGTTTTCCTTAATGACATTGTTCTAAGATGGAGCAGTTGTGTTAGGCATGATTCTTATGACTGAAGCAGCATCACGAAAAGGTGATGTCAAAAAACGAAGGATCATCGCAGTTCTAGGTTTGGGCCTTGTTGCTATTTTCTTCAGCTCATTGTTATCGATATTCAGAAACAAAACACAAGGCTATCCATACAGGTAAACAATAGTAAATTTTTTAATACAAAATGTTTGTACTTAATAATTCAGTCAAAAACAACAAACTTAATTATTATATTTGTTACAGCCTGTTGTTCAAATAGATCCATTTCTGCAACTTAGTTTCATGCATCGTCATTGCACCAGTTCTATGCTGCGAGGAGAAATGATTGAGGATTCGCATTCCCTTTGCGCTGTGAAACTTCGAATGACATAAAATTTGACAAAATCTCTACATTATTTTTTTTTATACTCAAAAATATAATAGTCACTCAAAACATCGTGTATCTTTTTCACCGTTCATGTACGTTGAACTTGTTATAATTTTTGGATGACAAATAATTATTTTGCTTTGAGTCGTTATTAATTTTGTAATTTCCTTTATTTTCAAGGAAACTGCGGATAATAAATTGAATAAAAAGTTATTAAAAGTTACAATTAATATCAAGTTTTTACTTCATTACATTATTATAGAGAAAATGACTGGCGATTTTTAATTAGAATCTACTTGAGTTCTACATGAAGACTTAGAATCAAAATATTTGGCAGATTTCAAGTTAAAATTATTTCGCACATTAATAAATCTCTATAGTATCAAAAATTGCACGCTTTAAAAAATACTTTTACGTTGACATCTTTGTTAGAGAGCACCAGAAGCTTCAGGTCAAAATAAATAAGGAAATATTATCCTCCTAGACTTTGGATAGTTTTTGAATGTTTTGTAGTACCAGTCCTGAGTGAGTAATGCACAACTTGTCTGAAAAAATATTGTTCATTATAAATTTTTTTCCATTTATTCTTCAACTAAACTATGTTTAATACAATAGATTAAAAATAAATTTTTTATTTACCTGGTTAACAAAAACCCATATAAAGACGAAATAATACGATGCAGACGACCGTAAAATGAATGCCAAACAAGCATACAGAATGATCTCTGTGAATTGCAAAGGCGACGAAACGTATTCAAACAGTTCTCCGCGAGGAATGTTGTAACTGTTAACTGCATCTTTCTTCTTTCTCAAATTTACTAAAATGTAATTTGATCGTAGCTGCATGTACGTACTCAATAGAAAAATAGCTGCTACCACCATTTGAGTAGTTGTGATTTTGTTCCAATTGAAATTTGCAGAAGTACCTGAAAATCAAGAGTTTCAACTTGAAATGATTAAAATTTCTTTATAAAAATTAAATTGTAAAAATAATTAAATTACCTCTGACAAATCCTTCACTTTCTCCAATAATTGACAGCAATGTCCCAGCATAATGTACGTGCCCAGCAATGTAGTGTAGTATGTTCAGTCTGGCATCACTAAAGATGCTTACACAAGTTGATTCATACAGTCTTTTGTTACAGTGAATTGTAATTAATATCAAGGATAATAATGTGCACTCCGGTGAAACTGCAATGAAGAAAAATCAAAATGTCTTAATCGATACCAATTTAAGTATACATTTTAACAAACATGCGATTTTGAATAATAAAAAATGATTGATACAAATCATTTTTAATAACTTCTTGATTAATCAAAAAATTTTTATTTCATAATTGAACAAAATGTATTACCCAAAGGCTGTCTTCGAGGACCAAACATAAAGTCCAAAACTTGATGCAGCACTTCAGGTACATTTCCATTGTATAAATATCTATTTACTGCAATGAGTAAAATTAAAATTGAAAATGGAGCAGAGAACACATAGAAATGTTTGAACCATCTGTAAAAAATTAAATTCAATATGAAGAAAAATGTTGACTTTGAGAAACAATAAGTTGAATAAATTACCTCTTGGGAACTTCACATTTGACGACAAATGGGTGTTCCACTTTTTCTGCGAACTTTCCGAATTTGAAGGTCCGTTTTATGACGACTGGTATGTACGGCTCTATAAGGACAATTAATAATCCAAGTGATCCTACGAACAACGCGAAGAATAAAAACATAAACTGAGCCAAGTTCATGATTATGGACACAACCGGTTGCGTGAACTGTTGAACCAAGAGTGTTGTTAAAGAAGTGCCTTTTTAGAAAGTCACACGGTCGTGATACTTTTCAGGATCTGAAAACGATGTGGACAGTGTATAATATTACAATCGTATATTCATAAACGTTTGATGATTTTCCATTAAAAATATTAGAATACATTTTATATTTTTTTTCGCTCTCTCTCTCTCTCACTCTAGTAAAATAATATATTTAACTCGGTGAGCAAAAATTCCGTGCCTCCATGACTTTGTAATTTCGACTTTAAACGCAAAACTGAAAAATATTAAATTCCAATTATTCTTTTCAAGAACGAGTGACTTTGAATGAATAAATGGGATTTAGTTGAATGACAATGTTATCGAGTTTAATTAATTTTTTTGTAACCAAAGATAGACTTTGGTCATCATTTTGAAGTACTTCATATTAATTATGTTTTTGTAATTATAAATTACAAATGATTTAATTACTATTATTTTGCCAATTGAATACAAAAATACAAGTGAAGAACATAAATGAATGAAAAGTGCTTTTCTCTAGAGTCTTTATTTTTATCAAAAAATTATCACAAGTTTTACAGGATTGTTACATAATGAAAGTTTTTTGTATAAGTTTTCTTTTATATATATATATATAAAATAGAATATGTTAACCTCTTATCGCTTCATTATCAAAATAAAATATTTAGCTTAAAAACTGTTGAGCAGCAGAATTATAAATTTGTGAATTGAAACAAGATGTAGTAAGTGTAAACAATAAAAAGAATATGTACAAACAATGTCGATTTATAAGTCATAAAAATATATTTAACAAAGTATTAGTTTTTGTTATAAGTCATTAACCTCGGACGCAACTCCATCGAATAGCGTATGAATAATTAAGTACAAGTGAATGAAAGCTGAATAAAACAAAGTGATTTAAAATCTTCCTAAATCACATATTTGGACGGATCGTTTTCATTCAACAATATTGATTTAAAGTTGATTTATAATTCCATCGGAATGTGCTTCACTTCAACTCTAATAATTATATCATCATTAAACATGTAATCAGCAATCTGATCCATTCTCACAAATTCTGTAAAGCCATAACCCGGATTATTCATTCGCTCCTGAGGCTTGCGAAATGCTTTCAATTCTGGCCCAGTGACGGCAGATTCACTTATATTTTTACTAGAACTCAATGGGTTCACAAGTGTAAATGTGATTTTGCCCTGGAAAGGCCAGTCTAAGGCATCATCATTGTCCGATTGGAATATATGCAGAACCAAAGTCAACCATTCTCGATTATCTCGAGAGATGTTCAGTCTGGCGCAGAATTTGTATCCGTTTGGTTTCGAGTAGAAGGGTGGGCTGTAGATAAACTGAGAAACACCTTCGTTTAAGTCGTGCAACATTTTTCTAGCTGGTTTCAGTCTCCAGAAAAGGAAGCCGTGTGAATTGCGGAGTGTTTGTAACTCATTTCTTAGCTCGTGGTTTTCTTGCTCCATTTTGACGATTTTTTCAAACAAACATCTGTATATGAACATTTTCATTAACATTTAAAAAATACATCTCATAAAAGTCGAATAGAAAAACATTCTTATTAGTGCACTTTTTTAAAAATTTATTTTACTTTGATTAAACTTACTTTAACATTGCGTGTTTATCATCGTAAGTATTTTCAGATTTAGATGGAGCATCCCACAGGGTAGATTCAAATCCTTTGGATTCCACATAATCATTTGTACTCATAGGATTTCTATTAACAAGCATCTAAAAATAAAAATCTGATGAATATAAAGTTCTTTATAAATTTGAATTCTTAAAAAAAAATCAAATACCATCAAGTGAACATTCGTGCTCTGTTCAACGTGTTCTTCCATTTCTGCAAAATTGTCAAATATTTGATTACATCCGATAGGTTTGTAAGTACAGTATATCTTGGCTAGACTTGTTCTGTATTGACAGGAGATAACGTGGTCATCCATTTCCAAGATAGGCAAGCGCACAAGACAGCCGAACTTTTTGTAAGGACACCTGGACATCTGCTCCGATATTTCTCGCGTTGTAAAAAGGTCCCTGAACATGTCAGTTTCTGGATTCAAAGGATGATAATCCACTGGACAACAAGGTTTAACTTTTCTGTAAAAAATTAATACAAGAACTTGAATAATTAAAACGCTATTTAAAAAAAAATTGCATGACAAAAACAAACATTGGCATACGCAACAAAGTATAATTGTTTTTAGAACAAATAAAAGAAGGAAAAATTGTTTATACTTACTGGAACCAATTATTAATGCAAGTAGAACAAAATTTGTGACCGCAGGATGTGAGTACTGGCTCTTTGAGACAATTTAAACATATAGGACACTCATAACGAGTAGGTACATGCGACGTGCTGTCATCTTCGCACTGTGACACAAAATCATCAAGTTATGATCGAAAGGCAAAAAAGGAACTGTCTTTCGAACCGAACAATCTTTTATGTATTTTCTGCATAATTCTAATTCTTTTTACGCTCTTCAGCACGAAAACATTTTTCAGAAATAATCATTCGCGTCATAACAGTACATGAGATTTACATGATTTATCAGTTCGTGGTAAAATCAAGAAGTGAATATTATTTTCAAGTTCGTGAACTCTTGTTTGAATTGAATATACATCGTATGTAAGGTTACTTACGGTTCCACTTTCCTCAGCCTTCTTCTCGAATCTCATGGGTTCAAGAGAACTCATTTCTGAAATTAGTAAAACCCATTTTTAGCATAACTAAGATAAAAGAACGTTTGCTAGTTTTTGAAAAAAAATATGAGTGCAAAAGTCAATAAAAAGATAATAGCAGTGATTCATAAGTGCAGAGTCTTCTATTCTTACACTTATAATATGCATACACACTTACACACGAATGTTTGTAAATGATCTGATGTCAGAGATTGCGATTATTAATTTGATCAGATCTTGGAGCTTATGCTCGAATCAAGTCAGTTTTCTTCTAGCGTCCTTGCTGCTTGAATGTGAAATAAAATGTTGCAAACAAAAATAGTTATAACATTCTGGAATATATAAACAATTTTAAATTAATTAATTATTGTGCATGAAATAATTTTTGGATGGCTGGATATAATTTATGATCATGCATGCATATAAGAAAAACTATCAGATTGATTAGTCAATTAAATAATCTTTTTTTAGAATTAATTTTCACAATTCAACAATTAATTTTGCACAACTTAGTTATAAACATATCAACAGCAATCAAAACACTGTACAACATAACCTCAAAATAAGTATTTAACAATTGTTTTAAAAAAGATTATTTAACAAACTTTGTCATCATTTAGATTAAATTTTAACAATAAAAAATTGCAACGTGTCAAAATGGAATTAAAATTGATAATTCTTTTGAGCGACTGACTGTCAGAACAAGAATATAAAATCTTAATAAAAATGTACATCAATTTTGCAACTTACCTTTCAGTTTCGATTTTTATCAACTAAAATTTCACTTCTGATTTAGTTTATTTTACTTCAGCACTATTCAATGAGATTAAAATTATACAATTTGAAAATACACGAGTCTTCAAAATATTCTTCGTCTGATTGTTCAAATTGGTCTCGGATCTCGTGACTCATTTCATATGGTGTAGAATGAGTCACGTTTGTTGATAGCGCGGTTTTCGCGCTATTTTAATAAAAGGGTATATTTTAAACTATGTATTTTTCTTAGTAAGGAGCACTTTACAGGATATTATATGATTCAAATTACTATTTGTAATAAAAATTTGGTTTATTTATCAATTTTATTTTGTATAAAAAGGAAGTAAACAAAATTATTTTAAATAAATAAAAATTAATTAAAAAATAATAAGTAATTCTAATTTGTAAGATTGAAAATGAAAACTGGGAAAGAGATAAAATTACCAAGTCATTCGTACAGTGTAGCGCTCATCGTAGATTTATTTTATTACGTTTACAAAATGGTCCTTGACAATTGATCACAATCTCGTGTCCACCGCAATACGGTTTAGAATAATTCACAACTACGAATCATTTAATTGTGCAAAAACCATTCCCAACTTAAACTTTGCTGTTCTACTGTTATTTTTCACACACTCTTCAGAAAACACAGAACACTCTACTATATTTATATGTTATGCTTTCTTATCGTTCAACTCGGTGGTGTCCCTATCAAACAATTAATCATTTTCTTCTCGTTGACAATTTTGATGCTCATCCAACTCTACAGTTCGAAATGATTGATGTGGTCAAACTGATACGAAAAAAAGAAAAGATTCGATAGAAGATTTTGCTCTATTTTGCAGATGATCTATAAGTGAGATCAATGAAAAGTATTTATAAATCATTTCAAAGATGATTAAATATATTATTTTAAGTTCAATGCTTTTTATGGAATGATTATTGAGATTGAAAAATTTGTTTACAAATTTTTCTTATTGCATTAGTCATTAGATTACTGAGAACAATAAATCAATTATTAGGTCTTATGATGAGAATTACTCCGTTTCTGGTTTCTGCACAAATAAGACGCATTATTCTTACAAAGTATTACAATACCGCCTGCATTACAGCTGACACAGTAAGCACGTACAAAACTTACAAAATTACATACAATTCTTACAACCGTACGCTTTTAAATGTTCCTTTTTTCTCGCTCCATTTTTATGCGCTTCACTGTTTTCACTTTATGAGTAAATTTATGAAAATCGTAGAAAAAGTAAGACAAATTTGAATTCAAGTAATAAAATATCATCTGGAGAATATGAATCGAAAAGTTATTTTTTTCTTCGCTTTTTCATTACTTCGAAACTCTGGAAAGATTTTGGCAATTTCTTATAGATCACGTTGGTGCACTGTTAATTGTTTATATTTGATTTGTCTCAATTTTGTTCGAAATAAAACTGTAAGAATTATTGTCCGTAAAGGATAATATTGCATAGGTAATAAAGACAAGAAAGAAGATACCAAAATCAAAGAAACAATTAGTCAGTCAAGTCTAAGAGAATCTAAAACCGGCTTACATTTTAGTAACTGGACTTATAATATAGTGTATGTAAGAAATATAGTTGATTACACATTATTTCATACAAGTATATCAGAAATCGCTATCATAAGTTGTAAACTACCATAAGAAAACAATGATTTACATGTGATATAATTATATATTTGCAAGTTTTCTTAACAGTCACAAAAATGAGAATAAAGAAAAAAAACCTTTTTTTTCACTACCTTTAAGACTTTCTTAAAAAGTAAAACCCAACGTTAAAATTATGAAAAACAAAATGTTGCTCGGTATGACGATTGACATATTTCACTTAAAACATTACAGCAACTACTTTACAATTCTAGCGACGCAGATCACGGATCTTGGCTACTCTTTTTTCATTTTTCATCCTACGTCGTAATCCTACGAGATTTTAGAAAGTAAAAAGTATAAAAATATATGCGACGAACCTCTCGATTAAGCTAGTATCACGCAAGAGCCTGGATGTTGTTTACACAAATCACAAATCAGTCTAGTTTTGCAAATAACATCTATTTCGTTTGGTCTTTGTTTTTCTTGTGGTTTTATACGATCCGTGATTGCGTTTTTTTTTTTACATCGATACATATACGTTATTACATTTGTTTAAACAAATGGAAATTGAAAATTTTTTAAATTGAATTTTGCAAAGTTGTGAAATTAAATTAGGATGAACTTTAAAATTTTTAATGGCGAATAAGTTTGATAAGGCAATAAATTTTCAATTTCCAAGATCTTCCTCACGAGATCCAACTCATCCTAAAAAATCGAACTTTGCTGAAAAAAGTGGAGGATTTTAGGATGTGTCTCATCGAGAGTTTAACATTTTCACGATGTTCGACGAAAATTGAGAATTACTTCAATGTAAACAAACCTTTCCTTTAACTCTAGCCTGGCGTTATCTACAAAATATGTTTGAATCTGTTTGGATCACAGTTTGCATACTTTTATTCATTAACTTCCCCTTGCTCAGTTTTTTTTGTCATTTTGCTATTTTGGTTTAATTTTCTTACGGTTACTTTTTTCGATTATATATCCACTCACATTTTATTGTGTGCTCGCGAAGAAAATGCTACATTTTCATAGAACATTCGCTTTTTACGAGTAATGCACTAGTCTATGTTAAAAACTTGTTTTTTCTATCATGAAGATCTGGGAGATAATTTTAAATATTACAATTTCAAGACGCTTTGCTGGGTATCCATTTTTTTCTTAGGGTCAGGCAAGGTAAAAATAATCAGTATTTAACGACGTTTAATTTTTTTGTATTTTGCTCAATGTAAACGATGAATTTTAACAGTTTTTAAATTATTTTTAAAATGATCTAAACCGATCATTTTTACCATGTCTTACCCTATTGTAAAAAAACTTTGGATGTGAAATGATTGTTTAATAAAATGTTGTTATCATCTCACGAAATTCAATTATTTCACTTTTCCAAGTTTCATTTTTTCGTGATATTTTATCGCCCATTTTTGATTAAAAATTTTTTTTTTTCACTTTTTTAGTGGAGGTACAGCCGCAAATATAAAAAAATGTTCGAACACTTTTACATCATTGAAATATCAGTGGTATTAAAATATGAAAATTATTCTGAATTTTTCAGTAAAAACAAATTAAAGACTAACTTAAAATAATGGAATTTGGATGGAATGTTTGTTTGTACAAAAAAATGCTTCTTCAATCAACATTGATTTCTTTTTTTATGAGACGTTAAAATTGTAAAAATATCCGAACATTTTTGAACATACAACTTCAAAAAAGAAAACTTACAAGTTACAAATTCTTAAGGATGATAAGGATCATCAGTAAGATTGAGCGAGTCACAAACTTCACGAGGAAGCTCAAAGAGATTACCTTAACCAGAATAATTAGACAGGCAAAAATTGTCTCGTCACGTTTTATATGGTCTGCAGAATAAAAACCCATTGACTTCACGATATTGCTTGGCATTACAAAATATAATTATCATCTGATAATAATAAATCCTCATCTTCTGTCCCAGTTATGGCACACGAAATCAAAAGACAACCTAGTACCAAGAAATTATAATTTCCGCTACAAAGTACATAAACGGATACAAAATTTCCAAACAAAATAAAGTTACATCTTAAACTTTACATTCTCATCTACATTAGATCCGTAATCTCTCTTTCCCTTAATTGATATATTTTGCAGACAAACATTTATTTTTTGCTTTTTTAATCAAGTTTTAAAAATGTTTTTGGGTGTTTTTATTCGAGGTACCATGTTACGCCTCTCGGGCAAGTAGTATTAAATCGATCCACTGCTATCTCCAGGAAAAACCATCATGTTATCAGCTCCGTATGAAGTCGTCGGCGAGCTCCTGGCGTCTAATGAAGCGCGACTTGCTGAGCTGAAGCTGCTGGAACTCAGGTCTTCGTAACTCGCCGCTGAATGACTTCCACCTACAAAAACAAACGAACGAAAAATGATTCGTTAAGTTGTGATTTTATCCAAATCATAATACTGATTATACCTACCCTTACGAAAATAGCACATTTTTAGGTTCGCAGAAGAAAGTCGTCGCGCTAATAAAATTATTTCTTATCACACAAATTTTAACTTTTCCTACAGTTCTAATTTATCCTTTTTTTTCGTAAGGGTTATTCGGAATACCATTATCAAAATGAAAAAATAGTCCAGAAAGGAACATTGTAAAGGATTAAAAATAACGCACTCAACTGACTTTGACAATTTATTTTTCTATTTTTTTTTGTTTTTCTGAATCTGAAGTTCCATATCTTCTTTTTTTGGATGTTTTTTTAATGAAATGTATTTCACACGCTTCAAACTGTTGTATATACAATGTTGCATGTCTGTGGTGCATTGTTCAATGTTCCTGTATTCCTCAATTGATTGAATTAATATTACAGCTTTTTAAATAATTAATCTTACGTTCCATCACACAACAGAACTCGGCGTGAGATTGTTTTATTCTTTCTACTTAATGTTAGTACATTTCAAGCGACGGACACCTGTGATCGAGAGATATAATTTGAACTCACTTATACATAACTGACAAACCAATAACATTCATAACACTTTTTGTGAATTCTCTTATTTAATTCAAACTCATTTCAAACCCTCTTATCCTGATACAATTATCTATTATTATTGTTATTTTTTTTTGTAATGCTTTTTCATAAATTTTTACAACTTTTTTTTTGTTCGCTCGCTTTTCGTTTGTACAATCATTTAACTCTCTAAAAAATCACCCAGTTGAGCCAGGTTTTTTAATAAATAACAATCAACTAAAGATAAATTACATATTGCACTAACGGTACTTTGATTTCAGATCGTCCGAATGGAAGATACAACTAACATTATTCCAATTGACTAAAACGAAACTGAACACTCAAGGACACTATTTCGTCCCTGAAAATTTTTCGTTATAAATGACAGTGAATTTTGCACTGACGCATGTCAAATTTAAACCGACCTGGTCATTTTTTTACAAAAAGTGTATTTCATCATTGAAAATTGAACTTTGGATTTGAAATTCGAATTGGAATTTGTAGATTTCGGTTTCTCAATGATGTTCCGTCGAGTCAGGTCGGTTGAAAATTGAATCTTCACCCCCGTTTGTATATATTCATTAAAAGCTAAGTTATTGGGTAACAACTATAATACCTTTTGTCTTCTACAATATGAACACTTTGAAACATTCAGAAATGAATATTATTGTTAGCCTAAGTTTTGAATTGTACGTGGCCTACGGTGCCTTATGTCAAACACCCCCGAGATAGACGTATAGAGGCTCGCCTTCACTACACGAAATGCGACGAAGAATCGAGGCGGTCTAAAAAGCTAACGTGAGTTTTGTGTGCTAAAGCTCCTTGTTATGTCGGATCTAGGCGAGCCTCTCCGAGCTTTCACATGCACGCATGCACTCGATATTTTATTTTTTATTTTTCATTAGTTGATGTTTTTGTTAGTTCCTGCTCATAAATTGATTTTGAACTTGCGATCGAAACATTCAATCAGGACTAGTTAAATTAGACTCTTTTTTCGTAACAGGCAATAATATTCATACAATGAAATTATTTGATATTTCTTTCGAAAAAGAATTGTTTAAATATATATATAATATATAAATTTCCACATGAGTAAATTAAGAGAACAAATTGCACAAAATGATAGAACAAAAAAAAAGTTTGGTATTTCAATTTCAAATTTGAAGCAACCAAGAGAGAATTCGTTTTCTGAATTTTAAGTGGGAGCGCGTGAACAAAAATCACATGAAGAGAGCGCCTAACATTGATGTTTGTAATTTCTATGATCTTACGATCTATTTCGATTGTACTTAGTTTAGGTAATCGGATGATATATATATATATATTACAGCAGCCTTTTTCGCGACGGTTATTTAAAAATAGAACCTTTATCACACACAGTTTAATTAATTATTCATTATGATTACGCACATCGTACAATCAATTAGTAAACATGTTAAAATATTGTTCAATTTTGTTTTTTGTTTTTTTCGTATCTTTGTTTATTGTTTTTTTTCTTTTTTTTTACTTTTGCATCATTTCATGCCAGAAGTATAGAGAATTTGTAGATCTCCTTCGGTTAATCCATAGATACCGAAATACCATCAGAAGTACAAGATTTGAAATAAATAATTTCGAATTGTGATAATAAAAATAAAAATTGTATAGTATATAATGTTCAATAAATACTTTTTAACAATAAGATTATAACAATTTCATGAACTGCGAAATTTTTGCTTTAATACTTATTGCAGGCAGTTGTTCTTTTTTTGTATATAAATAAAATCCTAATTTACAATAGGGCAGAAACTTTGGTGCATCGAATACGTTCGAACGAATATCACGTTATTTTCTTTGTTTCAAGGTGCATGAATTTGCTTGCCTCATAATTGGTTTTCATCCTGAGAACAAAACATTCTTTTTTTTTTCATTCACCAATTCATAAATTTTGTTCCCAGTTTGAGATTGTATAATTATTGCTATTAAATTTGCAGCTGCCTTGGTCTTTACTTTTTTTCTCCTTCTAAAAAAATAACATAAAGTAAAAAAAAAAAAGAAACAAGCAGCAATATGATCTCTAATATATGATTTATCTGCAAAAGTACACTTTGAACTTGATCAAATTATAGTAAAATATTTTGTCAAGATAATTTGCCTCAAGAAGAGAGTAGTGAGTTAATACAAAGTTGTGCAACATGGTCGTTTGGTGATATCTATTGTCTTGCAATCAACGCAATGGATCTGATATGTCAGCATGGTCGAACAAAAGAAATGACAGCGATTAATGCTTAAAAGAACTAAACATTAGATCTCAAGTTCAATTATTGGCGCTCGCTTGCTGGCCGATTTTTCAAGTCTACAATTTGTTTTTACATTGTAAATGTATACTTTTCCATTTTCCATTGAAAATGTAACTTATAAATAATTATAAATATAGGTACAATTAGTTCGCAGGGACTACTATACTTGACATTGCTTTATGCTTTGCACCTCTAACATTTAGCAAAACTCTAGGTCAGTATAAAGTCGGAGACAAGGTTCGAGTATTTTTTTTCATGTTCTGTTGATTTGATTATAAATAATACTTTGAAAAAAAAATCTGTGACTGCATTTGATTATGAACTTAGCATTCGGTGACTTACAAAAAGTTGAATACAAAAGAAAATACATTATGAGTATGTATAGAAAAAAATTGTGACTGACCAATCACAGCGATGCGATTTTTTTATCATTTTTTTTCGCTTCTTGCACCTTAATTTAAGGATTCATATAACCTTAGAAGATAAGAAAGCGCAAAAGAGTTAATTCTATTATTTTATTTTATTGATATTTACCTTGTTTTAAATTGAAATTAATTTAAAAAAGGGTAAAAAACATTCAATTTTTGTTATTTCGGACTTTCAGAAAAATCAGAGCAATTTTTTTTTAGTAAGTCTAGACTTTAGCCATCTCAGTCGAAAGGCTTTAAAATTTAAAAATTTGCAAACGTTTATTTTGCAATAACTAAGCGCCCTTTTTTAATTTGAATTTCAATCAAATTCAATCAAATTTCAATTGAAGGAACGATTGGGTAAACATTTTTTATTTTTTTCAATTTTACGTTTTTTATTACGCGACACGTCTCGATGATAAGCCTTGCTTATTGCAGTCAATTAGATAAATCTATTTTTTGAATTCAAAACTTTTTTAAGTAAACAATTCTATTGGACTTTTCACTCAAGAAAGATAGATGGATTGATAGATTTGAAAACATCTATTAAGCATTTCTTACGTGATTAAAATCGCATGATGTCTATTTGATAAAATTCCGGATCGATAAAACAAACTATAACGACGAATTTCAGTCAGACAATTGTCTGCAACAACTTGTTCCTATTTCTTTTATCATTTTCTTGGTTAAAGAGCCAATTATTTTTGTTATTTTTGTTTTTGTTGTTCAAATTAAATTCCCGAACTGACAGATGGGAAACTGACTCGATAGAATGAGGAATGTTGAACTTTAATATTTTTGGCAACTATTCAAATGAGTTATTCAAAAGCGTTACATCACCGCTAATAAACACAGCTGCGCGCAAATCGCCCGCTGGTCGAAATCAAATCATGACTTTGAAACAAAAAAAACTCGTTTCAAAAAGATTACATAAAAAGTGTGCAATACAAATATCATCAACCGAAAAGATGAAAATCTAGAAAATGTTCAGTATGTATTGTGAAGCACTTGAAACGTGATTTAAGATTAGATTCAGATAGACCTACCGATTACTTGATTGATATAGAAAAATATTGAATACCATTGTATTTTGCATTACAAACTATTCTCAATCACCGAATTAAGCAACTCGATAAAGGCCCATCGAAAACTTACAAAATCGAAACTCCTGGCAACCGTACAAATTCTTTCAATTCAATATTTCAATAAATGAACCAACAAATTTGCAGAATTCTACTGGGATACAACATTTTTGAAACTAAAATAAAACAAAAGCAAAAAGTCTCGAGTGAAAAATCATCCAAATGTAAATAATAACTAAATTTAATATTTAAAAAATAAAAATTGAACGCAATGTTAATCAACTCCATAGACCTGCATCAAGAGCAAATACAGAGCGAGGCTTGCCCTCGAGACGTCCACGCAATCCTCTACTCATCTGCGCTTCTTCTTCTTGGATCTGTTGTTTTTCTTGGCAGGTGCGCCGCCCCACTGGAGCAACACCGGTGTGGCGCTGAGTGTATCGCCGAGTTCGTTGGTTTCAGCTTTGACATCCTCAGCCGGAGCCTTGGAGTCATCCGAAGATGAGCCCGACTTTTCCGGAGGAGTGATCTCCTGTTCCGAGTCGCTCTTCTTGTCTTCCTCCTGCGGCACCGGTTCCTCTTCCTTGACCTGCTTCACTTCCTCGGTAGGTTGGACCGGTTCCTCTTGGGGAACCTGTACCGGTTCCTCCAGAGTCTTTTCCGGCTCCTTCTCAATTTCCTCAATTTTCTCCTCAACCTCTGGAGGTTCCGGCGACTTTGTTTTTCTTCTAACGATGCAGCTCCAAGAACTTTCAACATGCTCAGCAGGTTTCGAGCAACTTTCAATCTTCTGGGGCTTCTTGTTTCTGCGACCATTCTTTGCACTTCTTGGTCTGGCAATTGGTTCTTCGAGGATCTTGCATTCCGAAGAAATTTCCTGGATCTCCGCCTTCTGTCTTTCAGCGTCGATATCAATGATCTCCACCGGAGAGAAGATGCTCTTTGGAGATTCTTGAAAGTCACTCTCAGGAGGGGGTAAAAGTAGATCGCTAAGAGGCTCGACTATCTCTAGATTCACAGGATCCGGAGGTTGCTTACTGATCTCTGCATCAATATCAAGGATCTCCACAGCGTCAGCTGCAGGGATCTGTGACCGCTTGGATTTGGTTCGGGATTTCTTCGCTACCGGGGGATCCTTCTTCTTGAGAGGCTGGGGCGAAGAGGTCAAAAGGTCGGTGTGCAGTACGTGCTCCAAATCATCGTCAGAGGAGAGAACCGGAGCCTTGAGAGGTTCCTTCTTCTCCTCAATTTCAAGTAGTTCCGAGGAGTGGATGTGCTCAATGTCGTCGTCCGAGACTACACTCTTGCGACTGACTTCGGAGCTCTTCACGTGCACCATGTCCTCGTCCGACTTGTCCATCTGGAACTTATCGTCGGCCGGCAGTGGTGCCACTTTGACGAACCCCTTACTCGAGACAGGCTCGAGTTCAACGAACGACGACGAGGCGCTTGAAGTCTTGCAAGACTCGCTGCTCTCGGTGTCCTTGAGGTCCTCGCTTGGGGGCGGCTCCTTTGGCTTGGCTTTGCGCAGCCGCGAGCCGTTGCCTCTCTTGGACTTTGGGGTGCTCTTGTTCTCCATGAGGACGACGCTCTCGTCGTCGCAGCTGACAACGTACTTAGCCTTGGCGATGCTCGGCTCGGTCTGCTGCTCGGGTTTCCACGCGCTCTCCCTAGCCTGGGTCATCGGACTGCTCGGGATCTCACCTTGTTCCGCGCACAGACTCAACGAAGTCGGCACGTCCGAGAACGCCTCCTCCCTTTCAAAGTCGATGGCGCTTCGCGCGCCCACCATGACCGCTGCCTCCGCGCAGAGGGCGCGACGCTCGCGCACTTCCTGGATGCTATGGTCGGGCACGCTGTCGATCGCCGGCTCGCTGGTCGAGCGCATCTCAGCGCAGATCTGCGTGTGCTCGCGCAATGCCTGACCTTCGGATTCAAAGTCGTTGAGCGAGGCCGGCCCTTCCTCGGCGCAGACACTCCTCGGCGGCTCCGCAGTCTCCTCCGACAACGCTGGCTCCAACTCCTGACTCGAACTCACGTCCTCGTCGTCCGCAGATACAGTTATCACCGTGCCCAAAGGGTTGACCACTTTCGTTACGGGCTGACCCACCCTCTCGATTAACAATCGCCTCCCTAAACAGAAAAAGCCGGTGGCAGGTATCAATATTAGAGACTTTACCGAATCGAAGGCAGTTAGCGTTAGTCAATGTAGAGATAGTGAGACAAAGAGAAAGAGAGAGGTGTTAGGGGAGAGGTGTCATTTTTTTTATGCTAAGATCATTCATTAATTGGTGTCTATGAATTACAAGTTAGGTGGAGAATAAAGGGTAAGAGAGTGAAATACACGATATCTAATGAACAAATCTTCATTTTGTGTCCTTCACATTTCTCATTTGTTCTTCTCAAGATTGAATTTTTTTCATTTCATCATCATTATTTTAATTCTGCTTTTAGTTTAATTGGTATTTATCTCGTTATCGTGAACTTTTATTACATTTGCAGTCAAGTAAGGAGCAATATTGCGAAATTTAAAAAGATTTTTTAAAATTGATCTGTAATTATAATTTTTTATTTAATTTATGCGTGCTTAAATGTGTTTCATCTCTGTTTGAAATGTTCATCTTGAACATTTGAGTTTTAAATTAAAAGAAGAATTAACTTGTTAAACAAAATATTACACATTAAAAGAATATAAAAATAAAAAAATGCTCAAAATCTCTCACGCATACATTAATTTACTCTCAAAACTGAACCCACATTAACAAATGCTACAAAGTAAAAAAAAATAGAAATTAAAATATTGATATCACATTAGAAACTTCTCATCCATTTCTTTTCACAACTGCATACGATTGTACAGAACATTAATGAATTCAATTCGTAACGAATAACTCCATCAGACCAAGGAAAACAAGTGTTAATTAAAAATAAATAAATAATTGACATCGGTTAATCATCGAAAATAATTACAGGCTTTGACAAACATAAATGTCGCGTTGTTTCACACAATTTTGCAACGTATAACTCGCAGTTAATTGTATACATTCGACGAAAAATTGTTAGTGAATATCAGAAAAGTCAATTACGCGGATGCAATGAAGATACCTGCCTCTGGCCACTTCTGTATCGCCGCGGACTTACAATTCTAACGTCTTTTTCCCATTTTGTTTCCCAACAAAATTAATTTCGTCTTACAATCCTTACGAAGACAACAGTTTTTTTCAACTCAATAAACATGCTCGATTGTGATTGATCGATTATATTCTTTTTTTAATCGAAAAATCAAAAGTAATCACAATTTAGTTTATGATTTGAACTGGGGCTATTAATTCGTCGATGATCAAACGTTAGACATGTTAAAATAATGTTTTCTTTTTGTTAAAACAGTCATGACTACTGGTTATCGGTACATGATTATGTTCTGAATGTTATCCTGGACAAAAGGGGTAATTAATTATTCAATCAACAATATTGCGGATAACAAGACTTTTTCATTTCGTTCGCGCAATCATTTTCTTCCTTTTTATTTCAATTGATAATGGTAGTCTCAATTTTTAATGAAAGTAAAGTGATATTACTACAGATCGAGAATAAATTCAAGGTCAAAAATAGTTGTTTGCTTAGGCATGGGTATGCGTACCTGCTCCTCTGTGCGGTGCAGCCGAGGTTTCCAGCATTGCCTCTGCGAGATCTTCGCGTAACTGATTTTCGCCTACACCGATCCCTATGGTGTCATTTTCCAGGGAATCGCCGTAGGCTTCCATAAATCTTGGCGATTGTTCATAGCTACCTAAAAAATGAAATTCACATTATTATCTGTCATGTTTGTGTCATTTTCAAATGCATATATTTTTCGAAACTCA
This sequence comes from Trissolcus brochymenae, assembly GCA_030523145.1. Lineage (NCBI taxonomy): Eukaryota > Metazoa > Arthropoda > Insecta > Hymenoptera > Scelionidae > Trissolcus > Trissolcus brochymenae. The sequence goes on from JAQQRF010000123.1 coordinate 376,685, forward strand.
CTTCCAGAACCGTCAATAACAACTGGTACCAAAGGTTTGGTCGTGGCATGCGGCATGTTAACCGGATTAGAACGGGCTGGTCGAGATCCACCTGTAACCCCGATGTCCACAGTTTCAGCTTCCACTAGATTGACTGCAGCTCTGTTAAAAAAAAGCACCGAGTTGAATTCAAAATTCAATCAAATTCAATCAACTTTTCATTTGTATTTGAAAAAAGAATGAGTTCATAATATAAAAGCCGGTTGACTCAAATGAAAAAATTGATAACTACCCGCTGGGCGCGTTATAAGTTTTGAAAACAAACTGCGGTCCCATCCAGAGTCTTCTATGTGGTCCGGCGTGTGTGACAATTTCAACTTGGCTTAACCAGCGGTCTTCAGTGGTGTCCAACTGCTGCGAGTTCTTCGGCATCGTGGGGGTATTCAATAAAGGACTAGACTGAGGTAACGGTGGAACAATTTCCAAGTACCCGGGAGATCTCAGGAGCGGCCACTGGCCCTTCACTTCAACTTCTAACTCGATCGCTGTGTCGTCGCAAACTTTTTCCTTTGGTATGCCTGCAAGAAAGACACCGTCAGAATTCAAGCAATCTTGAAAGAACAAAATAACAATAGTGTTGATGAATCAATACCACTTGCGGGTTTCGGTTCCAAGTCATACTGAATCATATTCCCGTGACACGCCATAATGAACAAAGAATCCACCGCACGTTTTGTAATCTTGTTCGTTGAATCACGCTGGCCATAAATCCAAGCACGGGGCGGTGCAAAACAAGCGCAGATTTTCAGAGACAAATTTATGCTGTCGTCCGAGAGGAGTCGTTGCCTTTGTTGTGTCCTGCTGTGAAATAAAACAATTTCAAACATTGATCCATCTGAAAACCGCAATAGTTGTTCTTGTTATCTCAAATTACCTGGGTTGGGATTGGTTATTGCTGTGATTCAAAGTTGAAGGCTGTCTGATTTGTGCCAGAGGGTTCAAAATCGTTGGATGCGGATAAGGCGGAAGTCTGGGATTTGTATATGGGTATATCGACAGCGGTATCTCCGAGTGGGAGACTGGCGAATGGGACCGCGCACCGTCGTCTGTCAAGCCTGCACTTCTGTGGAAACGCGAGAGCCGATTAACAACGTGTGGCGTGGAATGCGTTCGCACTCCTACCGGTCCGCCATAGGGAGCCACTGGGAACACGTGTGTCGTTCCTCGAACTGTAGATATTGCTGCCCAACGAGTATCACTTGAAAAAACCATATCCTGAAAGTTAAAAAGGCCATTAAAAATCGAATGTATCATAAATTGCAGTGTCAAAAGATGAATAAATCAAATAAAATAAAAGGAAGATTGATTTCGATTTACCTGAACTTTAGCAGTAGTGTCACCCCGATGCAGGACATAAAGATGGTGAACAGCGGCCAGGGTCGGTCCGCCAGGATGTGGCTGTATTCTGAACACGTGAAAGTCATGGCCACGCTTGTCTGCGGTCATGAGGACGGCCCCTGTAAGGTCGAAGGTCATCGCCACGATGGCTTCGTTGTGGGCGCAAAAGTGTGCGACTACGGTTTCGATGTTCGAGTCGTCCAGCTCCTTTTCTTCCTTAGCTGCCTGCAGATCGATTATGGTCACGACCCCGGCCTGTGTCGCCTCATTGGCCGTTTGATTCACTGCTGCTGGAGTCACGGTGGTTCCGGTTAAACTTGAAGCCACGGTCTCTCCCAAACCTCGCAATCCTTTTCCAAGAGATTTTGCCGCATATAAAACTGTCGCAGTGTAACTTTGCACTCCTTCGCCTTCGCTGCCACCGCTACTCCTCTTCGCTGGGATCAATTTCTTCTCACTGAAAATAAAAATGGAAATATAATGTGCTATTCTCTATTTGTTGCTTTCACAATATATTATATGTACTAAATTACAAAAAAGAAAAATTACCTGTAGGCAAGCCATCTGGTTCCTAGAGCAACAGGGTTCGGGTTTGGTCCAGGGCTAGGAAAGCAAGTTGTAACAGTAAGGACATCCTCGAGAGTTCTTGCATCAAAGACAGCAATTTTCTCAACAAATGTGACAACCACAGATCGCTTATTTGCGAGAATGTCACAGACGGGGTTTTTGAATTTGATGCTTTTCACCTGGTCACCGGTCTTCAGTGAAACGAAGCTGATGTTGGAGAACTGCGGACCCGGACTGGCCGAGTCACAGATCGCCACCATTGGGCGCTTCGTCTCATAAGGATCGGAGTGCTTCTCATCCTTCTGCGGACTTGGAAGGATTCGCAGCGTTCGCACTAAGCCCTGTCGCCAAGACAGGACTTCTGTGGCCTCTCCCGAGGCTGCTATCAGCCATACCTGCGAAATTCAATTAATTAATGATCTGTTTATTAATGTAAAAAGTTTATATCTTACATTTTATGTATTTGGTCATTTAATTTTTTTTAGAATTATTTTAGTTGCATTTTTCTATTTTTGATTTTTATGCTTGAAAAATGTTTAATAAAAGATGTTTTTACCTGAACTCCTGTTGCATAACCCAAAACCAAAAGCAGAGATGGAATGCTAGAGCCTTCATTGTAGTCTGGATAAAAAGTTGGATCGTTTATGTCAGCATATTCGAATCTGGCCCAAGTTATTGTTTCTTTGTTTTCCGAATTTTGTGCTCCAGAGTATGCCTAAAGTGAGTCGACAAATGAAATTCAAATTCAAGTCACCTTGGACCTTGACTGGACACTTTCATTAAAAATCGTTGTTTACCTGAGGAACTATATCGTTAATGATACCAGCAACACTGTCAATGATAGATCGATCGTTTACAGGTTGCGGCGATATGACTTGAGCTCCCTTGTGCATGCCCCGTCTTGGCGAGTCTGCTGACATTTTACTGCTCTAGAAAACTTTTCCTCTGCAAAAAAATAAAAGAAAAATCACATCTTGTGAAAATCAAAGGCAACAAAAAGGTCTTCAGAAATTGCTTTTGTTGTACAAACAAAAGGAATAATTTCTCATTTCCAAATACATCAAATTTCATCATACAATTAAGAGATTAAAAATGATAAAAAAATTATCTGAAAACTTGTCGCAACTGTGAAGCCATTTACAATCAATTGTTAAGTTGTTAAAAAATAAGAAAGACAATCTTATAAGATGTGTTCCAAAAGTCGTGACTTTTTGGAGCACGGATTTCTCATAATCTTTTGCCGCAACCTTTGGTCTCATTGTTCTCGCGAATCTCACGGTGGCGAAAGGTAGCGCGCGAAAAAGTCATGGAAACTAATGCAATTGTGTATGATTCGCGATGGAAAGTGCTCCGCGAAGGCCAGCGGAGGGGACAGGGGGAGGCGGTCAGCCTTCTGACCAGTTCGCCCTGTCGAGTAGCGTGTACAGTTGCACAACAACACTACAGCTGTTCGCGAGCGACGAAAACATTCGACGACAGAGATAGCAAATAACATCGAGTGGGAAAAAAAGGGAACAGAAGTAAAAAAAAAGATCAGCGTTCGAGTCTACTTCGCAGTACTGCGTATACGGCACGCACACTGACGAAACATTCTCAAACACGTTTCAATTATCCCCTTTTTCACGCTCCGATTTGCCGCACAAAAGTCACGGCCAAACATCTGTCTGTCCTTTTCTAGCTGAACTGTCAAATTTTTCTATATCGCTTTGTTTTCTTCAATTGAGTCATACAATTTTATTTCCTTGGGGTTCTAAAATAGAAAAGAAATAAGATAGAAAAGGGAAACAACTCAACAATCGTGAATCGTGAAAGAAAAATACATGTTTAAATAATATACAATTTGTCAGCAGTTATATTGAGTTGAAAAAATTTTTTGTTGTTTTTAACAATAAGATGATGAAAAGATGTTGATGTGTGGATGCAAATTTGTACGTATGTATATATACATACATATATATATATATATATATATATATATATATATATAT